>ML769439.1:121278-283526 GCA_009733575.1 Gymnopus androsaceus JB14
ATATCAATGACATCACTATTGTAAGCGTCAGATCCTTTCAACAGTCAAACAGAATAATCCAACAGTTGCACAGTGATTTGAGGCTTTGAACCACATACTTACCATCACACAATACTTAGGCTAAGGTTAACGCTGGGCTCAATATTTGAGCTTAATTCCTTAGGTGCGCTAGTGGTGAAGCCGGTATAAGCATGTCATCCTACTAGGACTTTTCTGGAGCAAGAGCGCAGAGGCATTTTGGAGGTATTATGAGAAGCAAAAAGGAACTAATTGCAATTCCATTATTTGGTTACTGCCCCAGAGAGGCTTGAGCTCTCGTCCTTCCGATTGCAAGCTGAGTTAAAGTGAAACACCATCCAGCATAACAGTTGGATGCTATAACTGTTGAGCAATATGACTGGGTGGACACCTCGATAGGTGGGATCAGTGAGCGGGAGCAAACAGGGGCAACAAAGATCAATTGTTGACATGTAACTAACATGTATATGTAGTAAGTCTAATAGGGGGACGGAACATGGTATAGGCTTGGAGCGGCCGGACAACCACACAGGCCAGATATCCAACAGTAATGAACTCAGATGTGGGGCAGATGAAAGATCAAGATTTTTAAGTCTGGTTCTCATACATGTTCCATATGTGTTTGCTTACAGGTAAATCCAATTTGCCAGGCTAAGCCTAGTAAGCCTAAACTCATACCCAACCCAATTCACAGTGTTAAAGTCCAGCCTCACCCAAGCTAGTTCCTTTGAATTCTCAGTCGGTGAATGAATGCTAGTGTGGGAGTTACAGTAATGGGAAGGAGCTGACAGCAGTGGAGTGGGAAAATACTCCTAGAATGGTATTTAGTTTCTAAGTTATCTCGAGAGAAGTGGACATGTTGACCCCTAAAGCTTGATGGATTTGTCTTAACCTTTGACAATGTTACCTGGTTGAGACCGAGTAGTACCGGTTGTTTAGAAGCACCATAATGAATTTGGATTACTGAGTTTTCTCTGAATCAAAATTTTAGAGGTATTAGTAAAATAGGGCTCATGGACAATGTACACATGTCACATGTTTTTTGATTTGGCGGAGAAAACTACAAAAATCTTAATGACACTGGCTACAATAACCAGGAGGTCAGTTGAAGACAGCAGGGAGCTCTAGATACTGTATATGTACAACTCTGTATTAATGATGGACACGAGTCCGGATCCGGAACAGGTACCTGCAGGTATACCCATGGGAATACCCACAGGTATTTGACCTGCAGATCCCGGTATCTGTTTCCCACGGATCCGGCACAGGTCACAGGTTATCCTTTGGGATATTTTTAATGACCTGCAGGTACCTGTGGATCTGGCATCAATAAAAATTTTACTACTCAAGTGCTGTAAATATTTCATTAAAGTTTGACTGATATTAGTACATTCATACCTGATGAAGTTATTAATACTAGTATTTGTTTAATACTAGTCAATGTTGACTGTATATATTAGTAATATAGTCTAGTATTGGTATGTTTTGAATACAATAGTGCTAGTAAGCTATAATTAACTAGTATAATGGCTGTTTTCTCTACTTATAATATATTGATACCAATTCCTGCATTAGTACTAGTTACTCCAGACTAAGTTACAGCATACCAGTGGTAATAGCTAGTATTACTAGTTTTCTACTAGTAAGTGTAATGCTAGGACTAAGTGATGGTGCTTGACACATGTAGTAGACTACAGAATATAATTAATGTTACCTTTATAATAATCTTATATGGTTTTGAAATGCAAGTACCTGTATTTCTGGTCAGTCCAGGTACACACAGGTGAGCCCTGGGTCTTTGTATGCTCTCAAACTCCTATACTTATTAAGTTGTTACTGCTAATACAATACTAGTATAGTACTGACAAAGCTTAGGCTAAATACTGTATCCAAAAGATAGTCATTGTATTACTTCCAGTCCATGCTATTTAATACTGATACTTATTACTGGAAGCAATGGCATAAGATTTATTACTAACAAGTACTGAAAACCTAGATCAAAATTTTTCAACAGGTCATACAGGTACCTGCAGGTATACCTGCCACGGATCCCGGCTATACCGGACCTGTTTCCCACGGATCCGGGGCAGGTCACAGGTCAGCCCTTGAGGCCACAGGTACCTGTCTGGTGGATCCAGACTTGTGTCCATCTTTACTCTGTATAGCCAATTTTTTTTTTTGATTTCAACATTGTTAGCTCACAGTTGGCATGCAAAGTTTAAAACTTCCTCACCCACCCGATACATATTTTTCAAAAAATTAAAAAATCTGGCCACACAGAGTTGTTGCATTTATCCCATAAAAGGCTTATTTCTCTTTCATTTTAGTGATTTTGGTCCCAACTGCAGTTGCATTAAGATTTTCATTGTTTTCCCTGCCAAAATCAGCTTTGATGTAGGTGGTGTGTACATTGTCCATGAGCCCTATCTTACCTGAAGGAAGAAAAAAGAAAAAGACAACATCACTTTGGATCCTTGACATCTGCTCCATAGAGGCTCGAACTCTCGACCTTCCAATCAAAATTGCAATGAGGAACCCCTTCATAACACTCAGACACTGTAACCAACTCAGCCATGGGGCAGATAGATGTGCATTTGAATAATGCCCCAGTTTTTCTCCTGGGTCATCAATGTGATGAGATGCGAAGCAAATTCTGAATCAGGCATCATCCTTGGATCTGCATCCCGGAGTTGGTTGTATAGCTGGACCATGACTCGCAGCCAGGTGATGGGGTCATCTCCACAGGGGCAGGCATTGTTGATAATATGCTGCTTAATATTAATGGCAGCAAGTGTGTTAGCAGGTTTGTACTTGCATTTGAGTGCAAGCTAGAGATGGACACAAATATATGCACAAATATTTGTTTGTTTGGTGAATAGCCACTGAGATTCTGGTCAGAATGAGTAAAAATAGCATGCAAATTGGTAGAGAAATAGTTGAGCTACATCCTGATCAAATTTTTATTATACTATGGATTATTTCTCCATGCTCCAGTGACCAAAATATGCTCAAAAACCACGAATATATTTGTTTTGTGCATTGTTAGTATTCATGGAGCTTCTTTGGTGGCTGGAGCATGGGGAAATGATCCAAATGTGATAGAAATTTGACAGGGATGCAGCTTAACTACTCCTTCATTAATTTGCATACTGTGGTACTCATTCTGTGCAGAATTCCCATGGCTATTCATTGAACATTGCCCAGTACTCAGGTATTCACAAATATATTCGTGCCCATCTCTAGTGCAAGCCAGGTGTCATGAGCAGTGAGGCAGATGTTTTATTAAGGATATGTGCACTTTACCTCTCTGCCATATAACCAGCTACGTGGCAGGAGTCATGCACCATAGAGGAATCAAACCCCCACCCCATTGGATGTCCTTATTACGTAATCATCCACTCAGGATCAGATGTTTTGTGAAGGATATGCTTTTGCTGATGCTATTGGTCAATATCCATGAAATTTGTAGAAACTGTTCACCAGCATCCAGAATTATTTGTAGCTTGCTTGCATGTTGCAAGTCTTATGGATCTTGCAATACTAGCTACAACTAAAATCTTTAGACACTTACAACTTGCTTACAATACACGAGGGAGTGTGGCAGTGAAAAATCTCTGGAGGACCAAGGGGCCCTTGCTATTATAATTTTTTTCCCCGAACTCCTCTTTGAGCCAATTGCTAAGGCAACAGATAACTGGGTGTTACCCCACAAAACAATTATAAGTATATACATATCCAACAGATTGTCAGGGTCTGTTCAAGGAGAACTAGTAAAAATCTGCGAAATGCTTGAGGCCTGAGTTGTGGCATGCTCAATATATACATATGAATCATGATAATTTGGAAAAAGAGAAAAATGGCCAAAATTGTTTCCGTGATAATTATTTTCTGTAAAAATCACTCATCTTTCAAGTTCATCAAAAAAAAAAAAGTGTATTTACTGATTCAATTTTGACAGAAAACACTGAATTCCCAGCAAAATTCAAGTTTCACAGTGCTTGCCAGAGCCGCCCAGCACTTCCCAACAAATCTTATTTCCAAATAATGCAATAATATGGCATCTGGGAGCTCTGGCCGGCACATCTAGGTTCTGGGGTTCTGGGGCTATGGAGGCACTGTCGGCACTGTCAAGGACTGGCCACATCATACATGTTTTGCTGATGCTTCTCAAAACAATTTCAAGTCCCAGGGAAACTAGTGAGCTAGAAACTCCGGTATCAACCCCCGAAAGCCTTGGCTGAGCCTTGGAAACTGATTATTATATCCTTCCATCTCATCACACGTGACACTGCCACACTAGACACCACTGGCAGATTGATGATGGCCTTGGACATGAATATGTCACGACATTATCAAGGTTTCGTATCCATAATTCAAGTGATTAGCTTACTTATTTGACTTTGCATTGAATTTCCATGGAAGTCACCTCAACACAGAGAGTGGATCTTAATTATTGTTGTGGTTTTCTTTTTCTTCTATTTACTTCACATTGCCTGATCATATTTCAACAAAGATGGCATCATTAGTGAGTATTCCTCCATGGTAACTAGGGTAGTATTGATTGACCGGCTTGTTCCAGCTTGTTTCGGGTTGTTCAGCCCAAACAAGCAGGTCAATTAATAAGCCGCAATTTATCTCGGCTTTTCCTCGCAACCCGGTTTCCATGCACCATATCTATAGTACAGAACTGTATAGTACTCTATATATTTAATAGTACATACAGCAGGCAACTTGTGGGCAACCCAGCAAGCCGGTCAAGCCAGTCGATCAAAACCGCCCTTTTATGATGTCACTGAGACACATCAAGCATTGATAGTTGGTATTGGTTATAGGATTATATGTATCGTGAAAAGAATGATGACAGAACATTATCTTTCCATTTTTTACCCTCATCCCAACTTCAGGACACTGTCATAATGACCGTAGAATGTTCAGCTGTCTCAGATGGCTTAATCACACCAACTGAGTATGTGGAGATTGTTATACAACCAGCTTGGGTTGCGACATTGGTGAGTACTTATAATTGGTGGTTTCACTGTGGTGCTCACCAACGAAAGTTTAGTTTGCATTTCTGTTCTATGGTGAATGGTTAAGCTCCTAAAAAAACTCTACCAAATCACTGAGTCAAGATATGCAATTTCTAGGTGCTTATACAGTGCTAGTTTGGGTCTATATATATCTTCAATTTCATCAGCGCGTGCGCAAAAGGCCATACTTTTACCAAATTTCCGTTCTTTGTCTCTATCTGCTTGTCAGCATTATCACAATTCTGTCCACATTGGCACTGTATCAAGCCACAATTTCAAGCGCAACACTTGAAATTTTTTCCAACCCGGGCCAGTCTTCATTTAATCCTGACAGCCACTACGCTTTAGCTCTATATTTGACGTGAGTCATTATTCGTTTTAGACTCTCTGTATTCTTGAAATGTGCATCCTAATCTGATCAATATAATAATAATATTAGATGTTCTTCGAATGTTGTCTTTGTAGCTGCAAGGTAAGATCATTGTAATTTGAAGTTTGAACCTGCGAAAACAACTGAATTTCCTAGTACTGTGGCGGATGCAATACTAGTCAGTGACTTGTTCATCTCATTCCCGAATCACATTGAAGTCATAATCTAAGCTGTCCCGTTGCTATTTCATCTGGGGCTCTAAAAAGTCTATCATTGTTGGCCCTGTGATTCTATGTGGTATAAACCTTGGTGAGATGTTGAATTTCAAATGTTAAATGTGTGCTTACTGCCGAGTGGTTTTCTGATTCATTACAGGGCTAAAAATCGCTGCTCTAGTCCTTGGAATTGAAAGTGACATATCAGCCTTGACCCATTCGCTGAGAAATGGCTTACCTAATGATACTACAACGTTAACTGAAACAATCGTAATACTCGCATTTGCTGGCGGTACCCTTTTTGCAGATACCCTCTTAACTGGACTTATAGGTCCGTAATGGCACTTTTTTTTAGGGAATTTTGCCGTAATGTTCAATTTACGCCAGCGGAAGAATCTGGCAACTTGGTCAAATAATAGCTAACTGTTATCCATCGGAGTTTGACAAGGTCAATAAAACTCGTATCCATAGAAAGCAAATATACCAGCTGGTAGCAATTGTGTAGGTGACATTTATCTCCTTCTCTCAAAACTCGGAGGAAAAGGATTAACATTATTTTCCTTCAGGGTGGAGTCTGGTGCATTATATCCGATCTCCATAATTGTTGTTCTTGCAATCCAGCTACATTTCCATGTAGATATTGACAGATTACTTATCATAGTAGCTCCAATTATGGTAGGTTTAGGAGTGTATTGTAAACTGGTACTAAGTATTTTACAGGGGATTGCTCCAACACTGATTCTTGTTTGAGTAAACCTTGGCTCGAGCATTGAAAATCCGCAGGATCAAAGGGAGTCACACCATCAATAAATTTGCTCATTTTATTTCAATAGATAACAGAAATGTACTTTTTTGTAGGAATTTTGAAGATAGATCTTTTAATGGACTTGAGAAATAAATAAATTCAGACCAGTTAAAGTGTGAACTTTCTGCAAGGCTCCAAAACAATAGTCTTCAATTGAATTCAGAAAACAATAGCTTCAAGATGGATTAGACTCTTTTAATTCCCAATAGGATTGAAAGTAATTGTTTTAACTCAAATCTTCCCAATAATGCAATCCGAATGTTTTAGCTCTGCCGGCAACATTTTGTCTCTAAATTACTCCCTATTTCTGGTGAACATCTATGACAGGGTTAAAGCTTTGAATAATGGGGCGATTTGGTCGGTGGCATGTGTAATCCGTGATATGGAAGAGGCCGAAAACAATAATCCCAAAGGAATGATTCCGGAGCAGAAAAAAGGACGCAGTTCGATGAGCGTCTAACCAACGCGCCTGGCGCCTATCTTATCCTCCGATAAGCCTACTGCAATATAGTACTGGTGGCACCTGCATTGGGATCTTGTGTCAAAATTTCCTTCCCATTGAACAACCACATCACATCAAAGAATGTCTCATAGAAAAAACCCTCATTCAACTGTTTCCTCATCGAAAGGTGCAATGTGGGCATCCACAGTGGGATTTTGCTGTTGATCCCTTACGGGCCTTAGAAAACCAGTGGTCCTCTTCAAATGCCTTGCCTTGGCCTTGGCCAAACCGATGACTGTCGAGTACTGGGAAACCACCCCATAAACCTAGTTTGATCTCATTCAACCATGGTAAGAATCCATCGAAGAAGGGTTTGACTGGAGGAGACCAGAATGCATGGAATATGAGAGCCAAAATTTTTTGTCTTCCAAGACTTGAGGAATTTTGAGCATGATACCATTCACTGTACTTGAGTGTTGCAGCCCTCACTCCTGATGCTTTGTAATGACAAGCTAATAGAAGCATGACATAGAACTACGTCTGCAAATCGTGACAAAACGCGGTAGGCCATTCCAACCATTGGTAGTGATGTACATGAGTCCAGATGTTGGAATTACAGAATCTATTAGCCACATACATACTAGAAATAGATATCACAGAGATATTGCGCATACACTCACAGTATCCATCATATACTCACAGTAGCACTTGACTGTATGCATAGTAGCACAGATATCACATAGTGCACTTCTGTATATGCACTATGACATAGTCATCTAAAGTAAAAACAGTATGTAGTACCATGTACTACGTTGCTCAGCAGTCGAGTCAACAGTACACAATCATTAAACTCCATTTCTATTCTAACACCAGATCAGGTCAACCTGGATCTGCCAGACAGGTACCTGCAACCTAAAAAGAGTGACCTGTGACCTGCCTGGATCCATGGGAAACAGGTATACCTGCAGGTACCTTTGCTGACCTGGAAGACAGGTACCTGCAGGTACCTGTATTTAACTTAAATACAAATAATGTATCACAAGTGAAAAAAAAATTATGTTGTGCAAAGTGTCCAGCAAGTACAATGAAACATTTATTGTCAGTCTACAAGTGAATAAAGTGCCAATTAATACAGTTCTAGTATTCTTTCTAAGTTACATTGAGCACTAATAGTTGTATTTTATCACTAGTACTTAGTTATCAGTACTAATCCAGTATCAGCATACTAATAATACTAATAACTAGCACCAGTACTGATATTAGTATCAATAAATTAATAGTAGAGTTAGTATTATAATAAAACACCAGTTCCATTAGTATTTAAGTACTAATTTACTAATGTTAATTCTACTAACAGCAATTCTATTCAGTATGTGCTAGTCATGCCCTGTACCACCAATCCCATTCCCTTTATCTACCAAAACTGCCTGACTGTACCCATGGCTCACTCTACTGGTCCGATAACCACTTGCTAAGCCACACAGTGGGTCCCATCTACTTCTGTACATACTCACTACTCACCAACTCAGCATCCCGCACATATATAACCGGTTGTTCTCCATGAAGGATCCCTTGTCTTGATATTAACTTGTTTACTCCTGTATCTCTTGTTTTCTCTCTATTTTCTTATACTTTTGTCAATTCATCTATTTTCCCAATATACGCTTGTTCTGGCTTCCGCTTTTGGCTCATGCATCAACTTGACTACTAGCAAGCTCAAGTCATGTTTGGAATCACCAATAAAATGATTTTATGAAGTATTTCACTCTCGCAAGCCAGGGAATCAATTCAAAATGATAATATATTTGGTATTGAATCAATATTGAATAGAACCCTGATGGTGGCGTTCCCATGAAGTCCACAGAAATCCACAGCATCCCACAGTTCTGTACAGAGGGGTACCTTGCTATGGGTCCTATAAGTGCTGTGGGTTCTGTACAGAGCTGTACAGAACACCCAGGCTTTGCTGATGAAGTTTTCATTCCTGCACACTCAGGGCAGTGGCCATGTACTAGTATCTGCAATGCTTGAACTGCAGACATGCTAGGCTTTTATCTTTCAGAATTGGAAATAGTTGCACAGTGATTTGAGGCTTTGAACCACATACTTACCATCACGCAATACTTAGGCTAAGGTTAATGCTGGGCTAACGATTCGAACTTAATTCCTTAGGCGCTATAGTGGTGAAGCCGGTATAAGCATGTCATCCAGATGACTAGGACTTTTCTGAAGCAAGAGCGCAGAGGCATGTTGGAGGTATTATGAAAAGCAAAAAAGAACTAACCGCAATTCAATTATTCGGTTACTGCCCCAGACAGGCTTGAAATCTCGACCTTCCGATTGCTTGCAAGTTGAGTTAAACTGAAACATCGTCCAGCATAACAGTTGGATGCTGTAACCAACTCAGCCATGGGGCAGATGAAAGATAGTACGCAAGATTTTGAAGTCAGGTTCTCATACATGTTCCATATGTGTTTGCTTACAGGTAGATCCAATTCGCCAGGCTAAGCCTAGTAACCCTTAAACTCATACCCAACCCCATCCACTGTGTTAAAGTCCAGCCTCACCCAAGCTAGTTCCTCTGAATTCTCAGTCAGTGATAGTCTCTTTTAAACAGACAACTACACAATCGTAAATGATGTGTAGAGAGTCTGTCATCTATGGCCAATCATTTGGGCACTCGTTTTTAGACGCCGAATTCTGAGGTAATCTCCCTCAGACCTTTTCGGACCGTTTTTTTCCCTTCAGTTTTTGTTGCGTTGCATATCCTTGCAGCTTCAAAATATATCTCGATTTCTTTCCTTAAATTTCCTCATGGCCAGAGGCCGTAAAGCTTTAAAATTTCAGCCAATTGCAGGCACCGCTGATGTATTAAAATGTCTGCAACAACAGCAAGCTTCTTTCAATCCCTCATCCACAGACTTCCGCAGATGACTCGACTTCCATGCCTCCACCTCCAGTGCCCTCCAGTTCGTGTATCATCCATTCTACTGCCGAACCCGAAACTCCTCCGCCTCATCCTGGCTCTATATCATATGATACGCCATCGGCAATTCCAGAACTTGACCATAATCCTGAAATGAGTCCACTATCCTCTCCCTTCACTCCCATCACTCCTAGAGACAGTGAGCCACCAATCTCGCAACGTCCAAGTATTTGAAGACCATCGGAGGACCACCAAAATCGAGTTTTGAGCATTATTTCGAGGGAATTTATTGGAGTTATCGAGGTTCATAAGGATAATTTATAGAAGAAAATCACAAAAGCACGCAAGTGCGACCTGTCAAGCGTCGAAACGACAGCAAACGGAAAGAAAGAGAGTCAGGGACGTAGATGGCGCTGAGCACTAAGATTATGTAAGATTAGTAATAAAACGAAGTGCCCAAACGCCGATACTTAAAAAATAGACTAAGTCAGTGAATGAATGCCAGTGTGGCAGTTACAGTAATGGGAAGGAGTTGACAGCAGCGGAGCGGGAAAATACCCCAAGAATGGTAATGAGTTTCTATTTCAAGAGGAGTGGACATGTTGACCCCTGAAGTTTGATGGATTCATCTTAGCCTTTGACAATTTACCAGTGATTGGGGCCAAGTAGTACTGGTTGATCTAGAAGCACCACAAAGAATTCAGGTTACTGAGTTTGCCCTGAATCGACATTTTGGAGGTATTAGTACCTGAAGGACGAAAAAAGAAGATGACAACGGCACTTTCAAATCTTCGAAATCTGCCCCAGAGAGGCTCGAACTCTCGACCTTCCGATTGAAACGACCAAGGACTTCCTATATAACAGTCGGACGCTGTAACCAACTCAGCCATGGGGCAGATAAACTTAGGTCTTAGCATTCAAGTATCATGCTTGGCATCCGTGGTATAGTGCATATGAAAACACCGTATACAAAGCTAAGCTTTAAACTCATACCCCCCAACTCGATCCACAGCGCTAAACACCAGCCTCGCTAGTTCCTTCCCCTCAGACTCCAAACCCACAGTCGACCGTATCTCCCGCTTGGACTTTGCCTACACCTTCTGGCGTCCTAGAATAAGAAATAAGAAAATAGAAAGAGTAAGTTGGCATCTTCAGTCTTACGCACCCAGTCAAGATCAAATCACCCTCCTCGAGCGTCATAATAGATGAAATATGTTCGATCAAGCGAGGAATGGGGAAGATCATTAATGAGGTTGGACCGTTTTGCTTTATGGTGTCGTTGACCTGTATTAGAGGAGGCAAGTGTTATAAACGTAAACGTGATCATAGGCGACTGGGAAGTACCTTGAGCCAAAGCCTCAAATCATGCGGGTCTTTCACTAGTGATTCCGGTATGAATGATCTACAAGTACCGCCAAAAGGTCAGCAGTATGAACCGTTGGAACGAAGAAAGGCTCAAGTAATTACCCTATAGGCGTAAACCCATCGAATCCTTTGGCCGCACTCCATGGTAATCCTTTCTTCTTGACTTGGTCTTGGAGGTTTCGGGCAGTTAGGTCCACCGCGAGAGCTGGATACGGGTTATATTAAGCACGAGAAATACCCAAAAGTTCAATGATGGCCTAGGAAGGCTCCGCTCACTCACCATACCCAGCGATATGATTAGCAGCGTCCGCTTGTGAGATGTCCTTGCCTGGCTTTCCGATAGACGAGACCTAGTTCAACTACACATATACATTTCGTATTCGTATTCGTAGACGGAAATGTAGGTGAACGAATGTATGGATGAATGAGTCGAAATGAGGATAGAGATAACGGGACAAAGAGTGAGTCAGCTGGTAAGCGTATCAATCCAACCAGCGGCTCACCTTCATGATGACATACGATTCCTCTTGGAATTTCGAGTTTAGCTCCAGCACCCGGTTGAGAGAGGAGATAGGATGTTGTCGGCTGGGTACAGTCGAGAGCAGAAGTACACATAGGCGCAAAAGTGGTCGTGATCGCGATCGTGGAACGTGCAAGAATAAAGAGGGAGGAAAAAATCAGCTAATTGTCTGAACAAGACAAGCGACGCGCCACGCACCTTTAAGAAGAAAAATGGCTCCTTCGGAGTCGTATTCCCTAGCTCTTTGATATGGTCCGCGTAGTTTCGGCCTATTGCGACGATCTAGCATGCGTATGGTCAAGAAAGAGTAGAGTGGATTTGGATTTGCAAGCCAACGTCTCGGACCTTCTTTCCATGTCTAACGAACGATGCCATCTCTCAGCTTCGCCTCTATGTCGTGGAATATTTCTTTCAAATTTAGGATCCACCACCTGGTATGCGATGGGCTGACACTTGAATGAGCTGCACTGAACGGTGAGTTGAGAGGATAAGATGAATTCGCCACGCGAGTCGACGGAATACTCCGGACCGAATCCCGACGGCTTCCGACCGCTCTTCACCTCCGCCACCGCACTCCTCGTTAGTAATAGACAACAGATTCTCTATTCTATGCTGTTATTCAACCCGTGGTACGTTTAAACTCCAGGAGCTGTAGACCACAAGACGGCTAACAGT
This sequence comes from Gymnopus androsaceus JB14, assembly GCA_009733575.1. Classification (NCBI taxonomy): domain Eukaryota; kingdom Fungi; phylum Basidiomycota; class Agaricomycetes; order Agaricales; family Omphalotaceae; genus Gymnopus; species Gymnopus androsaceus. The sequence goes on from ML769439.1 coordinate 133,642, forward strand.
ACGGCGGTGTCACTTGAGCAATACATCGAATCGTTCGTTAACGGGCCTACGCGTGCTCGAGCAGCGGGAGTACTGGGCGGACGAAGCTCTTTGAAAGGATTACATACCGCAATTTCTCGCTTGTGGAAGGAGCAGATTGTTTTTTGTACGAGTTTCATACTTCTATCTGATTCTACATCGCGCTTACTGGCATTCGGTATCCAAAGATGCACGTACTTGCTACACAGCCGGAAACTCCAACAAACCAGTCAACCAATGTAACACTCCCTTGTCCGACAACTTTGGCAGCATAATATTCGGACTCGGAGGGATCATCGCAATCCCATCCCGTCTATTATCGACCACCTGAATTCCAACCCATCGCAAAGCCGGCAACGCTGCTATAGCCCTATCCAGAAGCTCCCATGGCACTTTACGTGGATTTAACACCAGAGAAGTGGCTGAAAAGCTAAAGAAAAACGCAAGGTGCGTGATTCCAACTGCATTCGAGACCTCGAAGAATTGGATAATTCCTGATATCAAGTTACAGGCATCCTCTACACTGGAAAGAGCTAGGCATAGCCCAAGTCGCTGCAAGGAAGGCAGTTGATCAAGGTATATAAGGCCTGAAGATGGAGGATATAATTAGAAATCTTCAAGTTGCTAGACATGCCAAAACGCTTACCAGTTGGGGGGCCATGAGTAGAGATGGTGTCAAACCAAAGCTCCTCCAACCTCGGTTGAACAAATCCATGATACAACAGCGGCCCCCAGGCAAGCTCCTCGGTTGTTGGTGAAGTGGGCGCGCAATGGATGACTGCAAGTTTATCAAGTCGCTCAAGGCTAAGATGGGGTTGGATGGCGGAGATCCACCTAAAAAATATCTCGATATCCTCAATCCTTTCGAGCTTGCATGCCGTGATGAACAACTGGGAGGGAATCGTCTCTCCAGTGTCATCACATGCTATGATGCTCGAACGAGTGAGTTTGAAGGTAAGCTTTGAACGGCCTGTTCCTCGCAAGCTCAAATGTTCTAACGAGGGAGAAATGACGATTGTGGTGCTCAACAGGTCCGTGAGATCGGCGAAACGAAGGGATAAGAAATTCAATGAAGGGCGTCGGATGGTGAGTCTGATTGCATCCTGCAATGGAAGTGGTAATTCATTCCAACATGTAGGACGTGAAGAAATGAATTTGGATTCCCATGTGAAAGAGGTCAAATTGATGAGAGATTTCAGAATGTCAAGAAGTGCGAGGTCGAGCTGGGTCCAACTAGTCCCGTCGGAATCGAGGATCAATAAGGATCGGATACATGAAATGAGGTGAGGGGACGACTGGAGCAGTTTCTGTGTTGCGTATGTTGAACGCTGGTATTTCCCTGGCTTGTTTTCCCCTCCGGAGCAAGAGATAGTGAGGTGTGGCAGGAGCTGTCGTTGACAGAGTGCCGTGAAGGACGAGACCACGAGGGATAAGGATTTCACTGTGGCCTTCTCTCTTCTTCCGAGTAGCTCCTGAATAATAGCTTCAAGGATATCGACTGGCAAAGAATGCATTGGAGCCAGTATTGAAATGAGCTGTAGAATGTTGACTCGGAAGCCGGTGGGTAAGGCGGAGCTGGTAGAATGCAGCGAGCATGGTTAGGTACCAGGTGATTGAATTCCTGATTCCAAATAGCACAATCTCCGTCACTCAATGTTCAACCGGAAGAACCCGTGGTGTAGCTCAGTCACGGTAGATTCACCTATTTTCGATTTTGGAACGTAGTCGGCTGGTAGCGTCTAGAAGGTCTGTCTTGGTCTCGAATCTTGATATCTATATCTCCTGAATACTTATAGGGTTTGACATGAAGCTTCATTGTCAGTTCGTGTTGGTGAAGAGGATATTTCTTTCATATGACAGGGGCGTAGTTCAGCCTCTTAACCTCATTCTTATCTTCTCATCCCATTGTCCTTTTCACTTTCCAGCGTGCGGGATCTTTCGCACTAAAGCATTAAATCGAACCTCACGAGTCCGTTAATCTCATTACTATGTCTCAGCATGGTGACTACCACGTGCAAGACGATTGCACACGACTTTGAGGCAAACGAACCGCTGTATCGGCACGCACGCACGCTGCTGTACGATTCTCTCTGCTACATCGATTCCTCCTCTATCCCTCTATCCCTTCTTCCCTTTATCTATCCCTGCTGTACCTTCTCACCGATGAGAACCATTACGGTCGGAACTTGGAAGCTTGACACTTGTTTTTGATTCGAAACGACGATAAGACCAAACGATTAAATGATATTTACGTTGCATTATAGCCGTCGAGCTAGGCAAAGGCATCGAGTGAGCTCTTACCCCATAGGGATGTTGTTCTGTTCGCTTCTGACATCGTACATGAGCTATAACTTAGCAGATTCACGCCGACCACCCGGTTCTCCTCCTCCCATCCATCTCATACAATCCTGTCTGATCCTCCCTTCCATCACACTCATACAAACCCGTCTTCTCCCCTCTTAACAGCTAGACTGCTCTGAAATAACGGGATGCCGAGTGGATTGGAGAGGACCTTAGAGGGCGACAACCTTGTTCCTTTCGCGAACTTTGCTTCACTGGCCGATCTCGAGCTCCAAAGAGGTCACTATCACACACACTTGAGTATTTATTTCAACTGTGGATACCTTGTTGCATACGGTAGGTGTATTTTTACTTCTGAAATAAAGAAATCGTTTCAAACAGAACGTTCGTTGGTCGAAATTCGAATAATGATTGAATAATGATCGACGGCTTTGAGCTGGTGGCTACAGTATTCTGCATTCGATCACGGTCACACCTAGTGCTGCTACCACCACAAGGTGAAGGCTAAAGCCTTGGACCCTGAACTCGACTTGGCTCCAATTTAGGAAATCGAAAAGACCGTGCTTCTTGCCTTGACTGAGGTATTTTTTTCTCTACGTTGATTAGCTAGCACTATTTTCAACGTCAGCTTGATCTTGCCTTAACCTCGCCTTGCGGGATGAGCACTCTGGCTCAAAGCAACTGGTAAGCACAGTGCTGTATACGAACCAGAGCTCAGGTCTCTCCTAGGCAGACTTGAATTTACAATGACGATCCATTGTGAGAATTGTCAACGAAACAAATATCATAGAGCTGTTCTCAGTATACTGCAGCAATGTAAGGTGGAAGTAAGATCGAGGGGACGGATTCGGCACCTCACCTTACCTAGAACAGATCAAGGTGGCTTGAAGTGCCATCTACCAAATCAAGGATACGCCAAAAGTTGCCGATTCTCAGTGTCGACAGTCCTAAATCCACTAATCTACTAGGTGCTTTTCATCTTTTGCATTGGTTCGGTAAAATATTCCGGAGGGAAAATATCCAACCGAACCCGAGGCACATCCAGCTCGCGACAGCACTAAAGCCTGGACTCTGCTCTACACATCGTTTCCAAGTCGTGTAGTACTAAAACAGATATGGCAAGCACAGCGAAGGTAGATCTATACTTCCACGATCGTGGAAACTATGTATAGAGCGACCTCGCCGTCATTCAACAGCTGAATATTTCTTAGGAACGGAAGGAATCGAAGTTATCAAAAGTAGTTCTGAACCATGGAGATATTACGCCGAGAGGACGTAGTAACAAAGACTTACAAAAGGTCAACCAATCCTCGAAGTAGCCGTGAAATGCTCAACGTTTTACCCTGGGCAGGTGTCCGTAAATCGTTAGTCGATCTTTGGGCCTGTCACTCGGTAGGCTTCCCCTAAAGCCTTACCGCATCTACGTGTCCAAGACATACCATCTGGCAGCCAACTAGCAGCAGTCTCAGATCCGCGGCCGGGTTGAACTCATGGATGATAACTTTTTATAAGAACACATAAAAACTTTCGGTGCTCAACATACCTCACATATTCTTTTGAATGATGTTTAGTCGTATAGGCTATCAACGTCTTCCCACGAAGGAGTCGTTCAACGAAGGCCGCGAAGAGTCAGAAGACCGTCGTGATAGCATCATCTCACGTAGGCGGCCCTTCGGACTTGTTTTCATCCTTTGCGCCGCTTCGCTTTTCTGCTTGTTCCTTATTGCACCCAAGACCGCTCATTTATTCAATATCACTGGAAACAACGACTATGGTTTAGAGGAATGTGCTGCCCCCATCTCTCTCATAGCAAAGCCTCCTGCACCTATCAATCTCTGGGCATCCCTTACGATTCCGGAAATTACGGAGATCCAAAAGTGGCTAGAGGCACCAGAAAGACAACTTAATCTCACTCGCGGACCTGTTTCTCGCATTTCAGATAATGTTGTCTTCCTCATCGAGACTTATTATCCTCCCAAGGCAGAAGCTCTTGCATATCTTGCTGGAGGAAGTGCTCCGGACAAATATGCTCATGTTACGATTCAACATGGTGGACTCGAGATTCCTACTGTTAGGAATTATCTTGTGGGGCCACTTCCAGTTGGGAAGCGAACTTTGATTAGGCCGTTGACCGAGATATACCATGAAAGCGAGATACCTTTTAACGCTAGAGGGTCTATTAACCCCTTGGAGTTCCAGCAGGTCAAATTTATTACCCCAGAGCTGTCGGATGCCATGCAAGTACGTGGTCTTCTTGGATGATGGATCTGTCCTGTCTTACCTGTCTTACTTACCACCAATGATTTAGGAATTGTTTGGAGTGACAGCGCGAGGAACTGAGAACGATACCTTGATTCTCTCCGTCAGTGGTCCATTCAGTTTTGACGGTACCAGCAGGAAAATGTGGTATTCGTTTTTGTAAATGTCTCTTCTTTTGTTCTTTTGTTCCCGGCTGAATTATTTTCTTCTGATTGTTTAGAAAGAATGTTGCAGGCTCGTGGCTCCTTCCAATCAACTTTTGGCAATACGTCGACGTATCTGGCACAGATCCTTCGCTATGGAAAGTTTTAAAGGTAATTTAGCATCGAATGATCATTACGAAGTGTATGACTGAAGTCTACTAGGTCGTCTATAACCACCAGGTTTTCGGGTCAACTGAGGAGTTTCTCGACGCTTTCCGCAATGGGACGCTCATTCGTTCCCCAGATGCGTTGATCACTCAAGATAAAGATTATTCCTGGGCAAGCCGCAAGCGTGTAGGAAAACCGCGAGACCTCGACCAACTTCCTGGACCTCGTTCCGTTTCATTTGCTGGCTTGAGGTTCAGAGTTGACCGAGAGACGCAGTACATTTCTTGGATGGGTTGGGGTATGTATCTGGGCTTCGATAGGGACATGGGATTAAGTCTCTGGGATATCACCTTGCAAGGAGAGAGAATAATATATCAGGCATTTAAACCTTGGTTTTCGTGTCCTGCAGCTCGCTAATATTGCTATCCCTGTAGCTTGCTCCTCAGGAGGCCATAGCTCAATATGGTTCGCGACACTTTATCCATCTCAACTCTTTACTTACGGATTATCTTTATAGCGGGAAATGACCCATTGCAAGCCTCCACTGCTTGGCTGGACCGTCATTTTGGCATGGGCTCTTCCGTTGAGAACCTGCTTCCTGGATATGACTGTCCCCATGAGGCTGTCTACCTACCCGCTACAACATACTCTGCTATGGGGACTATTGTCCGCGACAAGGCGATCTGTGTGTTTGAACAAGACACTGGAAGACCTGTGACGCGACATTTTGGGTATATGGATGGCGAGTTTGGAGCGGTAAAAGGATATATGTTGACTGTGAGGACCATCTCTGTGGTAGGAAAGTGAGTCTCATTGATTATTTATTGAATGCCGAATGTTTACGGGATCGTTGGCCAGCTATGACTATGGTACGTTGAAAAATGTCCAAGGATACCTAGCACCTTCTAACATACAACGCAATTATTTGTAAATTAGTGGTGCGTATTTATTACGCCAGTTCTGCACTTTGCTGATGAAGACCTGTAGTTTGACTATATGTTCCACATTGACGGAACGATGGAAGTACGTGTCTCTGCATCAGGGTACCTGCAAGGAGGCTATTGGGAATCCTTCCAAAAAGGTTATGATGGAAAAATCAGGGAAAGAAGCAGTCAGTGTGTATATGATATCCAGAAATCAAGGGTACTGATACGGTTCACTTAGTGGGGAACCTGCATGACCACGTCATAAACTACAAGTACGTCCGATTTTTGATTTGGTGGGTTGAGTCGCGGCCGACTAATCGGTAATCTCATCTGTAGAGTTGATCTAGACATTTCCGGGATAGAAAATAGCTTGCTCGAGACCACCACTGCCCAAGAGGCCGTCAGTCAGCCCTGGTTTGAAGATGATGAATGGGGGAGCACGGTCATTCAGCAAAAGATCACTAAGCGCATTCTCGAAACGGAAGATAATGCACTGCTCAAGTACCCTACTAACTTCCAGGGTCATTATTCCATTATCAACCAAAACCAGACTAATGCCTGGGGAATGCCCCGTGGATATGCTATCCACGGTGGCTACTCTCCGGTACATAATGTGCGTCGAAGTTTTATTTACTTGCACCACCCCTCAACATATGTTTAACAGACGGTCAATGGCGCCCGTCGCCTCCTGAACAACGCAAACTGGGCCAGATACAACCTAGCTGTGTCACTTCAGAAAGATACTGAAATCGCCTCTAGCTCATTGTGGAACCAGAACCTTCCGGGGAAACCCACCGTCGATTTCCACAAGTTCTTTGACGGGGAAAACATAACTCAGGAAGACCTCGTTGTGTGGATCAACGTCGGCACTCACCATTTGGTTCGTCCTTTTGCTCGGTAGTATGTGCACATCCTTATTGTATCTACATCTAGCCTCACGCTGAAGATTCGCCTAATACCAAGACCACAGTCGCCTTGTCGAGGTCAGTCCTTACTTTCAGTAAATAAAGTGCTGGCTAACTTTGTTGCAGTTTCCTCCTAACACCGCTCAACTATTTTGACTCGGACATTTCCTTGGATTCAGCGAATGCCATCTTGCTCAGCGCACCTTCTAAAGCCGGGGATTCTTGGAACTTTGATGATTATGATGTAAACCAAGGATATACATGCATCCCGCAAATTCCGGCTCCGTTTGAATACCCTCCACCAAAGGTGTATGATGCAGATGGTCAATTAAACGAGGCAGTGAGCTTAGAGGACGCGAGGAAGTTGGCGGAGATGTATCATCGGATGAAGGTTGAACTATAGATTTGATGGCGTAGATTTTGCGTAGAAGCTCAGTTTCCTTAATATATTGGACTTTGCCATTGCACCACATCGGAATGATCACATGATTCCGAACGATACTTGCCAGCTACGGATAAGCCAGATTATGGCTAGTTCGGAGTGGGTAGTGGGTAAATAAATAAGGAAACTAAAGCTGGAGCATACACTGATACAGCAGGTAAAAAAAGAGGGGAGGGTAGATGGGTCGGCGGTAAGAGTCAAATTTAACAAGTTTATTGCTGTTTTCAAAAAGGCTTGCGCGCGACTGAATGACTGGCTCCCTCTTGCCATTGCAGCCTTTTCCTTCCCTCCGTTCCGTACCTTCCATCTTGCTATCGGCCCTCCTCAAACACACACAAACCTCTCCCACCTCGAGACTCGTTGGTCCATTATTGCTCATCCCATTCACCGCCTACTCCCACAACCAGAATGAGTGCACCATCTGCATTGAAAACTCATTGCAATAGATCCAAAAGAACTCGACGCTTGAATTCAGTTCAAAATGATTGATAAGGCGATAATAGTCATTTAGCTTGGATTACAGGCATAGGGATTGATTGGGTTGTTGCATCCGCACCGTGTCAACATGTATGTTCTGTATATCTTTATTAGTTCACATTGAACGAAGACATCTTCCCTCTTCCTCCTTCATTCACCCCGTTCCTATCTCCTACGCCTGGTTTAGGTGACCCAACGGCTGGAGCTCGGCTGCGATGCAAATTCACCAAACGAGGAATGGAAGCAAAAGTTAAAGGAGAGCCGATAGTAGAGAGTAGAGGTCGTTGGTTAGCCGGACCGGCCCGGACGTAGTTGTGTTCAAGTGAAGATGTAGTGGTTGTGGAGATGGAGAAAGCGAGGGAATCCATAAGCGGTCGCGCGTTTACCCCTAAACATATGATGGACCACATCGCACTGGCAATATTCAGCTCCCATGGCTGCTGTAGTACGCGCAGGGACTCGACATCCACGTGCGTTGAAGCCGACATTCCTCTCCGAGCATTCCTGCCTTTGCGCGATATTTTCTGGAAAAAAAGCGCAACGCAATAGATAACATCGGAGGACGACAACAGAGGACCGTTGAGCTATCTGTTGCTGGAAGGGTGAGATGAGAAGGAAAGAATGTATCACTGTCAGTCGGTGATATCGCGAGTGAGGAGAACTCGAATGAACCAGGGGTGAGGTTACAGCAGGGGCTCACTTCGTTCTCGCGTCAGCCAAATGGGCGTTGACAAGCCACGATTATGGCTCCGGAGATACCATATCTCCCGTCGCGAAGATCTTTCGTCCTACAAGCTAACTGCGGCCTTGAAGCTCTAATGAACCTGTGAGAAGCTGTTGCATCGAGTGAGAAGAAAGAACGTGACGTACCGTAGGAAGGAACATCATCCTTGCACAGACCTTTTGAGCGCAATTAAACACAACTGGGACGTCCAAATCTAACCAAATCCAGCTCCCAACAAAAGCCGCCTGACAGCCGCAAATCGAGACACCTCAAACATAAATTTCCGGAGCGTCCCATGGCACCCAGGGATGACAGAGAAGCCGCAGCGGAAGCCAATCAGGTCGACAAATCCAACACCCTCTGAGAGCACTTGGCAGGGATAAATAGAAACTAAAATGGAACTGCATCTACTCCGTGAATATCGAAGCCAAGTACGAAGCCAAGTCCCCGAAAGAAAAGGCACTAGAGTTAAGCGCCCGATAAGCGCTCGACGCGACGGCGAGAATGACTTGAGAATGACGGTGCAGGGAGATTTGAGGAAGAAGAGCGACACAGGGAGAATGTGAAGCCCATGAAGAAGTTGAGAGCCGTAAACACGTTATTGTACGGATTCCGATGGTGAGGGCTATGAAGAAGCAGAGGAACATGTTAGCAGCGGACAAAAACCCGACAGATGTCTGTTTCGTACCTTTATTCATGGACACTTCGAAAGGATCCAGGGCTGTAACTCCCTCTGAATATCATCCTCCGCCGTTGATGCAGACGTTCGGCTCCAAAGCGTTATTCGTGGTTATTACTCCGAGAGCAGCTGAGCAGCGTGACGGAGCATGAAGCTGGATTCTCTGTGTATAGTAGGTCCTACTCTGGAATCCAACTAGCAAAGTAGCGATGCATAGTCAGATGTGTGGTCGGAGCGAATGGGGAGGTGTAGACCTGAAAAAGTAGACGTGCAGAATCAGTCTTTGTGGAGAATGAAGTTATAGTCCGGACACACCTGAATATATTCACAAAGTCAGGATCTCCTGAGACAGGGAGGACCGTCATATGAGCGGTAAAGAAAGGCGACAGGTGGAGTACAACGAGGAACAAGTGGTGGTTCCGATCAAAGCCTGCTGGAAAATTTGGGGTTGGAATTCCAGAAGTGAATGTGATCTCGAAGAGGATAAAACAAAGCGCATGGACATATATATGTATAAATATATTCCAAACTTGGCCGTGGGTATAAAGAAGCGGGAACTATGTACTAAGTATGCCTGTCGTGCGGCGTTGAGAGTTTGAATGCAAAGCGATGATCTCGTCTAACTGACGCGTCGTCGGCACCTCGGAAATATATGGCCCACTCGCGTCCGAGCTCTCAGCCTGCTATCAACTACGATATGCTGACCACTCGGAGACTTCCATGGCGACTCGACAGTACCGCGACTGAGTCAAACCCGACCACGACCACGATTCGATCATCGATTGACTCCCCTCTGGCTGCGTTTCGAGCTCTGCTTCGACTCCGCGTACAGTTTGAACTTTGAAAGCGAAACGAGTCAACCGACGGAATCGTTCCTTTCCAGGCGTTATCTGGTGGTCATCAGCAGTCGTTAAGTGATTGATTCTGACATATAACTACTGTTTTATCTCTTTCTCCGTTCTTTGAATCCTTTTTAGGTTACACCCATTTAACTTTTTTCATTTTCAACTGTCCACCGGTACCAGCACTCCGAGCCTGAGTACGCTCTCCTCTAACTCATCTCTTGCACACTTGAACCGGTCTCCCCCTCCGAACAACTAGGTACGCAATGACGAAGACTTGGACTTAAACCTCCTCCTCCTCTTCATCCGACTCTGTGGTGGCTTCGACCGTTAACGGTAATGCGAGCTGCGGATACCACGACGACGAGGGCAGACATACATTGTCTATATATCGCTTTTCTCTGCTACATTGACTGAAGAGGAAGCCATGCCTTCCCTTCTCTCCCATCGCCGCCACCTAATCATCCTTCCTCCGACACTTCCCGCTCCGATACCCATACGTTGTTTGACTCTTTGCCTGACCGATGTTGTCTTGTCCTCTGCTCCTTGGCACCCCCGCGCCTCGGCTCTTTCCTTCGCCTTCGTCGCACTCATACAAACCTGCCCTCTCTCCTCAGGCTCCATTCCTTCCCGTCATATACCCGCCACCGCACCCGCTACCCTTCCTCCGCCTCCAATATTCACATCCCGCCGCGCAAGTGCCTTTTGATAAAGCTCAATTTTGACGAAAAGTCGTGAACTAATCAAGGTTCGATGTTCGTTCGTCGATTAGGCAATGGAATCGTACAAAGTATGTATACTTATGTTGGCTGTAGAAATCGTATTCAACGTCCCACAGCGCTTTTAGTTCTAAGTTAACACCAAACTTGAAGTGTTGCATAGATCGGATTGCTTCCGCAAGCTAAATCCCATCAGTCCTCTTAGGAACCCGCTGTTTATGAGGAGCGCTCATAATTCCTAAGTAAGGCGATTGGTCAAAGCGTAAACCTTGCTCGCCAGCGAACTTGGTCCCGTTCCGAAATCCGGATTTGCGAGAGTCGGGTAGGGTTGGCTTGGTTTGGTAATCGCATTATGTAGAAAGTTTCAGGGTTCACGAAATATAATGTTGAGCGGGGCGTACAACTGCGTACAAGCGGTCGACCGGCAAAAGTATATATATGCGTGAATATGCGTGAATGATCTGCTAGGTCATCCCACATAACTTATTTGCGGGATGCCGCCAATCACTTATAATCCTCCCACCAAACCAATATTTCCGAGTCTCGTTCCTTAGAAACCCCCATCACGATTCACGCTCATTAACGTTGGCCTTTTTTTCCCCTCTCAAGCTGTCTGCGAAATGACGCCGGAAGAGAGTGCATACTTGATCTTGTTTGTAGAACGTATCTACCAAAACCTGGTCAATGTTATATGTACTTGCGTCATGTATGGTGCGTTAAGACCAATTACTTACACGCATGGACCTATTACTGATGGTGCCACTATGAATTAGGCTTGTATATGCTCTCGTTTTTGACGGCCTTGTACATGTTTTGGTACGGCGTCACTGGGATTAATTTGCGATATCAGGCACACTTATCTACATAATCAGGTCAAATCCACGCAAGGCAGGTACAAGGGGTTTACTCATTCTTTTGGTCATTGTCTTTCTCTCTAACACCTGGGACTGGATCAGTCGAACCAATTCACCTCTCTTAATGATTCATATTGCCTTTATACATCCAAGTAATGAAACTAATCTATCAGAAAACCTCAGCAATGCTCAGAGAAGCCCTCTCACCTTTGAGTCATTTGCATGGTGGGGACCCACTATAAATGTTGGTGCAGCGCCGATCTCTCCACCGGTCAACCGTGATCTGATGTTACCTTGTACAGCTGCTCATTGCGGATGGTCTTGTTGTATGGAGAGCCTGGTCTATTTGGGATGTGCGGAACAGGCGCAAAAGATCTCTGTTAAGACTTTTATTAATTTCTCTTATGGTCGGAAACATAGGTATGTAACGGACAGTAATTGTTTTACAATAACTCATTGGCTCACCTGTTACTAGTGGTCAATGTCATCGATGCTGTACTTGATAATATTGGCCTGTTGCACTCTCATCTGAGGCAATTCCACTTGATTGGATTTCACTAGTAGTCTCTTTGATAGTCAATATGTTTGCGACTTTCTTGATTGGGCTGAAAGCATGGTGAGTGAATTTGTTTCCGTACTCCAATGGAATGAATATCAATCAAATATTAATGTATTCAGGCATTTATACCAAGAATTCATTATACCCTACCCCAATACAAGATACTTTCAGGTTCACAAAATTCTCCTTATCCTGATTGAATCAGGAGTAGCCTTTTGCGTCATTCAGGTAAAAGAAATCTTTATTCATTTTTATCCACTAATGACTTCCATGAATCAGCTCATCTATGCTATCTTCAATGGTCTTGAGGTCAGGGATAGGAGTTTATTATCAGCAATATCTCTACTATATTCGATGATCACTGCAGTTGCAAATGGATGTGCGGTACGTTGATAATGCATCTTTTTGGACACTAAAGCCTTAAAACAATACTCGACTAGGCATTATATCCTGTTGCACTTATTATTATCATCCACATGGAAGCCTCCCCTTTAATATCTTTCCAGACATCAGCATCTGGAGCAGCTCCAGAATTCACCACCGTTGAAATAGAGATGCAGGATATGACAACCACATCCCAACCCTTAGGGTAACGATTTTTATGAATAAAATGACAAGATTCAGACATTGTTGTTGTGCAAGTTCATGTCTGTGCAAGTTTTTGACTGGCATTTTGTCCCATGAAAGGGAAGCAGCACTTCTGGCAGTTGGATTGCGACTGCATCGGTCTCTGCCCTCAATATCACGTCAAGGTGTGCCTTCTCTATGTTCGACCTTCTGTCAATGCCAATGACCCTTGTTGCAAGTAGTGTAGCCAAGGCTCATACCAACGCTTAGGCCGGCGGCTAGGTAGCTGCCAGTACCAGAGATGTGACGAGAACCGGTATAATGGAAATGTCAGAATACATTTGTGGGAACGTCAGGTCAGTTAATTATACTTTTAACCTTATTCGCCAGTGTGCCTGTGCATTGTATCGCGCGTTCCCAAGCCATTCCTGGTGTATGTGTGCCCATTCTGAGTGTCGATTTGACTTAGGAGGCACTTGGAGGCTATTTCATTGTCTTAAAATGAGCATAGGAAGCGCTGCCCAGCTGGTGCTCGGCTCATAAGTCGACCCTTGCTGGTGGCGGGTTCCAAAACGCAAACCCGTGATATTGCCTTTTGCATTAAGTTCTGACGGTTTTTGGAACTTGTTTGTTTGGGCTAAGAAATGAATATAAAACTATGGAAACGAAAAGGCCCAGGCTTGGCCTAAGATTTGCACAGCCTTTCATTCGTTTCGATGTTCAAATAAACGACTTCGGCAATCTTCGGACCCGACTCCGGGAAGCCGGCGCCGCGTGGGAGCACCGGAATTTTAGATATTGCTGTCACAAATACAATACACGTTTTGAGGTAAAGCGAAGATCTGACCTTTAGCGCTCCTTAGCGCTGAGGGCCTTCATGTTTTATACCCACCTCCAGTGTGTCTTCGCTTAGAATCTTTACCTCTTGCGTTTTGCTGATGCTGGACAGACCTTTGAGCTTTAAGAGCACTTTCGGGCTAGAAATCGATTCCACAAGCCTTTCTGGATAGCTATACTATTATCGAAAAGCTATCAAACATTCAGCTTTCGGAGCTCTCATGCCAAAGAATGTAAAGTTAAAACCGTGAGTAAGATTCTAAGCAAGGAGGCCCGAAGAAAAGAGACGGACACGGACACGAAGAGGGGTTCAAGCGGACCAAATGCTTAAAATACGTACGTACATATTATAGATCTTGGCTAGATTCATACTCACCCTGACCCAACCATATGTATTATTATTATTCTCGCACTGAACTGGGTTCCTTAAGAACCCCCATCATCATCTACGCTCGTTAGCACTAGTCTTTCTCTCTTCTGGAGCTTTCTGCGAAATGACGCCGGAAGAGAGTGCAGACTTGATCATGTTTGCAGAGCATGTCTACCAAAACCTGGTCAATGTCATTTGCGTGTGCGTCATATATGGTGTGTTGTTTCAGTACGTGTTTGCATGGGATTGATACTGACTATGATGGTGAATTAGGCTTGTATATGCTCTCGTTTTTGACAGCCTTGTACATATTTCGGTACGGCACTACTTGGATTGGTTTCCGATATTAGGTATGCTCATTTGGCTATTTTCAGGTCGCCAATCAAGGCGCAAACAAAGGCTCTACTCATTTTTTTGGGTCTTGCCTTTTTCTCTATCACCTTGGACTGGATCGGTCGAACCGATTCACCTCTCTTAATCATTCATCTCGCCTTTATACATCCGATTAATACAACAAATCTATCAACAAATCTTGGCAATGCTCAAAACAGCCTTCTTACCCTTACCTTTGGGGCATTTGCGTTGTGGGGACCCCCTATAAATGTTGGTTTAGTGCCGAATTTCAGCCACCCGCAATCTGATGTTACTTTGTACAGCTGCTTATTGGGGATGGTCTTGTTTTGTGGAGAGCCTGGGCTATCTGGAATGTGCAGAACAGGCGCAAAAGATCTTTGTTGAAATTTGTATTAATTTTTCTTATGGTTGGGAATGCAGGTATGTAATAAGCAAGCATCTCCTGGCATTAACTCATTGGTTCACCTTTGATTTAGCTCTCCTTATTGCCGCTGCATCAATTAATACTCATATTGGCCCTTCTCTCTCATCTGCGGTGAATTCGCTTGATTGGGTTCCACTGGTAGTATCACTGAATAGTCAATATGTTTGCGACTTTCTTGGTTGGGCTGAAAGCATGGTGAACAAATTTTGTATTCATCTTCGAAACAGAATTAATATTCATTTAATCAGGCATTTCTACCAACTCATGCATCTACATCACCCCAACGATACACAATACTTTCAAATCAACAAAATTCTCCTTATTCTAGTTGAATCCGGATTAGTTTTTTGCATTGTTCAGGTTTACACAGTTTTTTTATATACTTACCCATTTCATTCGCTAATGACTGTCACCCATCAGATGTTGTGTGCTGTCCTCAATGGTGTTGACATCGGGAATGAGAATTTACTATCACCGATATCTCTAGTATTCTCTATGATCATTGCAGTTGGGAACGGATGTGCGGTACGTTGATGATACATCTTTTTGATCTTGGAAACTGAAGCCTTCAAACCGTACTTGACTAGGCATTATATCCTATTTCACTTATTATTCTTGTCCACATGGAAGCCTCCCCTCTAATATCCTTCCTCCCATCAGAATCTGGAGCACGTCCAGAATTCTCAACTGTTGACAATGAAATAGAGATGCAGGATATGACAGCCACATCTTAACCCTTTATCTTAACATCCTTACTGAACCAGTAGTTACTTTTCTGTGTAGGGAGGAAGCATTACCCTCGCCTACACTGACGTCCCACTCGCTCCATACGCATACATACGTCTCGTCACTCCACATCCATCCCTCAGATAAAGGATTAACTTGCGCGCGGATATATTTTGGGCTTAGTACTATACATCTCCTTATTTTAGCTCTTTATTTACTTGCTTATACTCATGTAATTGTAGTCAAACCTTGTCAAATCAGCGCTGTTACTGCGCCTTTCTTGCTCCTCCGAGCCCAGTTGTTCATGTTTCACCGAGTGACAATGACAAGAGAAAATGAAGAAAATTCACTCAAGTTGGTTGCTGTATCATAGCTGACGTTCGAATGGAGGCGATGGGTCCAAGGTGCAAATCTTCCCTCGTTTACGTTCACCACTGCACCTGTTGAATTGAGCAGGCGTCATCCTCATATGTACACAACCAGAACCGCGACTCGGCTAGGGGCATCTGTAATGGTAATCTCAAGTAAAGAAAAGAGAAAAGGCACAGTAGTTGGAGCGACATACAGCCAAGGCCGGGACTCAAACCCGCAAATTCAGCCTTAAACGTCCTCCCGAAACATAGGAAAGCTACGGACTACCATTGCGCCATGCCGGCGTATCATAAGGAAGAGAATCACAGATAGAGGACAAATCCTTCTCAAGATCCGAGTATCATAGAGCATTCAGAATTTTCGAGGTTCGTTACTGCGATTCCGGATACCGTGTCCAGAATTGATTATCGAACACTTGCGAAGACGCAACTGGCCAAGGAAAGAATCGGATCGGCTTGAAATAACATATCACGCTATAAACACAGAAGCGAATTGCAACCACCAACACGTACTTTGGCAGGCGTCTACTTCTTCAACAATGTTCAGGAGTAAGGAGTCGGCCGCGGAGCACACTCCTTACATGTATTCACTCATCGAAATTGGGAGCACTTATGCAGTGGCTCTAGTGCCTAGCCCAATATTGGGGGCTAGTTGTAAGTCCAAATGAAAATCGGATTCAGAAGGACGTACTCCAAACGCACCTCCCCGTGTCCTCCTTCTCTCCGTCCAATACTCGTCAGAGCGATACCAAGTTCATTGAATTCATCGGAATTCGGAGCATCCACGTACTGCTACCCTTCCTTTGCTTGGAATGGTGAATAGAGAGTCATTGATCAGAAAGTAATTATTTATTGATAACGACACCTTCGGATTCCGCGATCGCTCCTAAGGCTTGAGACCTCAATTATTAATATTTGAATCTGTGAGTCTAGGAGAAATGAGCCCTCGTTGGCATACAGTCGACGCTTGAGTCTTGAGTTAAAGGCTCTCAGGGCGGGGGAGCTGGATTCGGTATAGTTTAAGGCTATGATAGTGGCAAACGACTGTTGAGAGGAAGATATCCACCTCGTTATCGAAACCTCTAGGCTCTCCCGGCACTGCTTCGATAGCACCAGTCCAACTCGACTCGGATTGTCGGAGTTTGCGGGTATAGTAAATATTGATGTGTTGACTCTTGCCCGAGTCTGATTTTCGGGAGTAGGTTCAGATGTAGTTTGCATTCTTCACCGAAGAGAATGCAACTCGATTGTCGGATTCAGCGGGTATAATGAAGTGTTGACTCTAGAGCGTTGTGACACACCTTGTAAGATGCTCAGAGCTCGGAATATCCTTGCATACTTGCCTTGTATATGATCGGGTACAGGCTTGACAATTGAAGGTACCGTAACGCGGTCATCAGTGAGTCTCGTATTAAGATTAGTATTGAACGCAGACCCACAGCTGCAGATAAGATATAGAAGACCTTCTTTGTTATCGCAAAAAGAGCAAAGGACGTCGACACTCTCACATTACTCCAGGGCTCGGAAGCAGATCTTCCCAAATTTGGAACAAGGGCTAATCGTTCTGCAAATGAATTCAATTAATTCTAGTGCCGTTAAGGAGACTATTCATCGGTATGAAGCGAAGTTCAGATTGGGATTAGTTCATTTATTCATTGAACAGTGGACCCACAGATGCTTTAAGTAGCAGAAACCTTGTCGTTCAAAAAGAACAAAAGAAAGAATAAGATTGGACGAAAACGGACAAACAGCAGCAGATATGTAGGGCGGCAGGCGAGATGGGGCAATTCGATAGTGCAGATCTACAAGCGGAAAGAGCTAGTATTCGTTGAGTCAAGAGTCGCGTTGCAAGCTCGTGGTTGCGGTCAGTTCCAGTCGTGGCGTCAGGAGCGGTATCGGGCCGGACATCGTAAATACAGCGTCAGATGCACGTGAACTGCTACGAAGTTTTCTCCACCCATTTCAGGAGGCCTTCGACGCTTCCCTATTTAGCTCCCTTGTAAAGCCTCTTTTATTGTCTTTCTACTTAACGACGCCTCCTCTGCGCCACACACACCGAATCCCTTTTCCTTCCCTCTTTTCTGCAGCGGAACCCTCATAATGACCGAATACGACTACTCCCCAGAAGCCTACGAACAACACAAGGCGAAGCTTCGCAGCATAGGGAAATGGGTACATGAAATAGAGAGACATGAGCCTTCGAATCCGTTTGTTATGTCGCCTGCCCCGCCTTCAGCCAAATGGTCGCATTCGGGGTCAGGCTCAGATGCGTCTTCCTTTCAAAGACAGCCGCCTCGCAGGTCGTACACGGCGCCACAACCTAGAGCAGCACCAGCACCACAAAGCATATTATAATTCTTATTCTTCAAATCCTCAGCCAGCTGCAGCTGCGTCGTATTATCCTGTAATTCCAGGCATACCTGGCGCTGCATCTGGCCCTAGCTCTGGACGATATCCTTCGCCTGCTCCAGGTCCACAGCGGACTAATACATATCCCGCTGCTCCTCCTGTCCCTCCATTACATCCTGCTCCGCCGCCGCCACGCTTACAGTCTCCGAAAAGGTCTAATACGGTCGGCGGATTCCCAAACGCATACCCTACAGCACCACAAATGCTATACGACCCACGGGTAGGAATGGCTTCTCGTGTTGTTGTGCGTCTTTTTGTATTTCTATGTCACATCTATACTAACACTTCTCGCAGTACCCTCAACATCAATACCAACCCCAATCCCCTCCAAAACGTTGGTTTGGAAAACTCTTCAGCGGATTACGTTCTTCTTCACCGAGTCCGAGTCCGGTTATTGCCAGCGGTAACAGCAGCCCTGTCAGTAGCTCGAGACATGGCCGAAGTAAGAGTGGGTACTACTATCACGACCGGGATCGGGATAGGGATCATTACTACGACCGTGACAGAGATCGGGAGCGAGACAGAGACAGAGAACACAGCAGTAAACACGACGACGGGCACAGTCGACGATCAAAATCACAGTCTAGGTCGACAAAGTCACGGAAACATCATAAAAAATCGCGGAGCAGCAGTCTATAGCTATGGCTGTGGCTGTTACCGCTTCTTCAGCATCACATTGCATCCCATTCTCATCTTATCTCCTTTCGTCTCGCACCTCTTCGCATCTCGCGTTACCCCATACGATGATTTTCTTCCGATTCGATTCGGTACCTGAACAATTGTGTATAGATGATCTTTAATTTCCGTTTCATTTTCATCTGGTTGTGTCCGTCCCGTACCGCACGGATATACGTTTGATTGAGTTTGTTGATCCTTTCTCCTCCCTTGCCTCCTTCCCTTTTCCATCGCTGTGTATACATACCGCATACCCATCCATCCCTGTCTGTATTATAGCTCTGCGTTCCTATTCACGTCTTTTTCTTCGTATCTTTCCGCTCCTGTTTTCTTTTTGACCGCCCCTTCAGTTCCCTTCAGGTGTATCAACAGATCTCGCCGGGACACCTCCACATTATTCAACGTTACCCGTTACGCATCCTCTACACGTTCCTCATGCTATCTAACACGTTATACCTGACGCCCGAATATTTGTCTCGCCATTTCGTACTATCATACTTGTCCATACCATACCCTTTCACCTGACCTTCTCCCTACTATATGAGACACTCCATCTTAATCTTCTCAATCGTATTATCTTCCCGCCTTTCTTCTTTTTTTCTCTGCGCTACCTCTACGTACTCTACCTAGATCGGATTCTGAATTACGGATACTACTTAATATATATACATACTTGCAAATCTCATGGCAAATACCTGAAAGAAACACTTGCGAACCGTCAGTGTCTCGTCGCTGGCGTTCGCGTGTTACAGTACGTCTTGATTCTTTGTTGTCTTGCATCTGGATAGTCATTATCTTTAGGATCGTTGTTGCTTCTGTGATGTCTGAAATAGAAGAAAAAACAATCAATATTAAGGTGGCCTGGTTAATATGAGGCTACAACAGTCGAATGCTGTAACCAGCTCAGCCATTAGGTAGTCTTTTACATGTTCTTCTCTCATGATGAATAACTACTTAGTCTTTCATTTTTCTTCAATCCATGCTCTTTTCTCACAAAAACTATCGGCCTACCTACTGACCCGCCGGGAGAAGCTCAAACTCTTATCTTTCCTCTCTCGCACAGGCCCCTTGTTCGGACAAGGATCGTGAAAAATCTGATAAATTCCAAAAATTTTACAGCTTTTACAGCTTTTGCTTACTGTACACATATTATATTACTTGAATTTAAAACTACCAAAGTCACCTAAAGGCTTGCTTCGTGCTTCCCCAGTAACATTACTGCCATACAAACGGGTACAAAGTACAAAATTTCGGTTCAGCGGGAGGCTCAAATGATACTCGGATGTATAGAAATCGGAGTGTGTGGGCCTGACAGCCAGGCGCTAATATGAATCACTAAGCCTGTGCTCTCTTCAATTCTTCATCACCTGTTTAGGTTGACATTCCTCCCTCGTCTTGCTCTTCCTCAAGTTGCTTGATTCTCGCAGTCTACGCAACGCTGAATGGTCGACCGAAGCCTTTTTCGGCGCGTTCTTGACTTTGGGCTTCTGGTGCGAGGCGACGATGAGAGGTTTTCCGTTTCCCAACGGCAGCGAATGGGAAACCGAATCCATTAGTGCTCAAAGCACCTTCATCAAATATCCGTCTTGACGACTTTCTCTATTGACGTCAATTTTGACTTCGATGATGCTTATCCCGAAGATATCATCCCACAGAAGGAAATTAGAGAAACAGGCCGCAGAATGGAGCGTTGATCTGTTATTGGTACACCTCCTTTTCCATCTTTGTCTTCGACGTTGCAGCAGCTAAATCCCGCCAGGCTGGCCGTATTTCGATACCCAATTTTCCCTCCGACCACTTCATGGTTCCTTAGGACTAGGTCCGTCTCCCTCAACCATCCTACCACGAACGTACACCCTTCATACATCCCATCGCAGTTGTGGGCCCATTCGCTTCCCTACTCGGAGTGCTTGAAAGATCCATTCATTGAAAACGCGGTACTAGGCATGCGTATGATCCTGTGGACGGAGAGGCGAAATTAGGAAGCGGGAGCTAGACAGACGAAAGGAAATGGAACGAGCTCATGCGGGTTTGCGTGAGCCGGACGCTCTAGAACGTATTCTCAGTGGGGCAGACATCATTCAGGAGGGAGATGTAGATGCGAAGATGACAGACCTCGACTCAAATCTCAGGTGTCGCCGTCCTGTTTCACCGAGTTCAGCTGCTCTACGGGACCTTTCTCCTCACCCACGCCCCCATTCCTCGTCGACATCCTCTAAGTACCGTCACCGAGCTCCCTTCCCCGTCATCGTGCCGCTACCTCCATCTTCGAACCTGATTCCGAATCATGATCTGCACCCAATATCCGAAATATCCCTCTATAACTCTCAGCTTCAAGCTTCATGATCAAACATCGGTAATCCAAACTTAAACTTGACCATCGTGCCTACGTATGACCTGGGCCCTTGCATTGCTCTCCCTTGCAGTTTCAGCGGTTGGGAAAAGATACTTGTGAGCAGAGGATGGGTGGGGCTGAGACAGGTTTGGAGTGTGAGGGAGTGTTGGGATCTAGGCTTCAATCTCAATCTCAACCTAAACCCGGGAGCATGATGAGGCACTGCCTCTCCCTACCCGCCTGTTTCCTCGATATGGCTACCCTCCGGCAGGATTCCTATGCCATACGGACTGCCTACATGTTCATTACAACTGCCTTTTTTTCGTCCCCACTCCCATACTTATGCTCATTTGTATACCACCCATATGGGTTTTCGACCAATCTCAACCCTAGCATTAAACAAAGTTTGATCAGTACAAGGCCTGCTTGAGCGGCAGAGGATATTGATGAGGATGCAGAGGTGGAGGTGGGTATTGAGGGGGTAATGAGGATAGGCATGTAGGGATAAATATCAACACTGAGGGTGAGGAAGATGCAGATGGTGAGGTATCTTTGGTTGTTTAATTTCACCTCTGCATTCTAGGATTTATGCTCTGATCTCTTTGGTTTTCTATCCTTGAGTCAACTAGAACAATATGCAACAGGCAATAATGAATTTGTTGGACAATATCACCAGTCTATCCTTTGGAATCCAGAACAGCTGGTGTGTGCACCTTCAGAGTGCTCACCAGCAGCCTTATATGATGATGGATGATGAGAATGCCTATTGCATATCATAAATATGGAGGAAATTTGGTATTACATGCAGGACTAAATTGGTCTAAGAAAACCTTTCATTCTCCATTTATCAACCCATGCTTGAATAATGCTCCTTCCCAGGTGTTTCTGCTGAGCTCTCTTCAATGTAGGGGATGCATCCAAAGCTTTGGTGAAGGATGCTGTTGGTAAAAGGCCCATACTCTCAAATGAAGAATGGGGCTTCACACCCTCTCGAAACATATCAAGTAACTTGATGGCACCTTCAGCAGATGATGTTTTTGATGAAGCAGCTTGTTCACGAGAGATTCCCTCAAGACACCCAAACCATTCCACATATGGAATCAAGGGTACATGAAGATACTCAGCAAGCTCCCCCATTAGTGTACCCCATTTGATAGGACTTGGATGGACAATGTTCACCACTGCGGAGGGCAAATCTCTCAGGTCAACAATTGCAGCAGCAGCCATTTCCATTGGAAGCCAAGACACAAGCTGTAAAGGTAGTCAGAATTAGGAAAGGAAAGGTTGAATTAAATACCAACAGTATCACCATCAGGCAGACACCCTACATAATCACTAGACTGAACCAAAGATGGGAACCAGTGGCTTGTGTCCCAAACGCCATTTGCAGATCCACAAAGAAGTCCAACACGAAGCACACGGGTGTTCACTCCAGAGAGACGATGAGCAGTATGTACAATCTGCTCTGCAACCCATTTTGACTCAGCATAACCAGTTGAAATGGCCTGTCCAGGATCTACCAGTGGTTCTTCTAGAAGGATAGCTCCATCCCGACCTGATGATATATATATCAGCGAAATACATTAAGGAGGAATCAAAAGGTTACGTTGTTTGACTCCAATTGTGCTGATGTATGATAAGGAAGGGGGTATTCTATCTTCTATGGATGATGCAAATTCAAGTAGTTTGCATGTTCCACACAGTAAGTCTTCAAAGGAAGAAAGTGGTGCAGCGAAATTGACCATCCAAGCTACCAATGAATCTCAAATACTGCTGCCCATTACCCAAAGAAAATCTTACCATTGTGAATTATATGTGTAACCGAATTTTGTACCTGTCATCAGGTTCCTTAGAGGTACACATTTAAGCAATAAGAGCCAAGGACATACCTGGATGAAGACATCTGCATCCAAGCCAAAACTGGGTAAGTTTAAGTTTCCTTCTATTACCGTCACTTTGCTTGAATCCAACAGAGATTTTGAGTAACCATTAGCAATGAGTGCATCTGCTTGACGGGAAATTGGTGCTGAATGTGATCTTTTTTGAACCAAGGCGAAAACGTGAGTGATGGAAATGTCAGACAATAATTGAGCTAATATTGCGCAACCTAGTCCTCCAGTGCTACCTGTTAAAAGCACAACATTGGCAGTTTCGGAAGACAAAGCCTTTAAGTTGGAAATAGACTTTCGAGGAAGCATATCCAACATCCGGGTGAGTGTTTCCTGTAAGCGAGAAGCCGGGCTGATTGTAGACTTCACCACTTTGTCGAAAGCGGTGTTGGCTTGGGATTTGGAGCCGAGAAAACGTGAATAGATACCATTTAGGCACAAGTCTCCCAGAAGTTGAATCTGAGATACCTCGATAAAGGAGCGCAGAGAAAATGAGAGCTGTAGAGCAGAAAGTGAATCAATTCCGTAGGATGTGAAAGGGATTTCGGCTGAGAAATCATCTGAAGGAATGTCCAGAACTTTTTTCACTATGCTTGCCATTTGTTCGAAGTCATCAGTTGCTACCACCTCCCGAGCCTTGGAGCTCGGAACGAGATGTTGCGCCAGTATGGTCGCTCCACGACGACTTTGATTAAGGACTTCCCAGTTTAGGCTAGGGACATAAACTCTGAATTGCTGTCCATGCTGGAACCTGTACATCGCGTCACTAAACCATTGGATCATATCTAAAAAAGAATGTGAATGTTCAAACTTTCATCATCAAGGGATGCGTCCTTACTCTGTGAAGTAAATGACCACTCCAGGAGCTCCCTACGGCCCAAATCTAGTCCATCATCTCCGTATTGCATGAGCGAAGAATCGGAAATTGCTGGACAGACAAATGAAAAGCCGGTCTTGAGAGAAGATAGAGCTCCTTCTAAAGCAGTATTGGCTCTAATTTCTCGCGTTAGTTAATATTGTCAAAGTATATTTTGAAGCAGAACTTCACTTACGCTGCGTAATTTGCTTGTCCCTGCCACCCAGTCAGTCCAGAGACAGACGAGAACCCAACGACAAAGTCCAAGGTTTCCAGTTCTAGAAATTGTTCCAGAACATAGAAAACACCGGTTTTAGCTGCAAAGACTTCCTTAAAGTCGGACTCCGTAAGTGAAGGAAAGATCCGATCTCGAAGTACTGCAGTTAAGAGGATACATCCTCTAATAGGACCGGATATCTTGGAAATAAAGTCCTTCATGTCCTTGGCTGAGGTTCCATCCACGGCAACGAGTTGAATGTCAAGGTCATCTAGAGATTTCAAGAAGCAAACCATCCGAGAGACAAATAAGTCCTTAGTACTTCCAGAACGTGAAGTCAGAATGATATGTCTGGCGCCATGCTAGATAATTGATTAGTTTCTTATACTTCAGTCAGAAGAAGATTCTATACCTCATACATGAATAGAGCAATGTGGGCTCCAAGACTTCCTATACCACCATGCAATATGTAAACCCCTTCCGAGTCAAATGTTGGTGAGCCATCTGAGCTTTTCACTCTAGGAGGGGCTGGGATAGTTTTGATGTCATTCATATCCATACCAATAGAGTTAAACCCTGGAAGAGACATTGCCACGCAAATAACATCTTCCATGATGTATGGGAACTGTAGTAGTGTGGTATGAAGGCTGCAGAAGTCCTCATTCCAGGAGAAGAGACGTCCGGATTTCGGCCGAAGCAGGGAGTTTAAGAAGGTGTTGTATAAGTCATCATCATATCCGGAAACAACAAGGTCAAATTTCCGATAACCCTGACACCCCAAGTCCAGCAAGTGAGCAGAGGCCGGCATTTCTGCAACTGTGAGGCCAATGTGGGCATATACCCTGCAAATTTGACGTCCTACAATAGTGTCCGCATGCGTTACGAGAATTGAGCATGATACCGGATGTGCAGTTTTGAATGCATTAACTCCAAGAGCAATGACAGCGATCGTGGATCCCATAAGGGCGGTGGCACTGACGTGACTCTGAAGCTCAGCTGGGACATGAGCAATAGATGCAATATCGACCACCATAGACTCCTGAATTGGGCCAATATGAAGGCTTGCAATGGTGGAACCCTTTAATATTGTGGCTCCATTTGGCTCAACCACTGATGCAATGAAACCTGTCACTTCCCTCACAGGGAAATGTGAGAAGATACTGATGCCAATATGACGGGAGTCTTTGGGGTTTGATGGAATCAATAGCTCCTTATTTTCTCTGCGAGTTATCAGAGGTAATAGTCGGGGAACTGCAGCCGATCCATCGGAATTGAAAGTTATGTCCAGCTCTTGGGTAGCACTGTATGGGAGTGAGCCGAGCCATTTCAACTGCTCTGCGTCAGAAAGCGGGAAGGGGAGGACTACGGCATAAATTGTCCAGAGCAAATACTCTTGGCGAAGTGCGCGCGCAAATCCCCAAAGTGCTTCACCATTTGGTCCCTCGACGGCAATCAGCCAAATATTCAACTCTTGGGAAGGATTTAAACCGCTAAACTCCCATTGAATGTCTTCTTCTTGGCCGCAAATATACTGCATGATGAAGGCAGTGTCTGAAGAAAAAGGCAGTGGGCATGAACATGCAGGGATTTCCATCTCAAATACAGTGTATGAACTGTTTGAGAATACGAGGGAAAAGTTGGAACCCAGCGCAGGGGAAGAGAAATTGTCTGCAAGTCTAGATACTACCAGAAAGCGACCACTGGTGGAGATGCATTTGGGTCCTGCAGATATCAGATAGCTAGCCTCTTGCTGTTCCTGGAAGGAGATGATGATATCTAGGGAGTGGTAAAACAATTCTCCAGTATCGCCTGATTCAGCTTCAAGTATGTGCAAAACTCCACGACCTGGGGGAATCATCACTGCAGCTGGACGAGACATGAATATCTCAAGATATAGGTCAGATAGCTCTGCACAAATATCTAATAGTGATATATCATCCCCTAAATCCGGTGTTAGGCTATTATGGATCTTGAGTATCAGAATACTCACGAGGATTTTCAATGAATATACGGAGGATACGGAGTCCCGAAAACAGGCCCCCGCTATGGAGTGTTTGACGAAGCATTTCTGTCAAAATTTGTCCATCATCTTGAATTAAATCCAAAACAGTCTGAGGTTTGCTTCAATATGGCCCAGGATATCTATATAGAACATACTCAC
This sequence comes from Gymnopus androsaceus JB14, assembly GCA_009733575.1. NCBI lineage: Eukaryota > Fungi > Basidiomycota > Agaricomycetes > Agaricales > Omphalotaceae > Gymnopus > Gymnopus androsaceus. The sequence continues at coordinate 159,849 of ML769439.1, forward strand.
AAAGCTGACATCTGTGCAATGAGCATTTAAGATCTTCACCTGAGGAATTGCTTTAGTTCTAGAGATATTCTGGCCAGAAATTGGCTGGTGAACAAGCTCCAGTGGGAATGATACAGGTAGAATTGGATGGATGCTGTGCCGTTCAGTTGTCATGCCATGTAAAGTCACCAATGGCTTTCCAAGATCATCTGTAAGTGTGATATCATATATCATTTTGGCTGTGAAAGTGGTTTACCTGGTTAATGATATTTTCTCATTGTAATTCAAGACCGAATGATTCACCTAGCGACCAGTGTTCAAGGATAATATATGCATAAAGGTGCGCAGGAAAATAGTGCGGTTTTATTTGACCGTGAATCACAAGTGCATCAAGATGCGCCGGAAGATAGTATGAATTGGGACAGAAGTTTCCATGAAAAGAGCGCTGTCCGCAAACTTGAATACAAGAATCCAAAATGGCCGGATGTAAAATATAAGCACCATCTCTAATTTTTGGGTTGAGAATATGTATCACTAAGAATAGTGGACGTACTGTTGAAGAGTAGCATCACTACCTCGCAAGGATAATAAACATTCCTTTGAGTTGTAGTACATGTTTGTTACTCTTTGCATATGGGGTCCATAAGCTGAAAAATATGCTAGTTTGTCATAAAAGTCTTTGGACACAAATGATAAGTGCGGTTTTAATAGTCGAGATAAAAGACCAACTTGAGCTGATATGCTTATCACAACGGCTTCGAATGAAATTAATATCCAATGAAGGATATGGTTTCGGAGTCTCTTTGGAGATATATCCAGATGCATGGAGACGCTTCTACAATAAACGTCAGTGTTATTAGAATTTGTTTTATATCACCACTGCTTACTGAATGTGCTTGGACCTTTGATAAAGAATGAACTGTCCACCGTGAGTTTTCCAAAGCAACCTCAATTCGAAAGGGTGTGTCCGATGATAGTGGTAGAATGGAATGCATGGTTATATCCAAAATGCTTGTTGCTCCAAACTCAGCAGCCTACAGGGTTTTCCAAGGGGGTTTCAGAAGTTTCCATTGCAAGTAAAATGAGTCTTCTCACCATCTCCATGAAACCAGCAGCTGGCATAATTGGTTCACCTCGAATAATATGCTCCCCTAAAATTGGATGTGTTTTTGCATTGATTCTAAGATTCGAATGATTAAGAGGGCCCCTTCGGGACTCGGTTTGTCTTGCAGCGCCGGGGGTATCTGGATAAAGCGGAAATCTCTTCTTTTGGAATGGGTAATGTGGCATAGAAATTCGGGTACGGGTTGTGGTCCTTGTCAATGCATTGAAATCAATGCAATTATGACCCGCAAGCAGAATATTTCCACAGAGACGGAGAATATCTTTGTGTTCCATGCTTGCCTGACTATGCTTTGGTCGATGTAATGTGTGTAAAACACTGTTCTCCCTGGACATCGATGAAAGGTAGGAAGCAAGGACAGGATGCGGGGAGATTTCCACTGCTGTAAATGACTTAGTGCTGTTGCATATCAACTCTATGGTTTGAGTAAATTGAACTTGTCCCCGGGTGTTCTGCCAGAAGTACTGGGAAGTAATTGATTGTGAAATTAATTGGGCTGTGAATGTAGAATAAACCGGAATTTTCGGAGTATGGTCTCCCGGATACCTGTCGAAAAGGTTTTCCAGGCGGGCAACATACTCATCATGACAAGACTCCATCATAGATGAATGAACTGGTACCGATGTTCGAATTTTGCGACCAAATATTCCAAGGTGACCTGCCAGCTCTAATGAGAAGTCCACAGCGTCAACATGTCCTGCAAGTGCCACAGCATCTGGGGAGTTGTAACATGCAATTTCCAGCACACGATCTGGGTAACATTTTCTTACTTTCGAGATAATACCCTGCGCCCTCTCGGGACTACAGGACATAGCCGCCATTGTACCACCTAATTGTTCGATGGAAGAAAATGTTTGACCACGGATAATGGCCAGCTCCACTGCCATTGCTTTAGGGCCGGCGCCACTAGCATAGAAAAGAGAGGTTTCTCCAGCGGAATGTCCCAACATAATATCTGGGGTCAGACCAAGGGACAGGAGTAGATCGAAAAGAGCCATTTGGAAAACAGCAATGGAGGGAAGAATCAAGGAAATGGGCCAAGGTTCAGGAAGAGCAACTTTGGTGTCTGAGCCCCCAAATAAACCAAAATCGGTAATGAGAGACTTCCCAGTGACCGTCACATGCACAGAGTCCATTTCTAGGACACTGTCACGAAAAACTGGGTATGTCTCGAACAACTTCCTGCCCACTAAAAGCATCATGAGAATCAACCATCTACAATCCACATACACACACACAAAATTCAAACACTCACTATCAATGTGTTGAGGTCCTTGTCCAGAGAAAACAAAAAGAAGAGAAGGCTTGAGACGATTACAGTGTCGAGGATGACAAAATGATGAAGATGGGATATCATCAAGGGCATCAACAACAGAAAAGGAACGCCAAGTCATTTGTTTCACCCGACGTCCAAGAAGCAGTGACATTATGCTGGCATCGGCTGCATTTTTCACAGTATTATCACCACGGATTGAACCAGCCACTGCCAATGTTGACCGCAACGACAGCCCTCCTGCCATGAGAAGAAATGGGCCAGACACAATGGTCGAGTGGGTACTATTTGCCTCTATCAAAGGTTTTTCTAGGACCAGATGTCCATTTGATCCTCCTATCCCGGAGCTGGTCATTGCAATGAGATTTGCCTTGAAGTTCCTTCTTGGAAGTGGGGTAGGCTCTAGGGGTACTGAGATATTATACTTGTTCCAATGGATAGCAGGATTTAAGGTAGACAAATTGACATTGGGAGGGATGAATTGATATTCCAGTGTGGAGAGGACCTTTGAGAGTGAGACAAGAAATGATGTGATTTCAGTATGTCTAATTATTATTAAATTTTAGCACCTCAACCACCATCACTTGTATACCAAAGGAACTTACCCAATGTTGCCTTTAACACTACCAACAAGCAGTTCACCATCCCGAAAAAATTCTTCTCCTACCCAATTCACTTCCGTAGGATCTCCCTTTGCAGTTCCTAAACATAGAGTTCAAATGTTTAAGAAGATCCAGTATTGTTATATAATATACCTGTTGCATGAAGCTCAATGAAGTCAACTTCTGAGGGGCTTCGACCTGCTTGAGAGAACGCTTCAATCATGGCTAAGCGTTGGGCTTCTGCTACAGGTGCTCCAGCAGCAGCACTAGAACCACAAGAATTAATTGCTGTGCCGAGGATCTATCTCCGCTAGTACATATGAGCATAATCATGGCTATAACTAAGACTCACGGTAGCATATATGTGATCTCCATCCCGTAGAGCAGTTTTTAGATCCTTCAAGACAATGGCTACACAGCCTTCCGCACGAGAAAATCTATTGGAACAGTTAAGGGTTGTTGTAACTATGAAAACAATCTTACCCATTGGCTCCTGCATCAAATGGCTTGCACTTGCCATCTGGTGCAAGAATGGATCCTTGGCTATATCCAATCCAATCGATCAATCTGATAAAGGCACCGGATTAGTTTATTCTATCTTGTTTTATTTTGAGCTATAAGCTGGCCTGTGATTAATCTGGCATCCCGCAACAACAGCGGCCTCGCATTCCTTATTCAGAATCGCTTGAACAGCAATATGAGTGGCCGTAAGAGTTGAACTACATGCAGTATCAACTGGAAATGAAGGGCCAAGAAGATCTAGATGGAAAGATACTCGGTTTGCTACCATTGATGGAGCTGACGCAAATAAAGAGCCCAAGTCGTACTCGTCCTACACGGGGCAATGGAAGTAAGAATGAGATTGGAAAGTGGTAGCTTGGCAAGGCTTACCGCATCGGCAACATTTGTTAAATCGATGGTGTTTCCAGAGGTATAGCAACCCACTTTCTTTGCGCGATAATCGATACCAGAGTCCAGGAGAGCAAGGAAACTGTTTTCAATTAATTTACGAGTCACAGGAGCCATTGCATGAGCATCGGCTGATGATACTCCGAACTCTACGTTGTCAAATAGATCAATATCTTTGAGAAATGAGCCTTTGTTGACATTAATGTGGCCAATGTTGTGGCCAATCCATCTGGATATATATATTGTTACAAATGTAGGTTTAAAAATGGAAATAATCACAAACGCCTTGAAATTGCAACGATCAGATGGAAAATCTGTGTATGCTTCCCAATGTTGCATCAAAAATTGATAAAACTGAGCATGATCCAGGTTCGAGGTAGAATGAACACCGCTTGGGAGTTCTGCAGAAATACCAACCTGTCAAAAGAATATCAACTGAGAGATATTGAGAACGATATGCAACTCACAATAGCCACACGGTCGACCATGATGACTTTGGGGAAAAGTTAAACAGTTTCTGGGGTGGAGGAGTGTACCACTTAAGCTGAGGTTATATCCAAGTTATATCGGAGGCGGACTCGGAATTGTCGGGACCTTATGATCACCCGGAATCAAGGGGCGTGGCATCAATTGAAATCCTCGTCCACGTCGAATACACTCCAGCTCCATACATCTTGTGACTATTGGAAACCTGCTGATTGATTAAATATCCTATTGATGATGCAGTGAGAAGAAACAAATCTGTTTCAATGAAGGACCTTCGAGTTGGTACGTCTAGTTGGCGAGTTGTCTTTGGAGCTAGCGGGATTAATTCCTGCCCCTTTCCAAGGCAACGCACATCAGCATACATCGTACCTCCTGCCTCCTCCCGACTCCAAGGCCCATGTAGCTCTAGTGGCATTTGGACCATCTGCCATCGCGTAGCCAGTTTCGTACGCGTTCAATCGCCATATCAGCTGTCAACGACCGCAATCCACAGCCTAGGCCTATAGGAAGCAAACTAACATAAGTCCACGGTAACTACGCTGAACTTAGTACGTTAGATTGCTTCCTGTGAATGAGAATATCAACACTTTATAGACACCCTCGACGTCCGCTACGTGCCTGAAATGAGATATTGCTGGAATTCGAGTTGACCCGAACTCAACCCGAACTTCATCACAAAATCAGGTAGATTATAATCAAAGCTCGCTCAGGATGGATAAATTCAGGTATGCTATAATTGATAAGAAAGTTAGATTGCTGTGTCGCCAAAAAATTCAAATTTACCGGTACCTCGGTGACTGTTTGAGAAGCGAAATTTCTCTGATTTTTCGCTTGGAGAAGTTTTTCATTCCAGCCATTCTCCGAACATGCTCTCATAGGGTCAATATGGATCAAATCGGTGAACAGATGTTCACAATGACTATTACTAGTGCTGGCTGTTTGAAATTTGAATACATAAACTACTTTCTTTACCTCTAGTGCTCCGAATGGCTGGCTCAAGATGAAAGCCTGCTGCTCGAAAGGGGCCGAGCCATGTACTCAGTGGTTCATTGTATTGACGAACGTTCTATAAAGCTTTTTTTTAGTCAATATAGTATTGTGAATTTTTTGTGGGTAGTAGAGAACCGAGATGTGTCCATTGAACTAAATAAAGGTACGAATGCCAATGGCCCGTCCAAGCCACACCATTCAAAATGAAATGAACTAAAGCCAAGCCACACTGAGTCTTTGGAGCTCTGTTTACTCTATTCCATTCCATGAGAACCAATGAGTGGTAACTGCACTGCTTTATAGAGTTATTTGATATGTTAAAATGACCTCACGAGTCTCATTCACTTGCCTTGAAGAAATGCATCCTACCAATATGTATATTATGCTTCAAAAGCTTGTCAAAAGCTACAGTTGTGGAATGATAGAAGTTACACATCCCTAATCAAAGCCCAGGTGTATCTTCAATCCGATAAGTCAGTTTCTCTGCATGCACCTAGAGCTGGTCACAATGATTTCCACAGTGCTTTTAACTGATTGCTCACCCTTCCATCCTGCATATATTGAAAACCCTCAGAAACACTTTCAAGGCCTTTAGGATAGACCTTCATTGCAATGGTTTGGATTGGGACTGTGGAAATTAATTTTGTAACCAATGCAGCATATTTTATTGCATTTTCATAATGGGCTTGATGAGCTTCAAACATGAATGGAAATTCAATTGCCTGTAAGATTAAAACACATCTTCAACACAAACAGGATAGGAAAAAAATGCCACCTTACCAAGCCAAAGATTGAGTATGCCAAAATAAACTCCGTTTTCACATTAGGAATGCGGCTTTTGATTGGAAGAAGAGCTGCCAAACTGCCACCGCTTTCTCCAAAAGACCTGGGTACCTGCATCAGAGATGTTCCAGCACAGTGACAATCAATTGCCATAGTCAATCTTCCTTGAGTAGCAGCCAAGATATGCTTGAATGTGTATGAGTCTGCATAATCAAAGACTAACTCTGCCCCCAGCGACTTGAGTAAATCGAAATTCCGGGGGGAGCTTGTTGTAATTATGCGCAGCCCTGAAAGTCTTGCGAGCTGAATTACGTATTGGCCTGTTGAAGTAGCGCCGGACCAAACAAGAATGAACTCCCTAGGTACGGACTCGGAGATGCCAAATGGAGTTGGTAGGTGTAGATATTGATAAAGGCACTGACACGCAGTGAAGCATGCAACTCCGAGTTGCGCTCCTTGCTCAAAAGACCAGGAGTCTGGAAGAGAAAAGAGTAATGCTGCCTGGAACGCTAACATATTGGGAAAATGCCCCGTTCCTCCCAATGCCTAAATACCTCGTCAGTGAATACAGGACAATTCCAGTAAGTAGACGTTTACCTCCGTGAACAATTCCAGCAACCCTCTCACCAATGAAGCGCAGCTCAGAGGGCACTTCCCTGCCCATCTTGACTACTACACCAGAAAAGTCGCAACCAATGATATTTCCCTCCTCCCGACGTAATGCAACAGTTTTCCCTGCCCAAGATATGTCCCGAGTCAATGAATTTATCTTGTGAATATACTTACAGTCGGTGGGATTCTGTGCAACCGAGTGCACTTTGATTAAAACATCCGCATCTCCAAATGTTGGTAATTCAACAGTGTGAATTTCCACCCCGCCCTTTCCGGTGGTAACCAATGCTTTCATCACAGGAGGAAGATTATCTTCAAGCATTGAAGGTAGAATTAGAAGCGAATCTAAAAATTCGCAGCCTTTAAGAATGAATTCAGGGCAAAATTGTGACATGATCTTGATTGATCAAAAATTGGTCCAGTGTCTGCGAGACATAGCCTTGGCGGAAGGTACCAAGACTTCCGACTGTCACAGCCAATTCTTATTTCCCTTGTATATTTCCTTCATTCTCTAGGCTCCCTCCTTCCTATGTTGCCCTTCTTGTCTTCTTCCCTTGCTCAATATATACATTGCCATCTGGACCTTGTAACTGGCTCGACAACTTCCCATTCAATGCTGCGGCTGCTAAACAAGAATCAATGTGAAAAATGAAACGGGGATAGCATGTGAACCTCTTTGTTCATCATTGTCAGCTTAAGATGTAATATGTGGGTTGCAAGTCGAAAACCGATCCCCGCCGCTCAATTGCGGATGTTGAGCAACAATTATGTACGCTATCAGAATGAAAGATATAGACCAACAATCACGATTTATGAGATCTCCGGGGATGCTAATGCTGCGGATCCAACGAGAAAAATCCTTTGCATTGTGATACATGTGCCAATAAGCTCAATGATAGATACATATCAGCATCCTCATTCCTTTATCTACCAGGGTCCAGCTGCCACCATCATCTAGCTGCCACCATCATCTTCACAATCATAGGAAATAATTCCGATACGCCAAAGAAATGAGGGAGTCGTCCTCCGCTACACTCAAATGGATTATTATTGGTGGTGGGATTGCTGGCTTGACTTCGGCATATTTGTTGAAGCAAGGAGGGCACGATGTTGTGGTGCTTGAAAAGTCCTCCCAAAACGAGCAATTGGCAGTGAGTTCATTTTTCCCCCATGATCATCCGGGCATGTACCGAGTCCTATGGCCAATGTAGAATCAGGATGGAGGACTGAGGATTCCACCGAACATGTCAAGACTATTGCAGGAGTTGCCGGGAGCAGAGAAGCTTTTAAGGGAGAGAGCAATGAAGTGTGCTGGGTACGTCCCAAAATCTCATTTCTAAGATTTGTCTGATGTGTCATGTAGGCTTCTGTTTTATCAGTGTAAGCGGTGGCATCTTCTTAGTGCTTCCAATATTCATCGTTGTGGATTTGTCTGCATTGGCGATTGAAAGAAGCATTACACTAAAATTTTTTGCTGATTGTGATCATTGACAATACAGGCAACGGTAACGACCCGGCAGAGCTTGTGGGTAGGATGGATTTCGCGGATGAGATTATGAGTGATTTAGGGTGTGATTTTTATTTCATGCCAGTAAGTAGCTTGCTCCGAGCTCAATTTTTTGATTATGTTTCTTGACTTATGAGCTTCAATAGCATAAATACCTGCATGAGCACCTTTTCAGTCTTTGCACCAGTGCTGGAGTTGAAATTTGTCATGGATTTGAAGTAGTAGAGATTCTCTTGAGGGAGCATGACCTGAATATTAGCGGCACAACAGTGATTGGAAAATACGGGGTACAAATCACTGGGGACATTGTAAGAGATGTATTTTCTCACAATGTGTCCGCATTTTTTCAGATGAATACTAGGTGATAGGTGCAGATGGAAAGAACAGTATCTCACGCAATATACTGCTAGCGGAGCAGGAGGAGGCGGAGGAAGAGGAGTCCTTTGATTCAGATGATTCAGAGACACCAGTTCTTCCTCCGATAAATGCATATACTGGGTTAGTTTTTCTCTGTCCTCCTTCTTTCCGGTTGACATATCTCTTTGCGTATAAGCGCAACAATGTCTATCCCTGTCTCAAAAATTCACTCAGATCCAGAACTGGCGCTGTTTTTGCAAGATAGTTTTGTACGTTGTTCTTCTCAAACATGTACCATTGCCAATGTATTTCACAGTGGCCAATATTCATGGGTAATGGGACAAGTATTGCTATGTCGCAGGTAGCTCTATCTATTCGGATGTGTAATGCTAGGAAAATACTCACCAACCTTAGTATGGACCTGATCTATATCTCCTCGACTTGACATATGGGATGCCACCAAGAGTGGATGATCATGATGAGGACTGGCTTTCAGGTGGGACACCAGTGAGTAAGGTACTTAAGAGGGTTGAGGAGTATGATCCAAGGTGTGTGTGCACTACTGTGTAATAACAATGCAATACTAATTGAATCTTTGGACAGAGTAAAGAAACTGATCCGGCTTGCCTCAACAAGCCATTGGAACATCCAAACTATCTATAATTTGCCTAGACGTGTCTCCAAACTAGATAAGTTGGTAGTAATTGGGGATGCAGCTCACTCAGTATATGTATGTGGTTGACTGTTTTAAGACATTGTTTTTCTCCCAGCTCATGCATCCTTATTTCTAACACACAGATTAATGGTACATACAATACGTGAGTTCTGCACTTGATTATGATGATAGGAAACTCATTTGCATTGTAATTTGAAGAGCTGCAGCAGTATGTCTTCCACTTATCTCCTCTGCAAAGTTTACTCAAAATAGATTTCACAGTTTGAAGAAGCATTCACCCTTGGACGACTGTTCTCCAGGTCCCTCCCTAGTATTTCCAAAGAAAATGCATCTTTTCTATTAAATGGTTATCAAAAAATCCAGCAACAACGTACACCGGCACTTGAAAAGAGTAGTATGGAAGCTGTCATCCTTCTTGGATTACTTCCCCCTGAATGTGAAGCACGTAACAATGGCTTCCGGTTGACACTCAATCTAGAGGGAGCAGATGATGCAACACTAGAGCATGTGTGGGCAGGATACATATCATTGTTTAATTATGATGCAAGAGATGCAGTGGATGAGTGGTGCATGAATTGGTCTAGGCTGGGGAGCAGGCACTCTGTGGCAAATTGAATGGTTCAATATCTACTATTACTGTATTGTTTCAAATTTAAGTTCAGTAACGCGTAACGCGGGGTACTGAACTGGGGTGATTTTTATCTTTGTAACGCGTAACATTGGCCTTTGAACTATGATTTTTCGGCGCTTATACACCCAAATTTTGCGCCCGGCTATGCCGGCCACTATATTTGAACTTAATTTCAATGTGTCACACTGCCGAATGGCAGCTGAACTCTGAACTGAATGTGTCCAAGCTGTAACGCGTAACATTGGCTGAACTTATTTTCAAAATGATACAGTACTTGAATCGAGATTCCAAATCATAGACAGTTTTCCACCAGTAGTATACAGAGGAGCTTGACAAGAAAGCAAAGAAATGGGCATAGTAAATTGCATGATTTATTATGCAGTAAGTACTGTACCATTTTGAGCACTTCGCTTGGAGGTGTGACCTGTGACCAACCAAATGAATTTAGATTTCATTGGGGATCAGTGGTGCTTGTGACAAAATGAAAATTTTTACAAAAATTTCCTACCAATTTGCCACTGGCTGCTGTGACATGGGACAAACCATGACATTTTGTTCCGCTGGGGGCCCCTGTGACCTGTGACCAACATAATGATTGAAATCTTACTGGATTAATCTGCCCACTGTCCAAGCAGCCAAGAAGCCAATTTTCACACAAGCTCAAGACATCTGTGTTGCAAGGTTGAATGGAAAAATGACATATAAGCCTGATTCCAGCTTCAGAGTCGAACTTGTCTCAAATTAGTGGTAAGGTCACCATGAACACAACCCTGCCAAAGGAGCATATAGAACCCTCAAGTAGACTTGGTACTGGTAGGTCCATGTGCACATTCACAAGCCAGAAAGCAAGAGAGTTGGGATATAAACAGATGAAAAAGCACAAGAGAAGAAAGCCTATGATGGCTTTATATTGCAACAGCCAGTGCAGAGATATGAAGGATATACATAAAGGATAGAGTAGGTTAGGGTTTTAAAGTGCAGTTCAGTTCAGTGTTCAAACCCATTTTGGAAAACTGCAAGCTGCACTATTGCAAGAATTAAATTTAACCAAACCTTGCACTGAACCATGGTGCTAAGCTGCACTGGTGCAGGTTCAATGCAGTTATGCATTTCAAACCAGTTCTGCAAACAAGCAGTGCAAACTAGTGCAGAACTGGTTCAAATTGCAATTTCAGTAGCTTTAAAAAGTAATAACTTGTAAATTGAGATATAATTTACTACAAAAAGTACCACACAGGTCATTACAGTGAGTATACTGTACTCTTCTGACCAAGTGTTTGATCACATTGGCCCAAAATGAACAGTTCACAGCAGGGTGTCACTGGAGTTGTGAACACCATGACAACTGAAACAAAAAAAAATTCTCAAAAAAGTAGAAAAAAAACTTTTAAAACCTGTCACAAATTTGTAGCTTACAATAGCATTTAGAGATGTATATGCATTATGTTTATAGTATTAATAAAGTATTTTAACATGATTATTTACTTTTTTGTATTGGTATTGAGCTATTAAGTCTTTAACTCAAATGCACTCGAATATATTTGAATATATTTGAAGTTCTAAGATCGAATGTTTGCTACCTTGAAATGGATATTTGCATTCGAGTGTGCATTCATGTAAATGTGAATGTTTCAACAACAAACATTCAACATTCGAGTGCCGAATGCGAATGTATTCATGAATATTTGCAGACACTCGGCATTCGATATAAAGAAGCCAGAAATACTTTCAAATAAAGGAACAGGAATAGTGTTGCTGTGGCTCTAGCCATATTGGCTTCAAATATATTTTGCATGTAGCACAAATCTACTTTCTTTCTAGAAGTTAAGCTAGTTTTGAGAAGTCATTATAAAGTAGATTATGGTCCTCAGACCAGTTTACGGTTCATCCATTATATTTCTCACAAAGTCCAATTTCATGAGTGACATACTCCATTGCTAGGAAATTACTTTAGGTATATAGACTAGTTCCTGAGGGCTATCTGGAGCAGCTAATACTTCCTTGGATTATAGTGAATTGCTTTTGCTGTTTGTGGTTTTTAAATGAAGCCAATTTTGTCTGATTCTGGCGCAATCTCACATCTGAGTTTCTCAAGTAGATATATTGAATGTGTAATGATAAACATATTGATTACGATTAGCATGCGTTGGGCAAAGGATGTCAGGAATATTAATTCCAAAAGTTAAAGAGAGTGGAATTAATTTACCAAACCTGGGGGTGCAGAGGATACAGAAACCAATTACCTGTGTGAAGAAGCCACAGGTGCATCGGGATCTGTTGACAACAAACCCACAGGGGTGTAGGCCCAAGACTGTGGTGACTGAGGATACATGTCAACAAAAGGTGAGTTTATTGCATATAGGTGTTTACAGTAAAGATGTGTTCATTTCAATGGCGTAGGGGGAATGTGGTAGGGTGAGAGAAGGAGGGTGAGTGTGCATAGGGGATTTGTTGTATTGGTAACATAACTATTCGCAAGAGACAAGTGGTGAGAGGAAGGAAGGGTGATGTATTTAGTAAGGAGCATAGTGACATTGGGCCCTTGAGTCCTGCAAACAATTCGTATAGGAGAGTTGTGCATGGTGTTGGTGGAGATAGATGGAGGCCAGGGAGTCTAGGTCTCTCCAGTACTTGAGAAAGGCATCCGATTTCCAGCGTCCAAGCATTTTGACGACATCAGGTGGGATCCTTTGAACAAGGTAGTGGGTTGTTCCGCCAATGCGGAAGCAGTGGCTAGTCATGTGGGGGATGTTATGTCTCAACCATACCGTGTTGCATTGATTCAGAAAGACGGCTTTTGAAAGGACTCTAAGCTCATTGTTCTTGTCTCAATATGCTACGAGAGGGTCATCCGGGCCCAATATGTTTACTTCGATGTGTTCCTGCCAAGCTCTGGTGGGGCTGGTGTGGAAGAGGAGTCCATCCAAAGATGGAACGGAAGGGGTTGCTAGTCGGGTCGAGCTGGTTGTTCACCTGTGAAAGAGGCAATGACACGTCCACAGAGCGCGACAATGACCTAGCAGCAGGATAATGCGCTGAAAACAATAGGAGACTCACCAAAGGAGTCCCTGCCAAGTCTTGGAGCAAACACCCAGTTTGTTATTGAACTGTGCGTGTGTTAGAGACAGTTAGCGGATATAAGTCAACTCTAGAAGAGATGACTTGAACAATGTTGCTCGAGGTTGTTAGCTCGTTGGCCCAGATAAAGACATGTTGGTCTTTAGATGGTCGTGGTTTGAGATCAAGAAGGGAATTTATTAGGTAAGCACCAAAGCGCGGGGAAAGTATGGGGTAAAGTAACAGAAACTACGCCAAATAAGGAAACTACTATGGTAACTGTCCTCTCGGTCGCTCCTCCAGGCCCAGATGCGTTTGGAATCCTCCATCGAGCCGGGTTACCTCTTGATGCGATCCCGCACATTGAATGGAGGTGGACAAAGCCTCCCGCAGAGTTGCTCAGGCTCTGGTGATGGCTGGAGGACCGGACTCGTTGGGATCATCCTGGCATGTTGAAACCCTTTGGCCATGATGAAATAGTGAGTAAGAGAGGTAAAGGAGAAATGTGGTACGTATTGGGTGTTGATGAGTGGAGTGAATGACACTTACTTTGAGGCTGTCCTCAGACTCCAGTCAAACGGAGTGAGGGAAAAGGAAAATGAAAAACAAAAAATTAAAAAGAGAAAAAGACATGTTGCGAATGGAATGGAATGTAGGTAAACAGTAGTAGCAGGCGAGGCAACAAAAACGTAAGAAAAATATAGTAGCGAGACCGAGACACGAAAGTAGAGGAAGGTGGATGGGAATAGATGATGCGGGATGTGAGGAAGGAGGGTAGGGAAAGATGGATGCGGGATTGGATACAACAACACCTTGGATATCATCTTTTTCACTATTGTCCCAATGCAGGTAAGCTTTGCCAGATGCCAGCGTTCATCTTCGGATACACCATGTAGTCTAATCCGAAGTAGTTCAATACTCAGTGATACGCCGATTTTTTGGCTAAGGCTAGAACTGCGCAGAACCAATAATCCTAGGTTCTGTTAGTAACAAAACACGGTCAATAAGAGAACTATAGTGAGCCCGAGCTGATAGTTAAAATCTACCGAGGACCTATTCTACCCAAGAGGTTGCAGAGTAATGGTGCGTAACGCGGGGTACTGAACTGGGGTGATTTTTATCTTTGTAACGCGTAACATTGGCCTTTGAACTATGATTTTTCGGCGCTTATACACCCAAATTTTGCGCCCGGCTATGCCGGCCACTATATTTGAACTTAATTTCAATGTGTCACGCTGCCGAATGGCAGCTGAACTCTGAACTGAATGTGTCCAAGCTGTAACGCGTAACATTGGCTGAACTTATTTTCAAAATGATACAGTACTTGAATCGAGATTCCAAATCATAGACAGTTTTTCCACCAGTAGTATACAGAGGAGCTTGACAAGAAAGCAAAGAAATGGGCATAGTAAATTGCATGATTTATTATGCAGTAAGTACTGTACCATTTTGAGCACTTCGCTTGGAGGTGTGACCTGTGACCAACCAAATGAATTTAGATTTCATTGGGGATCAGTGGTGCTTGTGACAAAATGAAAATTTTTACAAAAATTTCCTACCCATTTGCCACTGGCTGCTGTGACATGGGACAAACCGTGACATTTTGTTCCGCTGGGGGCCCCTGTGACCTGTGACCAACATAATGATTGAAATCTTACTGGATTAATCTGCCACTGTCCAAGCAGCCAAGAAGCCAATTTTCACACAAGCTCAAGACATCCGTGTTGCAAGGTTGAATGGACAAATGACATATAAGCCTGATTCCAGCTTCAGAGTCGAACTTGTCTCAAATTAATGGTAAGGTCACCATGAACACAACCCTGCCAAAGGAGCATATAGAACCCTCAAGTAGACTTGGTACTGGTAGGTCCATGTGCACATTCACAAGCCAGAAAGCAAGAGAGTTGGGATATAAACAGATGAAAAAGCACAAGAGAAGAAAGCCTATGATGGCTTTATATTGCAACAGCCAGTGCAGAGACATGAAGGATATACATGAAGGATAGAGTAGGTTAGGGTTTTAAAGTGCAGTTCAGTTCAGTGTTCAAACCCATTTTGGAAAACTGCAAGTTGCACTATTGCAAGAATTAAATTTAACCAAACCTTGCACTGAACCATGGTGCTAAGCTGCACTGGTGCAGGTTCAATGCAGTTATGCATTTCAAACCAGTTCTGCAAACAAGCAGTGCAAACTGGTGCAGAACTGGTTCAAATTGCAATTTCAGTAGCTTTAAAAAGTAATAACTTGTAAATTGAGATATAATTTACTACAAAAAGTACCACACAGGTCATTACAGTGAGTATACTGTACTCTTCTGACCAAGTGTTTGATCACATTGGCCCAAAATGAACAGTTCACAGCAGGGTGTCACTGGAGTTGTGAACACCATGACAACTGAAACAAAAAAAAATTCTCAAAAAAGTAGAAAAAAACTTTTAAAACCTGTCACAAATTTGTAGCTTACAATAGCATTTAGAGATGTATATGCATTATGTTTATAGTATTAATAAAGTATTTTAACATGATTATTTACTTTTTTTGTATTGGTATTGAGCTATTAAGTCTTTAACTCAAATGCACTCGGTTATATTTGAATATATTCGAAGTTCTAAGATCGAATGTTTGCTACCTTGAAATGGATATTTGCATTTGAGTGTGCATTCATGTAAATGTGAATGTTTCAACAACAAACATTCAACATTCGAGTGCCGAATGCGAATGTATTCATGAATATTCGCAGACACTCGGCATTCGATATAAAGAAGCCAGAAATACTTTCAAATAAAGGAACAGGAATAGTGTTGGTGTGGCTCTAGCCATATATATTTCGCATGTAGCACAAATCTACTTTCTTTCTAGAAGTTAAGCTAGTTTTGAGAAGTCATTATAAAGTAGATTATGGTCCTCAGACCAGTTTACGGTTCATCCATTATATTTCTCACAAAGTCCAATTTCATGAGTGACATACTCCATTGCTAGGAAATTACTTTAGGTATATAGACTAGTTCCTGAGGGCTATCTGGAGCAGCTAATACTTCCTTGGATTATAGTGAATTGCTTTTGCTGTTTGTGGTTTTTAAATGAAGCCAATTTTGTCTGATTCTGGTGCAATCTCACATCTGAGTTTCTCAAGTAGATATATTGAATGTGTAATAATAAACATATTGATTACTATTAGCGTGCGTTGGGCAAAGGATGTCAGGAATATTAATTCCAAAAGTTAAAGAGAGTGGAATTAATTTACCAAACCTGGGGGTGCAGAGGATACAGAAACCAATTACCTGTGTGAAGAAGCCACAAGTGTATCGGGATCTGTTGACAACAAACCCACAGGGGTGTAGGCCCAAGACTGTGGTGACTGAGGATACATGTCAACAAAAGGTGAGTTTATTGCATATAGGTGTTTACAGTAAAAATGTATTCATTTCAATGGCGTAGGGGGAATGTGGTAGGGTGAGAGAAGGAGGGTGAGTGTGCATAGGGAATTCGTTGTATCGGTAACATAACTATTCACAAGAGACAAGTGGTGAGAGGAAGGAAGGGTGATGTATTTAGTAAGGAGCATAGTGACATTGGGCCCTTGAGTCCTGCAAACAATTCGTATAGGAGAGTTGTGCATGGTGTTGGTGGAGATAGATGGAGGCCAGGGAGTCTAGGTCTCTCCAGTACTTGAGAAAGGCATCTGATTTCCAGCGTCCAAGCATTTTGACAATGTCAGGTGGGATCCTTTGAACAAGGTAGTGGGTTGTTCCGCCAATGCGGAAGCAGTGGCTGGTCATGTGGGGGATGTTATGTCTCAACCATACCGTGTTGCATTGATTCAGAAAGACGGCTTTCGAAAGGACTCTAAGCTCATTGTTCTTGTCCCAATACGCTACGAGAGGGTCATCCGGGCCCAATATGTTTACTTGGATGTGTTCCTGCCAAGCTCTGGTGGGGCTGGTGTGGAAGAGGAGTCCATCCAAAGATGGAACGGAAGGGGTTGCTAGTTGGGTCAAGCTGGTTGTTCACCTGTGAAAGAGGCAACGACACATCCACAGAGCGCGACGATGACCTAGCAGCAGGATAATGCGCTGAAAACAATAGGAGACTCACCAAAGGAGTCCCTGCCAAGTCTTGGAGCAAACACCCAGTTTGTTATTGAACTGTGCGTGTGTTAGAGACAGTTAGCGGATATAAGTCAACTCTAGAAGAGATGACTTGAGCAATGTTGCTCGAGGTTGTTAGCTCGTTGGCCCAGATAAAGACGCGTTGGTCTTTAGATGGTCGTGGTTTGAGATCAAGAAGGGAATTTATTAGGTAAGCACCAAAGTGCGGGGAAAGTATGGGGTAAAGTAACAGAAACTACGCCAAATAAGGAAACTACTATGGTGACTGTCCTCTCGGTCGCTCCTCCAGGCCCAGATGCATTTGGAATCCTCCGTCGAGCCAGGTTACCTCTTGATGCGATCCCGCACATTGAATGGAGGTGGACAAAGCCTCCCGCAGAGTTGCTCAGGCTCTGGTGATGGCTGGAGGACCGGACTCGTTGGGATCATCCTGGTACATCGAAACCCTTTGGCCATGATGAAATAGTGAGTAAGAGAGGTAAAGGAGAAATGTGGTACATATTGGGTGTCAATGAGTGGAGTGAATGACACTTACTTTGAGGCTGTCCTCAGACTCCAGTCAAACAGAGTGAGGGAAAAGGAAAATGAAAAACAAAAAATTAAAAAGAGAAAAAGACATGTTGCGAATGGAATGGAATGTAGGTAAACAGTAGTAGCAGGCGAGTCAACAAAAACGTAAGAAAAATATAGTAGCGAGACCGAGACACGAAAGTAGAGGAAGGCGAATGGGAATAGATGATGCAGGATGTGAGGAAGGAGGGTAGGGAAAGATGGATGCGGGATTGGATACAATGACACCTTGGATATCATCTTCTTCACTATTGATCCCAATGCAGGTAAGCTTTGCCAGACGCCAGCGTTCATCTTCAGATACACCATGTAGTCTAATCCAAAGTAGTTCAATACTTGGCAAGGATTATTGATGAAGACTGGATGTTTATCATAAATCAAATCTGCAATAGAACATAAATGATTGTCAGTAATCATTTTTTGAAAGGAATAGCGAGACAACATGTGGCAAGGGAAACAAATCAAAAGAATGAATAATAAGGGATGGGAATGTCGAAACAGACTGCTGGTCAGAATAGTCAGAATACAAGGTGAAGAATAACAAAATAATAATAAAATGGTATACGCAGGGCTTATGATCTTCTCGAGGGGAAGTACTTTGAATATTGGCCTATCAATCTTCAGGGATATTTGTTGAGTCGGACTTGATGGTAAATCGCAATTGAAGTTAACCAGGGCTTGAGCTGACGAGTCAGGGTCCTTTCTCGGAATATGAAGTAGCTTCCCAGAGGGAGGTACTTTGGCTGAAACTGGTGGTGCGTCACGTTTCCTAGACAGAACGGAAATGCCAAGAGGCAATAAAGCAGGACTTGAGATATGAAGTTGTGTCAATAGAGGTCTTGGTACCACCAAAGGACTTGAATATCATATGTTTGGCGGTTTTGAGGGAGCTGGTACAAGCTGATATTGGGGAGGCAGATCCAATTCCACTCCATCCGCTGGTTCAGAATCATCAGTTTGAATGGAGGCAATGTTTAAGGAGGGTCTAATCTGATCTGTGGTTTCAAGCTGATTATCAGTATTATCGTCGATATTCTGGAAACATGAAGAAACAGTGAAAACATTTCCATTGAGCACCTGATACCCAGCTCCGTAAGAGAGGGAAACTGCGTTCGTCATTGTGCAACTCTTTTGCGAATCAAATCACTCGCTATCAACATGTAATGTCTGCACAAGACCACCTTGGGTAACACCACCCCACTATGGCAGCTCCATCCCATTACATAATGTATAGCAACCAATCCAATCCCAAACAAGAATACCTTTGTGGACAAGCTTACCAGTTTCGCTGCACCTACTAGGGCTGAAAGGATCTGCGTGCTCTTGTCTGCACATGAAACATCTAGGTGCATCCATATCTGAATCATAGCTTGGGGACAGCAGTCTTTGATCCTTGTCGATAAGGGTGATGGTAATCTCGTTGGGATGTTTGAAGGGAGCTTTGTACTTGTTTGTTGTTATGACTGAGACAATATCGGAGACCTTCACCTTGTTGGTCATTTTCAGACTAGGTGCCAGCGTAATTGGGTCTTTGTATTCGGCATGTTGATACGGATTCCAGTTGAGGGCTTCCATCCCAAATTGAGTCTGCATTGGAACAGGTACCATCGGAACTGAAAGGCCTAGATGCAAGTTGATAATGGATACTGGGCTGATTGCAGGAACCGGAACATGAATTTCTGGAACAAAATCTTTGTCAGTCTTGAGATAATAGGAGAAGAAATCATCGAAATCATCATTCGGAACCTCATCAGACACGTTTGATACCTTGCATTCCACTCTGGTTTGTTCCACTCCAGTTCGACCAAGCATAGTATTTGTGGTGAGAGAAGTCAAGTAAGATTGACTTTGCGATGAATTTTCACTAGAAACATCAGCAGTCAGAATTGGGAAGTGTTTTGCAAACCCATTGCCTTGGAGAAAATTAATCTGTGCTTCGGAAAATAGATCAAGACAGGTCAGTGGTATGGGAAAAGGACAATCAGATAGAACAGTAAGAATTGACAAGCCTCGTAAGGGCTTCATGTCCTTTGGAAAGATGTCCTGGAGGAATACAAAGAGCCACACAGCATCTGGATGGGGGTAGCTGTACATGTCAAACCGATTGGTGAGGCAATCATACAAATGAGGTGGGAGAATGTATGGGAACAGGATATTCATCTCGGGAAAAGTCAATAGGTCAATATGAATAAGAGCGTAAGAAATAAAGAGATAACCAGCAAAGAACGCGTCAAAGCTCTTGGATGTCAGGCATTCGACGTGTTTCCACAGGATACAGTAGGTGGAAAGATATTCGAGTGTAAGCTCGGTCATGACAACGTCATGGAACGTGAATGTGTCGGTCAAGCCTGGTATTGGGAACAGTATGGTGAGACGAGAAAACGGATCAGTAGTCATGATGAAATCTTGTGTGTGTTGGATTGGCAAGGAAAATATGATTGTGAAGCGAGGTTGGAGAGATAATGTGTGAGTGAAGCTGATGTCGAACTATCAACGTGAAGGTGAACGAAACAGATGGCTTGACTGCGGGATACTAGCCCCCTGTGGTGGTCACCACTGTGGAAGAGGAGTCTGTCCAAAGATGGAACGGAAGGGGTTGCTAGCTGGGCCGAGCTGGTTGTTCACCTGTGAAAGAGGCAACGACGCGTCTACAGAGCACGACGATGACCTAGCAGCAGGATAATGCGCTGAAAACAATAGGAGACTCACCAAAGGAGTCCCTGCCAAGTCTTGGAGCAAACACCTAGTTCGTTATTGAACTGCGCGTGTGTTAGAGACAGTTAGCGGATATAAGTCAACTCTAGAAGAGATGACTTGAACAATGTTGCTCGAGGTTGTTAGCTCGTTGGCGCAGATAAAGACACGTTGGTCTTTAGATGGTCGTGGTTTGGGTTCAAGAAGGGAATTTATTAGGTAAGCGCCAAAGCGCGGGGAAAGTATGGGGTAAAGTAACAGAAACTACACCAAATAAGGAAACTATTACGGTAACTGTCCTCTCGGTCGCTCCTCCAGGCCCAGATGCATTTGGAATCCTCCATCGAGCCGGGTTACCTCTTGATGCGATCCTGCACATTGAATGGAGGTGGACAAAGCTTCCCGCAAAGTTGCTCAGGCTCTGGTGATGGCTGGAGGACCGGACTCGTTGGGATCATCCTGGCATGTCAAAACCCTTTGGCCATGATGAAATAGTGAGTAAGAGAGGTAAAGGAGAAATGTGGTACGTATTGGGTGTCAATGAGTGGAGCAAATGACACTTCCACACTGGTGTAACCGGGCTGAGGTAGTCATGGGCACGAATGCCGAGTGTCTGCGAATATTCATGAATACATTCGCATTTGGCACTCAAATGTTGAATGTTTGTTGTTGAAACATTCACATTTACATGAATGCATAGTTGAATGCAAATATCCATTTCAAGGTAGCAAACATTTGATCTTAGAACTTCGAATATATTCAAATATATTTGAGTGCATTCGAGTTAAAGACTTAATAGCTCAATACCAATACAAAAAAAGTAAATAATCATGTTAAAATACTTTATTAATACTATAAACATAATGCATATACATCTCTAAATGCTATTGTAAGCTACAAATTTGTGACAGCATTGTGAATTGAACCCTACTGGCCAGCTATCACAGGAAGGCCTGACCTTAATCCAGAGTCGGCGCCCATGACCACTAAGCCATATAGATTTGATTACCTTAAGATGTCAATAACATTATATACCCATTCAAACATAGCATTATTGAGCTGTATTAAGTATTTGAGTGAGAAGCTATAACATGGACAAGCATCATTGCAACGAGCACTTGACATGGCGCTTGTCTATTTCATAAATGGCACTGTAACTAACCTAGATAGCATTATTAAGCTGTATTAAGTGTTTTAGTGAGAAGCCAAACATAGACAAGCATCATTGCAATGAGCACATGACACAGTACTTGCCTAATTCCATAAATGGCATTTTACCACATTGTAATGAACCTAGTTTTGATTGACCGGCTTGACTGGCAATACATTTAAATATATTCGAATATAATATTCTTATACATTTGACATTCAAGGCATTCACATTTGCAAATGTTTGCATGAAAAACATTTGAATGTGCACTCAAATGCAAATATCCTGATTTGGGGCATGAGTATTCACACCTTGAATGTTGAATGCATTCGAATGCGCATTCGTGCCCATGTCTAGGCTGAGGGGAGTAGACAACTTCCTTGCCTCTCGACTGCTTTGTTTTGGTTTTTGGGAGCCTGAGCTTCCTATCACCATTCTGGTTGGGAGCATTCAGGTCCTTGACTGTGGGAAGCTCGGAAGGGTTGAAGTCTGCAGGGTTGGAGGACTGGGGAAGAATCTCACCACCCCTGAGCTGACCATAAAAACAACCCACGCTGACTGCTGCCATGACATGGTCTAAGCCACATGAGCCCGATAGGTCCAGCTCATCAAATAGGGTACTGAGGTGCTCTTTCTTCACAGGAGGTCTCTGATCGCGGAATGAGGAGGCAGGAGCTCTGCATTCAATGCCATTGAGAATGTTCCGTAGGTTGTTTCCCCCTTCCCATGCAAGACCTCTTCTCTGGACCCAGCTCTTGACCACTGAAACCTTGGCTTTCGTGGTTCCACCAGCTAATTTCCTGGCGAACAATGCAGCAAAATTACAAAGCGTGTTCTCTGAAGGCAAAAGAACATCCTCTTCAGTTAGACCCCGGTTGGCTGCCCAGACCAGGAATTCTGCTGTGTACTGCAGCTTCCTC
This sequence comes from Gymnopus androsaceus JB14, assembly GCA_009733575.1. Taxonomy (NCBI): domain Eukaryota; kingdom Fungi; phylum Basidiomycota; class Agaricomycetes; order Agaricales; family Omphalotaceae; genus Gymnopus; species Gymnopus androsaceus. The sequence continues at coordinate 182,278 of ML769439.1, forward strand.
TGCCTGGTCTTGTCTGAGACTGTGGCATCCATCACATTTCTCGCATTCTGGTTGAGCATGGTTGTTGGATTGGCTGGGAGAGCATTCTCATGGTTGTCAAAGTGTACTCGGCAAGGGGCTGTGGATTGGGCAGTGTTCTGGTCAGTGTTATGGATGAATTTGTGATGGAAAGGTGGCATGGTGTAGCAAGTGTGAAAGGTAGGGGGATGTAAGGATGAAGATGCTATCGGGTGGCAAAGGTTTGAAAGAAAGAGCAAGAGAGTCACAATCTGTGACCGTTACTTGTCTCAGGTGATTTCAGCATGATCAGAAAGGTCCCTGGTATTATTGGGTAGTGTTTGCGGATCGTGAGTATGCATAATAGGTAGTACAAACAATTCTATGAGTACATGTAATATGTCTAGTGAGAATCTAGACGAGGGTCATTAGGTTGAATCGAGTTGTGAATATAGGGTTTCAGGTGTCGTGGTACAGATGGAGGGTGAGCATGAAGTTGTTTATGCAGGGGAAAGGCACCTCTCGAAGGTGCATCTGCTGGGTTGTCATGAGTGGAGACCCAAACGCAGTCTATCCACACTTTAAACTCCTGCATAAGCTCGATGATCTTTCTCAGAATGGGATTGATCTTGTAGCCCCTCAAACTGCCCTTCTTGAGAGCTCCCACAACACTGATGTTGTCAGAACGAAGGTGGACACAGACACTTTGGAAACTGGAAGATATAAGGGTCCAGAGAGTGAGTTCTACCGCGACCATTTCCCACCAACCAATATGGCATTAATATGCAGAATTTTTGGCAAGTCTTCAAGAACGTGATTCTTGACAATTTTGCTTCTAGAGACAGTATAAGAGAGCTATAGTGAGCCCGAGCTGATAGCTGTAATGAGTCTAATAAGTGTGGAAGTACTCGGACCAACAGAGCCACAGTATTAAACTGAATATCAGCTCTAAGTAGTTTGTAGGAATCCGTAGTCCAGTAGCGGAGTCTTACTGGCATTTCAACACCAGAACTCATATTAAAAGAGGCACATCGCCCAAATAGACTCGAGCTCCAAAGGATACACTCTGAAGACAAGTAACTCAGGGATTATGGAAGGATATAAACTTTGCAAAACGGGACAGAACCAATTCCAGTGGGCTGATGCCAAGATTGTCATGATAGCTGAAGGATACTTCAAAGCTTGATACCGAGGAAGTGCTAATAATCTGTTTGGTGCCAAACAAATGGATAACTGGTGTATGCTGACAGAACGAAACAAGAACAGGAGGATTGATGAAGCCAAGAAAGTATACGTAGACCCTCAAAGTGACGTGTACCAGTATCGGAAGGCATATGTGTCTGCCAAGAAATGGAAGAAACGACGTGTAATAGACAGAGATTCAAGCTAGGAGAATAACACCATACATTAGTTAGTGTTTTCCCGCATGAATATGCTGCAGGGATATAGAGATATGGGTATGATTGGAAAGCTACGAGGATGGAGAATGATAATACAAAAGAAGGAAAGGAGGACACAATAAGTTATGACAAGAAACAGAACTATGATGGGATTTGATTGAGCACGGCATTGGACATGCGTCAGCTACATAGCAGTACACATCGCCCAGGAAAGGACCAAAGGTGTATAACCCAGATAGAAATAGGGTATAATGCCTATAAGAAGCAGATGAACAGACATTAGGGTTGCAGATATATGCATATATGGACTACTTTATTATAATTTCTCCTTTTCTGAATAAGTTGTACCATTTCTCCGGATTCTTGAAGTACCTTATTATTTAACCAGCGTCTGGCCGAGAGTAGTATAAAAGCCTAGCTATATTTCCTTTGCAAAACAAGTTACCTTTGGACCTCATTTGCTGCTAGTGTGAATCCTCGTTGATGTAGCTACGGCTGAGACAGGAAAGATACCACTCCCTTGTGAACCAAAGTAATACTTCGTGTGGTATGGAAAAGAGTTGTTTATTGTGCCCAGCATTAGAGACTTATAATCCTGACAACTGTGAAAACCCCAGACTTATACCAAGTCAAATTGTTGTTTTAGTTTTGAGGAGTCTAGTGTGACCACCGAGAAACAACCATCTGTTGCGACTGAGCTCAGGTGTACAGGAAACAAACTGTCTGTTGTCCTGAGTGGTTTTGCCCTACTGTTGGGAATCACTTTGTTGAACCAAGCCATATTTTTGATGGTTCTTTTTGTTGTCATTGTTATATTGTTGCCCCTGTCATTGCCCCAAATCAGTATAGATTGATTAGAAAAGGAGTTCCTATCCTTCAATTGTCTACCAGCATCACTTCAAGAAACACCAGTCACTTTTGAGAGACAAATAGAGTATTTTCTTTGCAGGACCTTTGACAATGCACCCTTGCTATTTAAATTGATAGCCAAACCCCCCTGTGTTCCAATCGCTTAGTGTTGATTACTCTACACTATTTGAACCAATGGACCCACAGCATGTTAGTGTTTCGCGTCTACCCAACCAGGCTTGTATTCCCATGCAAGCCATTTTCTGTTGATGACAAGACCAATCCCCCATGACATTGAGGCATCCACAACGAGGTCAATGTTAATAGGATTGGGGAGCTGGATCATTTCCATTCCAACAAATGGCTGGTGTAAGAGGTCGTTCCACCAGTCAATGTCTTCTTGGAGTTTGCCAGGATGGAATGAGGAATAAAGTGCTTGGCGGATTTGAAGCTGGAGTGGAAGTTGAAGAGGTTGATTAATCTTGTCTTCCCAGTAGGAACAACAAGGGTGATGTGATTGAGCGTCCCAATGAGTTCCTCCACCTTGTCCATGGACTGTTGTTCTTTCGCGACCCAAGGGGCTAGCCGAGCAATGTACTTCTCCTCCTTCTCTTCTGGGAGTTGTACTGTCTTCTCCTCGATGTGCCAGAGGAAGCTGATGTATTTGAAGAGGGATGTGAAGGGAACAAATTTACTTGGTGTCCACGGCCAGCCTAGAATGGCGGCAGTGAACCATATGAGGGAGTTGTCATAGGCAAATATGAAGGAGCCGTCTTTGTTCCATCTTGTAGGGTATCAGAAGAACACCATGTCATCCACCCACTTGAGCAGGGCTTCAACGCCCTTGTACTTGAGGATCCAGGCCATGGCATCTACAACATGACCCCAGATGCCTGGTGCTAGTCTCTTTCCAAAGTTGAGCATGAGATTGAGGTGGATGAGGCCATCAAGCATGAGTGTGATGAATCAGCAGGTGGAGGGGTGAATGGGTATGTTTCAAAAAGCTGAGTCAATGTTGAAGATTGCAGCTTGAGTACCTGTAGTGTTGGAAGCGTTAGAAATGTCCATTAGAATTCCAAGTGAGTTAGTATACCTGGAGGGGCCTCAGCTACCATCAGATAGCACTCGGAGAAGGATCCCCAATCACAAGGGACATTGTTTGCATCTATAAGAGCATTGATGAAGATTTCTGATGCATCAAATTCAATCAGAGGGAGAGGGTGACTGTTGGTGGGAGGAGAGTGGGTAGCACACAGAAAGTCTGGAGGTAGGGTTTTTTGTGGGAAGGAGTGGTCAATAACAATATGGAATTTGCCAGGTTGTTATTCAATGACAGCCATGGGAGCTGTTGTGAAGTTACCAATCTGAGCCTGAAGCTCATTGGGATGAACGGGCATGAGATTCTACCCAATTCCATTTCTTGTGCAAATTTTGCATGTATGACATTAGCATGTTGTTCTGTTTTGTAATAGTTTGGTGGGATGTAAGTCAATGCGAGTGAGAAATTATCAAGACCAGTATGGAAACCTTCTTTGAGACCTTTTGGAATCCTGGCAAACTTCTGAGGAGCATTGGATTCCTCCAGAAGTTGCTTCCATGCCTCGGGAATGAGAGGTGTGGAGAAATGAATGTCGTTAACATGGGTGCTCCTGGGCTACATGTTCCAAGGAGCCACACAATCCGCACATGTGGGTGAATGTTCATTGTGGCTTGGTGCAAGTGGAGGGACCATTGAAGCTGACGCAGTAGGCATTTCTATCTGAGTCAACAAATTGGCAACCAGATTTCTGCAGGAAGTTGGAGGATTTTGGTTTGTGGTGGTTCCAGTTGTGCTCATAGGAACCGCATAGATAGCACTTTTACTTGGGATTCGAGGGTGAGTTCTCTTTTGAGGATGATTCTCCATCTCAAAAGGAGCTCTTCTGACCTTTTCCTTGACCCCTGGAGGAGGGTTGCGAGGATGAATTGGACTGCTTCTGGTTCTTCCATTGGGTCTCCTCCTCCTTCACCTTGAGAGTCTGCCAGGAGAGAAGAGATTCTTGGTAGAGACCTGAGTGGAAGAGGTCAACATGGACATTGTCATTTGGGAAGGTGAACCATTGTTGGTAGGCTCTGTCAACATAGATTTTGTATATGTCAAAGTCAAGCTCAAAGTTGGATCAGTCCCGGACCATGTCAAGCATCACTTGGAACATGTCTGTGATGGCAAGCACCAGCTTGTGCCCTGGGGCAGCAGCTCCTTTAGGAATGAAGTGCTGGTGGATTGCTCTGGGTAAGCTCCGAGAGATGCTGTTGAAGTTGTTCATGTTGATCTGAGACAACAGGACTTCAGTGAACAACCTTGATTTCACCTTGATGCCTCCGGAACCATCAAAGATAATAGCACTGGTGTCTGCAGACTCAATGGGTTTCAGAGTTGAGCCGGTGTAGTGGGATGCAAAGTAGGCCATTGGGATGAAGGTCTTCAGACCATTTCAAAGGGTGGAGGCAACAAGGTTGTTTGCAATGCTTTCCAAGCGGAAGGGCTCCGTGTAGGAGTATAGCTGGGCCCTGCTAGGATCGCACCAACTGCCTTTCAGATCTCCTTTCTCATCCACGTTTGTTGAATCTTTGCCAATGGGTAACCCAGGAGCCTGGGTGACCTGATGGTTAGGAGTATGTGTCTCTCGTCTGTGGGGAGAGTGGGATTGACAACTCAAGTTGTACATGCTGCCATGCATCTAGACTCGAGACTGCATGGAACTAGGGATAATAACCAGTCTCCCATTGGCAAGGAAAAACATAGAAATACTTCCAAGGGCTGTTCTGCTAAAGGAACTGGCGAGCCTTGTAAAAAGGCAAATGACTCAAGTTGATTCTATAAGAGTGCCAGTTTTGTCTAAACAAATGAGACTCCATCCAACATGAATTAAACAAGGTTAAACAACCACACTGGGCCAAAATAATGATTTCCGTACAGCCTGAACGAGGCATCGTGGGAAAAAACTGACACCCCCCCCTGCCCCGGTTCGTTGATCTATAGCCAACCATATGCTTACTTAAGCAAAGTGGCTTAACCCTAGCCCTGTATGATGTCTCTCCTATATTTAAACAGTGGGGGCAAGCCCCCACACCCCCAATTTCATCCTTATCCCTAACCCTAACCACCTAACCCCCAACCCCTAACCCCACCTACTTAATCTCATGTGTTGACCAGGCTAGGGTTAGCTAGCACTAACCCTACCCTTAACTCTCCCACAGTCATGTGCTGACCAGGTCAGGGTTAGCTGACGCTAACCCTAACCCTAACTTTTCATCATCACATGCTTACTATGATGGTATGTCATGTGACAACTAATCTTATCTATGTTTCCCATGGTCACATGCTCACTATATCATGTGACAACACAGTTGTTTAAAATTGTTTAAACAAAAAGGGCAGTGGCTAGTAGTAATTGGGATGTTTAAATATGTTTAATATTTGTTGGGCATATTCTTGGATGTTTAAGTATAACTGGACCAGATTACTGTTGATTCAGACCAAAAATCCCAAAAGTCAACCCAATCAAGGAAGACAAACGAACAAGGCAGGGAAATGTCAAGGCAAAACCATAGTATACATGCATATATGAACATTATTTATCTTGTCCTATTTTACTTACTCTGCATCAGCAAAAAGGGGTTAATCCTATGATGACCTAGGGAACCTAGGCTACCCTGGTCACCCTGGTAACCTTGGGTCTTCCAGGCTACCCCAGGCTACCTTAGGATACCTCAGGTTTCCTCAGGTTCCTCAGGTTAGCTCGGGTTTACTCAGGTTCACTCAGGTTTACTCAGATTGCCTCAAATTTCCAAGGTTTATCCCTAAATCCTAGGCAACCTAGGTGACCTCAAAGAAACTGAGGCAACCTAGGTGGCCTAGGAGACCTAGGTATCCTTAGGTTCCCTTAAGTCTCTTTAGGTCATTGTGGGTCAACCTAAAGTCAGCCCTGGGCCCAGACCATTTTTCCTGATGTGTTTCATCTTATCCCACTCAGTTTCTCTCATTTTCCTAATTTATTATATCTCACTCAGTATATAAGGGTAGCTATTCTATCTTGGAATGACAAGTTAGACTTGATACCTAAAATGCAGTTCTATCTTAGGACCTGTGGTGATTTGTACATGCTCAGATGTGTCTGCATTGTCCTCTACAACCTTTGGAACAGGTGGCCTTCTTGTAACCTCGATAATACTGAGGCTGTTCATTCCAGCTGGTTCTTTAGCAGTATTAAAATAAACCCTGACAAGTTCTCGGAGGTGCATTTTAATATTTGGGACAACTTGTCAGCACTAAAGTCGTAATATCTATACAGAGATAACAAGAGCCTGTGGGAAAAAAAGTACACTTTTCTCATGCTGGTACAGGTCACCTGCACCCAACCCTAACCCTACCTTGCTTCCTAACCCTAATGATGACTAATATTATAACAGTGGGGGCAAGCCCCCACACCCCCATTTTTATCCTCAACCCCTAAACCCTAACCACCCTAACCCTAACCTATGTGCACTGTTTGTTTGGCACTGTTTTGATCAGCTCTCTATGTTAGGGTGAGCACAAGTGCTCACCCTAACGAGACCTGACCAAAACAGTGCTAAAATTTCCTTTTTTGGCATAATTCACTTCTAAGGTCAAGGTTAAATTGCTACCACCATCAGAAAGAGGGCCGAAAATAACAGGGTGTAGCCATTTCCGTTTTTCTCATGGTCCCTCGTTCCCAAGATATGGCCCCATCTTATTGCACTATGGTTAGGGTTCCCCTGTCAGTACTGTAGGCTCTATATAGCTGTTGCAAATATTAAAATGCACCTACGACAAGTTGTTGGGCTTTATTTTAATAAGGCTAGAGTCTCAGGTGTTCATTCTACTTCCTGGCTATTAAGTTGAGTGTTCCTGGTTTTCATCTCAAAGAGAGGTCACATCAGTCTTAGGACTGCAGGTGGAGCCTAATGTGCACACCTTGACAAGCCCATTGTTGATTAGGAAGGTCTTGGACCCAAGTGTCTGCTTGGTCTAGTTTTAGGGGGGAAGCTTCTTGGAGTGTTACCTAGCTTTACCAACAGATTCTACCCCTTGCCTGCTCTTCACTGAGTGTGTTAAAAATGTCTACTTGAGTGACTTGCACGGTGGTTGTATAAGCTTCTTAGGTAACTCATGGAATTCCCTGAGAGTTGGAGTATCATTGTGCGGCGACGTAAAGGCTCCCGAGATATGCTAAGTTGTTTGTTGAGTTGGCATAATTGACCCATGCTTTGGTTTTTGCTTTCCCCTTGATTAGTTCAGCACATCATCATAAATTAGTTGGCTTTTCAAAACCTCCCTCCAGATATAAACCTTGTTCATATTGCACTGTCTGTGCTACTGTCAAGTGCTTTTCTCTTTGAATCAATTAGTAGTTGAGGGAACCTTCAACAACCTCCTTCCTTGCATTAAATCAAACCTTTTGGATTGTATCTGATTGGAGTGATTGTTGTTTGGTCAGTTTTCATACCCAGCACAAATCTAACTCATCACCGGTTTATTCGAGGCCCTGTCTCCCTCTGGCACATCTCGCCTCCCTGTTCCGGGTAGTGTGTGGCTCGGGTCGGTTCGGGTACCCCAAAGGTCAACCCGACCCGGACCCGGCACTGCACCCGTGCAATACGGGTATGGGTTCTCGCAAGTTGGGTAGCAGTGAACGCAAGGCTAAAGAAGCCCATTTTTATAACTACAATACATTTAACAAGTAGTTTACAAGATATCATCATCTACCAAAAGCTCATTGCCATCATCATCATTGTCCAAAGAAAGCAGAAACTGAACTAACTCCTCATTTGAGATCAAATCATGGCGGGACCAGTCGCCAAAGCACATGAGCGCACAATGGTCTGAGCACGTAGTCGGTTACGAAGATGCAAGATAAGAATACGTCCATGAGAAAATGACCTTTCAACGCCAACAGATGTTGCTAAAAGAAAAAAAAAATCAGAACAAAATATGAAAGTTCATGGCGTAACGCACCAGGTATCAAATGCAGGGAAATTGCCAACTTTGCCAGATTCGGGTACACCTTCCTATTCATGATCCACCAGTGAAGAGCATTCTCCGTTGACACACAGCTATCAGCAAGGTAACGGTCAAGTTCATCACTACCGGTGCCACCCATACTGCCTTGTTGAATTAGCGTGTGCTTGGCCATTAGTGACATGAAGGAATTCGATGATGCTTGAGTGGCCTGCGACGTTGATGTCTGGAGTAAATGATCAACAGTCAATAAAGAATTTTATGAGAAAAAAATCACGAACCGTTGCCGAGTCAACCGCAGTAGGCTCTGAAGGCTTGTAGCGCCTTTCCCAATGTTCCCGAGTTACTGTAACAGCTTCCGCAATCCATTCGTCACTCCAACCAGCCTTGCGAAAGTATTCAAGTTTGAACGATGGATGAAGGACTATCATTCTTGTTAGTACATATTCAACTAAGAATAAAAATCTAGACGTACTCATTGCCATACGATAGATAGTAGAATTATCCGTCAATGCATAATACTTGTTCAAAGTTTTCTTGCCAATTGAGAGAGCGTGTCGGATAGGTTCAGAGAGAATGTTGTTATCAATGATGCCGGTTGCCAATGCTTCGTCAATAGCATCCATGGCAGGGATGACGGAGGCTACGCTAGGCGTATTAGAAGAAAAAAAAAGAGTTGCATCCTTGAGAATCTAAAGCAATGTTAGCAACAACCAACAAAGAAAAGAGTCTTTGAAGCATACCTTTAAAGCGGAAACTAATCCGTTAATAACTGCCCATTCCTCATCGTCAAGAATATATTCCGACATCCCATTTGATGAACAATCCAAAAAAGCCACGACAAGGTCCTTCATTTCGATAAAAGCCGTAAGCATGTTGTATGTTGAGTTCCATCGAGTGGCGACATCACGAGGCAGTACGCGGTCCTTAAATTCAGTGTTCGCGACTTGCTCTGCCATCTAGGCAAGAGCAAGGTGGGTGAGTTAATGATTTTGAACGATATCTTGCGAGCCTGTGGTGGTGGTAAAGAGTAAGTGAGAAAGCCGCTTATAGCCGCATGAATTGCTTACCTTGTATAGTGCAGTTTTCACAGGCTCAACGTCCGCGTGCCACTGCTCTCTCTCTTCTTCTGTCATCTCATCCAGAACCTCGACAAAACCTTCGACATCATCTTTCTCCTTGTCTCCATTCTCCTCAATATCTTTCAGCTCGGCATACAATTCTTCAAGACCGATATTTTCAGGAACAGTGGGCTCGGACTCGGTCGCCTTGGCCTTGGAAGGCTCAAAAGGTCGAAGCACACCCTTGGCCGTCAGATTCACCGTATGGCCGTAGCAGCGAACATGTGCTTTCAGGCCTTGGAAGTCAGGGAGGAGCTTGACGAGCTCTTCGAGCATGGCCGTGTTCGCAGAAGCGTTGTCGCAAGTGATAGAAAGTATCTGTTGTACGTGAGCTTAAACGACAATCTAGAAGTAATTTTTACTAACCTTTCCGTCGATTCCATACTCCTTGAATGTCTTGTCAAGTGCTTCTGCCATGTTTTCTGCAGAATGGGAGCACGGAAGCTCAACGAAGTCAAGTAATGTTGTAGTAAGTTCTTCTGTCCCGTCTTTCATCCTTCGAAGCCAAGTTGTTTCAATGCTCATGAATGCGTGATGATTAGGAGATGTCCAGCAGTCCACAGCAACTGGAATTTCGCCGTCGAAAGCCTCAAAAAATTTGTAAGTTTTTCTTGCCATTTTCGAGTTGATTTAGTACTAACTAACCTGTAACTCTTCCGCAAGTTTTTCCTTCGTCTTCAAAAACAGCTTCTTCACATCTCGAGCAACGGTTTCTTTACTCGGCACATAATGATTGGGCCGACCCTCTTTCTGAAGCCAGCGGTAGCATCGGTCTCGAACCATACGGAATGGGCGCGCAGATTCAGCGACCCATCGTGCAGTCACTACACTATAATAACGCAAGTGAAGAAAAAAATCAGCGAGGAAGGAGAGTGGGAGCTTACCGTGTGGTTTCTTTTTCTGGGGGTCATGTGGAGAATGAGTCGGCCCATCCTTTACATGTTTTGAGAGCAGCTGTGAGTTTCGATTGACTCTTCTTTCCAATCTTCTTAATAGCATCTCGTGCTTTATCTAGGGTAGAATCCTTCGCAGCGGCCACGGCTTCTTCCCCCCAGCACTTTTTGGCGTGGTTACTCATATTTCCTATTTCACGGTCAGTATTTATTCATTTCGCCAACGTCAAACCATGTTACTGACCTGTTGACCCTTTATCTTGGGTTTTCAGACCTTGCTTCTTTTTCTCGCCGCAATTCGTGCAGGAATACACAAGATACTCGGCGGTTCCATCATTGGCAAATTCAATTTCGGGGTCGGCTCCAAAGAATGCGTATATGGGTGCTTTTCGTTTCTTTAAATCTTTCCCTGGTAAAAAGTGAGTATTTTTTTCATTGCAGGTCGGTCAACACTGACTGATTTTCTTAATCGCCTCTTCTCTTTTAGCCTTCTCCGCCTCGGTTGTATCAACAATTGCATCGTCACTGCCATCGCCATCTTGATCTGTGTTGTCATTATCTGGCTCCTCGTCGCTGTCTAAAGTTTGATTAGGGATTGTCAATAGTAGCCTAACCTTGTTCAATGTACTTCACTAACCGCTGATCACAATATTGTTTCGCTTCTTTTTTGAGGGTTTCAAGGGTTTTGTACTTTTGTTAGCCTGGTTGGTGCTTGTGCCGCTGTTTTTTCGTTTTAAGAGATTCATGGTGAGTGCGAACGAACTTGCAAAACGCCAAACGTTTGATAAAGCCAAACAAAACTTTAAACTTAATTAAATATTCCGTTTACACTACGTAGTTGCAAAAGTTGCCGTAAATGAAGGATGAGTAGGTGAAGGCGCTTGCCCAGCGCTTGAAAGTTGTTGGGTATGCCGGGTGGGTGCCGGGTGCCCAACCCTGAAACCGACCCGACTCGGGAATGGCACCCGACCCGGAACCCGGCCAAACCCGGCATACCCGTGCCACACGCTAGTTCCGGGCCTCAATGACATTTTCGACGATCCATCTGGAAGCAGGTGATTTTGTCTTGCTGATTTTATTTCCAGTTTGTTACGCAGTGGCCTGTTCTAGTGCAGCTGTAGCTGTAAGTTCAATGCATAGTATTGGGACAACTGTCCTACTGGATAATATGCATAGTAATGGAATATCTGTCCATCTCTATATTTCTCAATATTGCTTTAAATTGTAGAGGCCCAATGAGGCATCATGGGAAAAAATGGACAAAATTTTTGAGCCTTGTACATGATGCAACCCTGACCACCACTACATAACCCTAACAATCCTAACATTAATAGCGGGGCAAGTAGGGTTTTGAGATACAATTCAATTCAATTTATTTGGCCCAAATCCAATAAATCATGAATTGCATCAGTACAAGATTTCTTGAAAATTGGTTAAACTGTGTATCTGTACTGATTGTACTGATACAACCAGTGCAGTACAATACAATTTATGTAGTTTAAATCAATTCAGATTCAAATTGGTTTATATCAGTATAAACTGATATAAACCGATCATTTATACACTATTTCAATGCTAGATAAGTAATGTCTTATAGTAATCATGTTATAGGAAGTACTAATAATGCCTACATACTATTAAAAATGTATCTTGATCAAGATTCAAGTAAGAAAAGTACTCTTTCAGCTTCTTATATAGATATAATGAAGGGTTTGTAGTACAGGTTCCACTGTGTGTAAATATGTACTGATTTAAACTGATTCTAAGCAGTTTAAGAAATTTTTGGATTGTGAATAAACTGTAAACCTGTACTGATTTAAATTGTGAACCAGTACAAGCTCTAGTGATACATTTTGCAGTACAATGCAATGCAATTTATGATTTATTTGCAGTTTAATGAATTGTATCTCCAAACCCTAGGGGCAAGCCCCGCACCCCTGACTTTGTCCTCACCCCTAAACCCTAACCTCCCTAACCCCTAACCTGTATGGACCAGGTTAGGGTTAGCTAGCACTAACCCTAACCCTAACAATTCTATTACATCATGTATGGACCAGGTCAGGGTTAGCTAGTGCTAACCCTAACCCTAACTATTCTGTTATATAATGTGTGGACCAGGTCAGGGTTAGCTAACCCTAACCCTAACCATAACATTTCTATTTGGTCCAGGTCAGGGTTACTTAATGTTAACCCTATAAGGTTAGGATTATTAAGGTTATAGATAGTTAGGTTAAAACTAGGGTTAGGCAGTGGTGGTCAGGGTTGCATCATGCACAAGGCTCGAAAATTTTGTCTGTTTTTTCCCACGAGTGCCTCATTGGCCTGCTACGGCTATGGCTATTATTATGGCTATAGGCATATATAGCAGGGTGGACAAGATGTCCCATTACTATGCATATTATCCAGTAGGACAGTTGTCCCAATACTATGCATAAGACTCACAACCACTGGTGACATTGTACATAAAACCCCGAACACTTTACTTGCGCATTGACAGAGTCTTGGTCTCGCCGAGACTCATTACATTAGCATGTTGACTGGTATATGCTGAAGCCACTAACTGTACAGCTGGTGGTATATATGGCGACGCTATCTACAAAAATATACATCTTGTTTTCCCCACCATTTTACCTGCATACTGAGTGAACTGCAAGAGTTCTACCCTGCCACACTCAAAGCAAGTCCCGTGCACACACGAGACTAAGCTTTACACCTACTATACTGTATCATTTTGAATTTCAGTTCAGTAATGCGTAACGTGGGTGGGGTGCTGAACTGGTGTAATTTCCATCTTCGTAATGTGTAACATTAGCCTCCGAACTCAACTTTTCGGCGCTTATAAGCCAAATTTGCAGCCGGCTATGCTGGTCACTATAAATATGAGCTCAACTGAACTAAATTTGCAAACGTAACACCACCTGATGGTGGCTGAACTATGAACTGAATACACACTGCCAATAATCATGCTTCAGCTTGGCTGAAGCATAATGGGAAATAAATTATTTCAATCCCTATACGAAGTGTACTTTTTCAGAAAAATGTAGAAGTCGTATATTTCAATACAGCAATGAATAAATTGAATTCCGACATTCTTAATTGAGAACTTTATATAGATATGCAAAAGAGAAGCTTTCAATTGGACTCTGGAAACAATAGATTCAATGTAGACTTGAAAGCCCTGCTTTCACAATAAGAGTGAAAGTAATTGTTTCAAAGAACAATTCAATTTTCCACTGAAATATTGCCTTTCACTGCGCGGATTGGCAGCGGCCTGGATTGTCCCAAGCATTGAAGTATTGTCTTTTGGAAACCAGCTGAAAGGTTCTTCAAAATAGTTGTTTTCACTCTTATTGTGAAGTAAAAGTATTCAGTCCGCATTGAAACTATTGTTTTAGAGCTCAATTGAAAAGCGCTCTTTCGGAAGTCTGTTTAAAATTCAAAATTCAGAGGGTCTAAATGTAATTCCTTTGTAAGTTCATTGAAATATTTATTTTATATACTTGTATGAAAAAGTACATTTATCTTATGCATTGAAATAATTCATTTCTCACAGTACTTCAGCCTGGCTGAAGTATAATCATTGGCAGTGTGATAGGTCCAAGGCTTAACACATAACATCCAGTGAACTTAAATTCAAAACTATACAGTACTTGAGGAAGCTATTAGAGTTACGTTCCTAAATAGGAAGTAGCAGTAGTAAGTCCACACAGGACTTAGTAGTAACAATCACACAGATCGATGGGGGACAACAGTGTTATTACAGGGTATGGTACCTAAGCTTATATACAGTCCTAAGTACAAATGATATATCGGGCAAGTGGCTACTGCATGAATATGTGTGGCTACTATGCATATGGTGAGGTGTGTACTATGAGAGAGCAAGTGGATACGGCGAGAGACTGAGTGGAGTCTGCGAGATGATAACAGTGGAGTGCATGGGATGGTGATACAAACAATTGGATACTACGAGAAAGTGTTCCATGTATAGTTCAATAAGATATATTCACCTTTGGTATTCCAACAGAAGCATGCTGAGATCATGGCCCCATGCATGCAGCCAGAACTGCACTGGAACCTCATACAATACACCATGCCGCCAGTATGGGGGTAGTGCACTCCTACCTCAAGGGGTATCCACAGTCACTGGATGCATCAAGCACTCCTCCATATTGGGAATTGCAGCTGACCGTGTATGAAAATCCTCAGTACTGACCCAGAGGCTTAGCAGCCTTCTCCCAACAACCTAAGCAATAGGAAATTTTAAGTATCAGTAGCTACTTACAATTTACAATCTTGCTACTTTGTACCACAACTAGTCCCAAGACACCAGATTTCTGAAATTTGTTGAACGGGAACTTGTTGAAAAGCCATTTCAGTGGCTTATGTACAGAGCAATAAATTGATGCAGTGGGAATGAGGCTGATTAAATCTCTAAATGGCAGTGGCATAATGCTAATGAAGATGCTGTGGGAAGCTACATGCTGTTACTCACCACAATGCTTGAGGAGACTGGAATCGAGAGCTAGAATGACTCTCTCGCTGCCGCCGTGCTCCAGAGCGAAGTGCGGATATCTCATGCTCCATTCCTAAGTTTCAAGGACTTTGGTAGAGATTGCCTCTTCATACCAATTTCACCAACTAGGCTTTGAAATCTGACTCCTTTACCTTTGCCTCTACGTATAACCCCTTCTATGAAAAGGGAACATTTGGAATTGATTTGGATTTGTTTGAAACAAGTATTAAGATCATGAAGGGGAGCATAAAGGGATTGTTTAGGGAGGGCTAAAGCTATTGTGGCCCCCTCCAAGGTATTGAAGGATGTAATAATGTGGAGAGGTGGTGAGGGTAAGTGAACCTCTTTCCACTTACGCTTGTTGCTTGTCAATAACTGTTCTCAGAATACGAAATCCACATGGGCGGATTCAATGACAACACAGAGCTATACGAAGCTATGGAGGTATATTGTAAGGTATCTGCATATGAATTCTACACCGTAATCACTACCGATATTGGTCTATTTATTTCTCCTGAGGATGTTGAACTTTTAAATACTTCCATACAGCTTTCACCAAGTCATTGAATCCCGAATTTGCATGAATACAGTCAAACTTCAGTAAACCCTTGTGTAAAATGTCAATTCAAGTATAATACTCGTCAATGCAATAGATACTGTAGCTGTTCGTTAAGTGGCATTACATGTTTATGGTCATGAAAATGGAATACCATGCAAAAAATCTGAATATATGGTACATGTTCGAAGGAGTGTGGCGATGATGAGAATTTACATCATGATAATGCAAAATTGAATGAAGTGACCATGCTTTCCCCTTGCAATTAGAGATTCCAATGTCAGCGCGCTTCAATAGCAGCAGAAAACACAGCTTCATTTCAATAACACTGAGTCTGCTCCCAGACCTCATCATAAGAGGGAGGAGACTGTACGAGTACATCCGATATCCGTTCCTCGTATGTAGGGGGCGGAGGAGGCATACTCCGAGTCTGGGTAGGGTACTCCGAATCGTTCTCTGTTCTTCTAGGGCGACCGCCAGTCGTTGAACTGTGCGCGTGGTTAGACACAAGTTTTTTGTATCTCAGATAATCAGTAACGCACCAATGTACGCCATTAAGTGTAAAATCGTGTGCGCCTGGGAAGAATTCGACGTTCGAGTCGACAAATTGCATATTCGTAGACCTAGTACTTCTACTGTGGCGGATTGGATTTGTCGGTACTGGTTGGGGGTAGGAAGAAGTACCATTTTGTCCTTGAAAATGCTCGCGGTTCCTGCCGTGATCATTATAGAAGGATTGCGGATTCCGGTGGACTCCCCTCGAAGTGAAAGAGGAGGTCACCTCGCCTGAGTCATCATTGTGAACAATGGTGAAATCTGTGAAGACGGGATTTCTACTTGGGCGGACACATTGAGATGTCGAAGTAGGGCCACCTTCAGCAGCTGCGATGAAGCTTCTTGTCTTGTCAACATGGATGAACCAGAAGGTAGATGTGATACTCACTCGTCAAAGGTGTACGCATCGTTACAACCTTGTCCGTCACGTTCTCGTCTTCTAAACCTGCGGCGTTCTGCTGAGCTGTGGGCGAAGATAAATGAGCTACTCCTCCATTCATTTTAATTGGGTATGCCGACCTTGACGAGGTGTGACTTGGAAATTCACTTCGAGGCTCACATCTCGCTGAATTTGGACGACCACTATATTCATAGACATCACCAACAAAGTTGGGAATTTCCCTGCCGTCGACATTGACACTGAAATTGGAGGCGTTTTCGAAACGCCGGAAGGTCCTTGGGTTCCCGTGCTGACGCTGAGGTGTCGAACGCGGGACATCCTGGTTTGGACTAGTAATTGTATTGTGACCTCCTCGACCAGATCTTGATTGTGTATTTGGGGTAGGGAGGAATGGTTGAAATGGATTCCTACTCCCGTTTATATCGTCGATACAAGTCGAAGTGTGTTGAGCTGACTCGGAATGTCGCGGATCATCGTGTCCGTTATGATTCTGGAATCTACGCATCCTAGCTCTTCTTGTTTCTTCTAAATGACTCGTAGATTCTCGTTCTACTGCATATCTTGTCGACATATTATTCGAATTGCAGCTTTGCGAAGGTGAAGGTGAATATTCTACTGAACTAGCGGTACTTAAGCAAACCGATGAGTATCTAAACCAGATTGAAAGAAAAGACATTCACTGACTACGACTCGGTTATGTGCAAGTCACCAGCAACATAGTGGAATGTTGGTGCATCATTGAACCAGATGTTACTGGCTCCTGCAAAGAAGGCGTTTTCCATTTTATTCTGTCTTGGAAGAGGGTTTCGAAGGGGTGCTTCAAGGTAGAACTCCTGTTCACCACAATTTATACAAGGGAAATATAAAGGGTGTAGCGCGTTGATTTCTTTGGAGAGCGAAGGCACACCAATACACTGGTAGATGACTTGTACTGGAATGGACAAGGCGAAAACGCGACTCGAAAGATTTAAAATGGTGTATAATTATAGCTATATGTTTCGCCGTTGATTTGAAAATGTAGCCTACGTGCGGGTAGTTCTGCCGTTGCTGTTGATTTTTGCGGATCTAGAATCTTGAAAATTTGAAGGAATGACTCTGCTACGAATGCAGTGAAAAGCGGGGGGGGCCATTGGAAAAAATGAAGAGAAAATAGTTTAGTGGGTCTGTGTACAGCGCTTACAGTGCTTATTAAGCGCCGGCTATAATGCACAGGACTGACTCACAGAAATAATTAAAAATTGTAACATAAATACGAAAAAAAAACACTGTAAAATGGAGTGAGAGCTCACAGCTATGTACTGAAGTGTTTCCACCCAGAATCCGTCTCCTCGGTCTTGCCTTTCAGACATCTTCTTACAGCCTTGGAATTCACGACAGGCTGACCTCAGCCGAGCTCGAGTTAACCTGCTTGATGACAGCTAAGTGCACTTGTTTCCTGCCTCATCTGAAGCGAGAGGAGTTTCGGTATTCGTGTTTGTCGATCTAGCGAGACTATTAGTTCCCAACACCACTCGATGCCTGGAATGTCGAATTCGGCCGTGTAAGAAACGCTCTGTCCCGAGTACAAATGATCAAGTAGTACCAATCTCCCAAGACGGCTGAGTGGTTGGTTTGTCTGTTCAAAGTTGAAATCCGTCGTGGACTATGAAGCAAAGGGAGGTGGCTTTCATATTTTTCTAGAGTCATCATTCAATTTCCTTGATTACTTGAATAGTTCGAGAATGTGATTTAGGTTCTCCAGGGCAGATCCCAGCTATCCTTCAGAATTGGCTAGTAACGAACAAGTATCGGCGAGCGACTGCAAAAGCGAAAGATTGGATGCGATCCTGGTTTACTTGGGCTTGAATGCACATCGATATTGTTTTATGAGAGAACACGTATAACTTCGGCATAATAATATGTGAGCATCCTCAAGGGAGATAGAGACAAAAAAGAAAAAATTAGTACAGAGCTGTTGAGATTCCGGTCCCGAAAACCGGTGCTTAAGCTTGGCTAGAGCTTCTAAAACAAACAAAGCGGACCGTTGCAACTCTGAATTTTGTTTTTCGACCTCCATTCCGTATCACACTGTATGAATTCGAACGCATTACACGATCGAATAAATAGCTCCTCTTGTTGCTGCTTCTCTCTTAACCACCATCCAAAGCTTTTTTGCTCAATTTTTCCTAGAGACAATGACCAAACCTTGCCGTCCAAGCCAATACAACGGTTCATATTCTACGTTCCTCCGATACGTTTAAATACATGGCAATGCTCTCCATATCGAAACCAAGATGTATACGCTTTCGGGACTGACCTTCGCTGATGTTGGTCCGACTTCCCGAACGCTCGTAGTTCCCTGGCCGATAGGCATGCTATCTACTTTGACGTTGATGGAGATGGAGTTTTCTCACCGCCGTGAGTTTCTTTTTTTGGTTTCTGGCTTTTGGTTTTTTTCTTTGACGCTGATAATCTACACGACAGCCTCGATACATTCAAAGGATTCCGAGCCGTTGTATTATTCTTGTTCATCGCTCTTCGCTGCGATCGTCATCTGCACCATGTCCTATCCTTCCTTGCCTGCTTCTCGATGGCACCTAGATGCTCCTAATGAAGAAATCATGTCGATTCGGCTGTACCCTGCTGCCGCAGAGGAGACTTGCTGTGAGTATTTTTGTCCCTTTAGTCACCCTGCATTGTAACTCTTTCGCTGTGCAAATTCAACCCTTTATTGATTGTCCTTCCATCGAAAGTTTCCGATCGCTGTTCGTTTTCGGGCAAGCCTTGTTTTCATCTTTTCCTTTTTTTAAAAAAGTTTTTCATCAAACACTTTAGCTAATGGAATGTTTTCTTCATCTTAGTTCAATATGATTTCTACCGGTAAGTTCACATGAAAGGT
Source organism: Gymnopus androsaceus JB14 (assembly GCA_009733575.1). Classification (NCBI taxonomy): domain Eukaryota; kingdom Fungi; phylum Basidiomycota; class Agaricomycetes; order Agaricales; family Omphalotaceae; genus Gymnopus; species Gymnopus androsaceus. The sequence continues at coordinate 201,462 of ML769439.1, forward strand.
GTGAGTAGGGCATCGCTGACTTGGACCTCACAGCATGTTCACAACCATGGTCCGCGACCTTCAAATTTGATTTCAAAAAGCGGTGGCTGGTGTCAAGAATCGTGTGACGCGAGCGACAAAGCGAAGGACACCAACACCGACATGGCCTCTGACTCCCTGGCCAAGCTCAAGGCTCGGTTGCAGGCCGCTTTGGAGTTGACTGCCAAGCCAAACATGAAGACCGACGGGACCTCAAGCATTAAAGAGTGCGTTGACGATGGCTTGTAGAGGTGGGAAATGACGGAGAATTGATGATGTGAGCTTTCGTTTCTTCCCTCGCCGAGTGGGTAATCTTTAGGGCGTTAGGGCGTTATCGTTACCGCTCTTTCCCTCTCTCCTTCTTTTCCTCCCTTTTTTTATGCTACGTACTGGAATTTGATCATATTGAATATTTATTTCCTTTGTGGTCGTCAATTGCTTATGCTGATGTCAATACTTTTCGCAGGAAACGATGTTCCTCAACATTAAGAACCGCGAGGCAGACGCTGGAACAGTAGGACCTTGGAATGGAGGAGTTTTTGCATGAGATTGAGTCTCCTACTCACTGTTATCTCCTGGACTCGTATTTTTTGGATTTTTTTGCTTCTTTTATTTGGCAGATTACTACCTTCTTCATTGCTGGGCTATGCTACGCTATGGACTCCTCTCAGGCAAACTTCAACTGTGCTTCCTTCTTTGTGGATGAAACGTAAATGCTCGGACCTGTACGATGATGCGATGATAATATGTTTGGATGATTTGTCCAAATGGGCCTACTGATTGACTTTCGTTTGAGACGTAGAGTAGATGGCGACGGGGAAGGGAGAGTTTGACACCTCAAGGATTGCAAGATTGTGTTGGATTCAAATCCATGTTTGCTCTGAGAGGGTGCATGTGGAGAGGGTCAATAAACGTAGCAAAAGTGATTTTTTAAGTACCACTTTCACAATACATGAGCTCTTTTCCAAAGTATCGTCTAGTATTGCCTTCTACACCCTCCGCCAAAATCATTCTGAACAGCAATTTCCTCTAAGGATCTCGTGCATTGATCTATCATCCTCCATTGTTGCTGTACTGGAACTGATCTCACTCTTGACTGTGGACTCGGAGGTGGTTCTGCCGCTTCAAGATTTGGATTTGGCTTGGAATTAGTTTTTGTTAACCAAGGTGCAGCAGTCTGTAGATGCGGATATCCCTCAGATAACACATCATGATCCTTTCAGACCAAGCAAACTCGCAAAGCGGGAATATAGCCACGACTCGCAAATTTATGTGAAGCATCGTAATCGTACTCTCACGAGATTCGAGCTCTCATACGAGTCGCGGTTCTGGTTGTGTACATATAAAGATGACGCCTGCTCAATTCAACAGGTGCAATGGTGAACAACGTAAACAAGGGAAGATTTGCCTCTTGGACCCATCGCCTCCATTCAAATGTCAGCTATGATACAGCAACTAACTGGAGTGAATTTTCTTCATTTTCTCTCCTCATTGGTGAAACGTGAACAACTGGGCTTGGAGGACCAAAAAAGGCTCAGTAACAGTGTTGATTCGACAAGGTTTGACTACAAGTACATGAGTATAAGCAAGTAAATAAAGAGCTAAAATAAGGAGATGTATAGTACTAAGCCCAAAATATATGCGCGCGAATTAATCCTTTATCTGAGGGCTGTATGCGGAGCGACGAGGAGCGACGAGACGTATGTATGTGTACAGAGCGAGCGGGATGTCGGTGTAGGCGAGGGTAATGCTTCCTCCCTACAGAAAAGTAACTACTGGTTCAGTAAGGATGTTAAGCTAATGTTAAGATGTGGTTGTCATATCCTGCATCTCTATTTCAATGGTTGTGAATTCTGGACGTGCTCCAGATTCTGATGGGGGGAAGGATATGAAAGGGGAGGCTTCCATGTGGACAAGAACAATAAGTGAAACAGGATATAATGCCTAGTCAAGTACGGTTTGGAGGTTTCAGTTTCCAAGATCCAAAAAGATGTATCATCAACGTACCGCACATCCGTTCCCAACTGCATTGATCATAGAGAATACTAGAGATATTGGTGATAGTAAATTCTCATTCCCGATTGCAACACCATTGACGATAGCACATAACATCTGATGCGTGGCAGTCATTAGCGAATGGAATGGGTAAGTATATAAAGAAACTGTGTAAACCTGAACAACGCAAAAAAAATAATCCGGATTCAACTAGAATAAGGAGAAGTTTGTTGATTTGAAAGTATTGTGGATTGTTGTGGTGATGTAAATGCATGAGTTGGTAGAAATTCCTGATTAAATGAATATTAATTCTGTTCGAAGATGGATACAAATTTTTTTCACCATGCTTTCAGCCCAACCAAAAAAGTCGCAAACATATTGACTATCAGAGAAACTACCAGTGGAATCCAATCAAGCGAATCCACCTCAGATGAGAGAAAAGGGCCAATATTACTGTTAAATGATGCAGCTGCAATAAGGACAGCTAAATCAAAGGTGAACCAGCGAGTCAATGCCAGGAGATGTTTGCTTATTACAAACCTGCATTCCCGACCATAAGGAAAATTGATACAAATCTCAACAGAGATCTTTTGCGCCTATTCTGCACATCCCAGATAGCCCAGGCTCTCCACAAAACAAGACCATCCCCAATAAGCAGCTGTACAAAGTAACATCAGATTGCGGGTGGCTGAAATTCAGCACTAAACCAACAGTTATAGCGGGTCCCCAAAACCCAAATGCCTCAAAGGTAAGAGTAAGAAGGCTGTTTTGAGCATTGCCGAGATTTGCTGATAGATTAGTTGCATTATTCGGATGTATAAAGGCGAGATGAATGATTAAGAGAGGTGAATCGGCTCGACCGATCCAGTCCAAGGTGATAGAGAGAAAGGCAAGACCCAAAAGAATGAGTAGGGCCTTTGTCTGCGCCTTGATTGGTGACCTGAAAATAGGCAAATGAGCTTGCCTAATATCGGAAACCAATCCAAGTAGTGCCGTACCGAAATATGTACAAGGCTGTCAGAAACGAGAGCATATACAAGCCTAATTCACCGTCATAGTCAGTATCAGTCCCAGTGCATACACGTATTGAAACAACACACCATACATGACGCACACGCAAATAACATTGACCAGGTTTTGGTAGACATGCTCTGCGAACATGATCAATTCTGCACTCTCTTCGGGCGTCATTTCGCAGAAAGCTCCAGAAGAGAGAAAAAGACAAGTGTTAACGAGCGTGAATGGTGATGGGGGTTCCTAAGGAACCTAGTAGCTCGGTGCGAGAACTATAATAATACATATGGTTGGGTCAGGGTTGAGTATAGATCTGGCCAAGATCTACATATAATATGTACATAAGTACTTATTTTCAGCATTTGAATCGCTTGAACCCCTCTCTGTGTCCGTCTCCTTTTTTCGGGCCTCCTCACTTAGAATCTTACTCACGGTTTTAACTTTACATTATTTGGCATGAATGCTCCGAAAGCTGCACGTTTGATAGCTTTTTGATAATAGTACTCATAGTGCATGGAACTATACAGAAAGGCTTGTGGAATCGATTTCTAGCCCGAAAGTGCTCTTGAAGCTCATTCGGTGCTCCCACTTGGCGCCGGCCATTTTGGAGCCCGCCACCAACAAGGGTCGACTTAGCCTTAGCCTCTGAGTGCCTCCTAAGTCAAATCGACGCTCAGAATGAGCACGAAGACTGATACACATACACATACACAAAGAGTTTGGGAACACGACGCAAGGCACAGGCGCACTGACAAATAAGGTTAAAGGTACAGTTGTCTCTCTTATAACCCATAGCGCTCCGTCAAGGGCCAATGGTATGGTTTATGAGTGAGTATGGGTATAGAGAGAGTGAAAAAAAGATTGGCCTGAAAATGGCTTAAAACGCGTTTTTCTCGCATCCTAGTACCTTTCTGAGTATATTAGACACAAAAATAAAGCATATAGCACGCATACAGACTACTTAGAGCTAAAATAATCGATAATCGCAGTATCTACCATTATGAACGTTTCCAACGTTTGAAATTTTACGCGTTGTAAATGAAGTAGAGAAGCACATCTCATATTCATCTAGTCGATTGTGCCATTATGCTAGTAGGCTGAGCCTCACTGCTACCAAGTAATACTGAGGTCAAAGCTGAACATAGCAACTCCAATCGAGAAATTAACCGAATTTCATTCCGGCCGCTGATCTCCTTCGTTACACACATTAGATTCGAAACTAAAAGGACCCATAAAGGCTGGATATATCCAGCTAAGGGTGCGTATACATCGAGGAGAGTCGATCATCAACAAAGAACGAGAGTTGAGTCTATATGGTAATAAATGGAGAACAAGAACACCCGAGATTAGGATCGAAACCGTCGACGGTGTCGCGGCTATTACGTGAATTCGGTGCTCGCGACGATTCACGAAGCGGATCGCCTTCTCAGAAGCATAAAATCGGCCATAAACATAGCCCCGCGCAGCATCCCGACATACTAAGTAGTGCGAATAATAGTCAGAATGGAGCCCAACTGTCGATTTAAAAACCTACCCAGCCCCACAGCGGTCCCCATACCCCAAATAGCTACTGAAATCGCGCTGGCTGGATGTCTTTCGTGCCGGCAGAGGGTCTATGTATCCGCTCATCATCTTGTGTTGAGGTCCGGGCTGGGTTTTCGTATGCGTGTGCATGTGAGGCGTATACATATGCTCGGGCTGGGCATCAAGATGCCGCGGGTACGGAGAGGGGTCTCGATGAAGGTGATTGAACTCGCGAGTGGGGTATTTGGCTCGGTGGGGGAGTGTTGCAAAGGATGTACTGGGGTGGTGCTGAGGATAGGCAGGACGTAGATCACGGTAGGGTTTTATATGCGGGTATGAGTACGGGGATGTTATTGGTTGGGTTTCTGAGGCTAAAGGACATGATTAGCGTGAACAGTAATGTTGCCAAATGAGCCGACTTATACGTACGAGGTGAAGGAAAATCTAATATCAGGCTTTTGCATGTTTTGGCTGGGATTATCGAATGTTGAGAATATTGGCTCGGAATAGCTATTCGTTCGATGCAATAGTAAATAAAAGCAAACGAGAGAAAGTCCATTGAAATAACCTACGCTTGGAATGTGCCCGTGGAGGAAGATTAACGAAATGCTTCTCGTGAGCTTGCAAGTGGCCGTAAGACATGACTGGGTTCTGCAAGCGTCGAAAAAGCAGAAAACGATCTTAAATAAAGAAATAGTCACGAAGATTGCTACGGGACAATATCCATTCGCCGCAGGGCCAGTAGCGAGGTAGAGCGTCGTTGCAAATTCGAATGTTTCGAGGGTTCGGGGGAATAAGAAGTCGATCATGAAAGGAGGTTTGGCGGCCATTGACGACGAAAGTTTCAGGCGGATCGTGTCTGAGGAGGCCTACTGTCGTATACCAATGGGCGAAGGTTAGTAGTAGTTACCATTGGCTTCGAATGAGATGGACGAATAGCGGTCAATGGGGCTCTTCGAAGCATTAAAATATCAATGAGCCTGAAAAACACGGTCTATTCAATGCCATCAGCGCGAAATACTGGGCGGTTCAAGCGAAGTGTCGGCACGTTTGAAAAGGAACTTTACACAACTTTTGTTGCCAAGTTTGTTGCTGATCTCTGGCAAGGGCATAGCGGCAAAAACTATTGAGAAACCCTGATTTTAGCAGAAACCCCGGGTTCCTCCGGCAACCCCTTAGAATTGCCAGTTACGGGTTTCTAATGATCTGGCCGCTGGCCGGCCGGTTCGCTCCATTTTCCTGGGGCACTCCCTGGGCGCCTGGACGCTTCGACACTGACCTTTCCTCATCATCGCGCTGGCCGTTACCCGTAGACTCTACTCAGCATTGTGATACATTCAGTTTATTCAATTTATGACCGAATCACCATGTTTATGCTCAGCATTGTGTTCAGTTCCGGTCATCCTTTGTTCACTCATAGCTGACAACTCAGTGACATTGTGCCTCAAATTCAAACTAGTCGCTGCGCGCCAAGTTCCAACAAAGAGGATAAGGTGAAGGTGGGGATGGGTCTGGTAGAGGCACCATGCAGTGGATTGCAAGCTGAGTGGCTGCCGGCATAGTAGAGGATAGCTAGAGTGAAAGCAGTTAAAAGATGGAGGATGTAGTGGGACAAATATCAGGCTGTAAGCCTGTATCGCAAGGTGACGGGCGAAGGTGTAGTCTGAGTCTGGATTCTAAAACGCGGCGCTTACCTCCGTTCACGTTTGACGCAAGCATCTTTCATACGTTGAGTATGCACGCGCGCTGCGCTCCAATTCCCCTTCATCTTGAATCCCTCCATTTGCATCCACTTAGCTATACTACTCATCTTTACACACTAACCACATATTGTCCGAGTCTCTACATCTCTCAATATCTAACAGTAGTCGATACAATGACCCATGGACCGGAAGAACATGGGCTTCGGGATTAGCTAATCCGGCCTATGGCCGTGGCATTCCTGGGTTCTCCCATAGTCATCAGGGTTTCTGCTAAAATCGGGGTTTCTCAATAGTTTTTGCCGGGCATAGCAACAAAAGTAGAAGCAGAGTTAAAAGCCTAGCAACTAGCCGCCGGGACGGCAACGCGGACCGGAGTTTTTGATCGTTCCGCAGTTTACCTTCTTCACAAGCGGGTAAGGTCTGAATTTGCTCTCTCTCGTCTACCAGGATTGACTGTACCTCCTGAAAGACGTCTCCAGAAACTCGCTACTGTATGGAACGAAGCTCATGCCCTTCGTTGAAGACTTGTCTCGGCAATACCGAGCTGTATTGGAGGAGCGAATTGCAGAAATTTGTCTTAGAGCTTGAATGCCTTCAACTTCTTTTTCGTTCCATCGTGAAACAGGTGTTCACGAAAGGGGATGAAGCCCACGGCGTAAGCTTAACAATGTGCTTTGGAAAGGTTGCTTCAGTATGTTTATAAGCATCTGGAGGGAACCAGGAAGCACTTGCTGGCAGGATTGCAGGACGAAAACCCTACTGGCATCCGCATCCGCAGTCGAAGATTTAAGCGGAACAAAAATGTGACTCCTGAGTCCTTCCAGGGCGACGGCTACCCAAAAGACGTCGCGGATACCAGTCCGAGTCCGAGTCGCGTTCAGGATACGAGCCCGAGTCGTCACCATCGACGGATTGGTATCAACACGGTTACCAACTCGGACTCTTCTAGCTCCTCCATGTCCCTATGCACGGCTTCGGCTGCGATTGAGAGCCTACCGTACGATGTTACCCCAGGATACGAGCGACACGACCAACGGGACCCAATACAAGCTTCGCGACCAGTCCTGTTCATGATGAGGCTGAGTATCTGCCTTCTACAAGTTGCATTACGAACAGGACGACTGCCCAACGTCTCTCGCTCCACTGGCATTCGATTCTTCTGGTGCTGCTACCAGTTATAGATTCGAATACGGTGAGCCGGAGTCGGAATCGCAACCTTTCTCTCAGCCTTACGTGCAAGGACACGAAGTCTTGGTTGATGCCTACGCCCAGCGGATGTTTTTGGAGCTGCTCGAGCTCCGTGCTATGAGCTATCTCACAACCACTATGCTGGCTGCCGCTGATAGTGCTGATCTCGATATCGGTAACAACTACGAAGACACGACATCTGGCAGTTCGCACCCCTTCGAGGTGTTCGACTTGAGGTGTATACCGCCTATTAGTGTACGTTCTCCCGAGCTCCGTGTTAGCTATCCTTAGAATGCTATTGTCCTTTGTTCTTTTTTGACACAGCGGCGACTGAATCAATGGCTTGCTTTCTGTCATGTCGGAGAACTTCAATGAATTACACGCTTTTTTTATGAAGGTCAGGCAAAGAAAGGGAAAAATCGCTATAGATAGAGAATTGATAATCGCAATAACGTCGATATAATATACATGTGACAAGCAGTGAGTGAAAGAAGAACGTGAACGAGCGTCCAGACCAAACCAAACAAATAACCTTCGAAAAGACCAAAGAAAGTGAAATACAGACTCGAGAAAGCAGCAGACAAAGAGGCCTCTGAATCGAATTGCGCAAGGTGCTGCAAAGGGAAGTAACGATAAAAATGCACTATATTCGTAAATACCGGAAGATGGAGGTACGTTCGTGAAGAATGCTTGAAAACAAGCTCGCTCAGGACAACTTCGTTTTCTTGGTGAGAACATTCGACAAGTCACCCAGCGGTAATTTGAAGGGCATATCGACAGACTCGAACATCAATGCCACAAATTGATATGTCGCGACGCAGACGACGACAAACTCAAATGCTCCTCCAGCTTTGGCTAGTACGAGCCACAAAACAGTTAAAGATCTAAAGCCAAAGAGAACCAAGAAAGCTTACCTAGAGCGTTTGCGAGAGGTATATTTCCATTTCCTAGCTCTCCGTAAGCTGCAGCGTTGAGGCCATTAGCGAGCTGATATTGAAAAATATTCCCTAAAAGGTACCACTGGTTAAAAATCACGCTGGGAAGTATACTTTACCAGAGACTCACCGCCAGTGCAACGTTTATCCTCAAGCTTGTCAGGAAGTAGACGATTGTCAAGAAGGTCCAGAATGCAAAGTAAAATATGAGTGCTTTGTTGTAGTCCGGTGAACTGGTGCCCCCAGGAAATGTCGATGCAATTTCATGGGCTGGGTCTAAGAGGGCCCCAATCGAAAGCCTTGAAGATGATGGACAAACCGACTGAGAGACTATACATGGAGAAGGCAAAATAAAATTACCAGTTTCCGCCGAATGTTATAAACGCGACGCAAGGAAAAGTATTACCTACGAGCTGGTGGTCGTTAGCACATAGCCTATTCACCAGTAAATTTGAGCTTACCCATTCCATCACACCCGCAATTATAAGGCCAAGCCCACCAACCATATAATAAGTCCCGAAAAGGGCAGTATTCGCTGCTACAGTAGTGTTTCCCCACCCCATCTGAATAAATGCAGTTGGAGCTTGTACCAGAATGAATGTAATCATTCCGAGCGGTGTGGGATTTCCAAGATTCTTCGCCAGAGGTATGTAAGCGGGGTATCGAAGGAGCCGTTCATACTGCTCTGAAGTGAGTTGGATCGGAGAGCGCTGATCTGAACGTTTGGAAACCTCAATCTCTTCAATGGATGCCTTCTCTAGATCGTTTACAGAGTTTGAGGCCATAGTGGGAAGATACGAGAAGATATAAGTCGATATTTGTCTTTTTATCGGATAGAGCCTGAGATGGGGTGAGAAGACTCCACACATCCTCTTCGTACAAATGAAGTTCATTTTCAAGTGCACCATGATCTTTCGGACATATCACTGGGTCTAGTTGTGAGAGAGAGGCGTTAAATACTCTTGTATCACTGGGTCTATGTGTGAGAGATGCATTAAATACTCTTGACGAGAAAAGAACTTACTTCCATAATGTGGACCGTGCCAAGAGGTGGTGGAAATTCTATTTTCCGAAAAAAAAGGTTAGAATTTCTGTCTCCAAGTCGCCTCTTCTCTGCTGATATTTGCGCCAAACAGATACGAATTGCCTTGACCCGGTGAATACCGCTAATATAGTAGAGGGACCAATATCAGTCGTACAATCAGGGACATGGTGTTCTTTTACTTTTTACGCTTTTCCGCTTTGGGATTCGCAAAATTCATATCGTACTCTCGATTATAGCCAGCTCTTGAAAGGACTCTGAACATTCGACACAAATCAAGCCACTGTTGATAGCGTTTTTCTTGAAAATACCTCCAAAGGAAGTGGCTATAACTGGAGAAACACCAGCGACTTTGAGAGCGATACGCTTAAGGTGTCATTTGTAGTTCGATCGCCCGCTTTTAGCTCCAGCAACGTGTAAGCGAGGTCGGATACACGACGAGGTAGGCTTTGTTGATGAGAATTTCTGGGCTTGAAGGGCTCGGTGTCGATACTTTTGATTGAGAGATCCTTTTTCGATTGCAGTTTGGGAAAAGGTGGGTGATAGGTTGTCAGCGCGTCGTAGCATTGAACTGAAGTCAAGGTCCTGAAATTTACTCTGCCATTGTTTATACCATCAAGAGTATCCAGCTATAGAGTCGGTCTCATGCAAAACCGAGCTCGTACCTGAAGAAGCACGTTTCCGTTGCTGCCGGTAGTTCGCATCACCGACGCGCTAGCGCCACACTATGACGCAGCAACTTCCGAGTGGCCGTGCGCATCTACAGTGACAAGCTGGCTCAAGGTAGCAGCAAGATACTTCAATTTCAATCCAGAAACTGCAAAGCACGCTTCCAGCAGAGTCATCCGAGGAAGCAAGGGCGAAGAGAGCTAAGATGAGTCCATCCAAAAACGGATATATATAATCAAATTGAAATATCTCCTGGGTTTCACGGTAAAATCATAAATGAAACACACATACAATCGTTGAGCTATGGAGGCGGAGGCTATGATGGCTTCCTGAATGAATCTTTACCCTGCTACGTCTCTCCCTCCAAACAAATTTGTCTAATGCGTCGACGATTCCTCTTCTTCACTGGGTTTGTCATTTATTCTCTTCTTTTCCAAATTCCGAGTCGTATCCACCATTGGAGTCAATCGCTCCATCGATGATACCCTAGGCGATTCCGTCACTGGACAGAGGCCTACATTTCTACCTGGTACCGCAGGCGTTTGGGAGGATAACACCTGCTCAGGATGTGCTCTTGCTCCTGATGTCAGTAAAGCTTTTGACCAAACATATACTGCTGCGACCTACAATCCTGATCTGAATAACATCTCTATATCGTTTGATTTTACTGGTGAGTGAAGAAATTATTCACCTTGTGCTCGACTCATTCCTACGTGTAGGCACCGCCATCTACGTATTTTTTCATTCTCTCAAACTGATGGCGATCCAGACATTAGTTCCTCCACGAAAGGCCAATTTTACCCTCGACGGGACATTGGCCAGCACGTTTACCCATACACCCGACACCAGTACCAGTGCTCCTGATTTTTATTTCAACGAAAGTGCTTTGGCGTTCTCAAAAACTGGCATGAAAAACATTAGCCACCAGATGGTGATTAGTACCTCGGGTCTTAACTCCAGTGAGTTCAACTTTAGTTGCGTATCGTGACCATGCTAACCGACACCTCCTTTCTATAGATTTCTATCTGAACTTTGATTACGCCCTTTATACGTGAGCTACTTTTGCAATCCGTAGCCTGAGACCGCAAACTCAGCCTCGTTATCGTGTTTGCAGATTCCCGGACCCAGCGGTCACTACGACATCCAGCTCCGCAACATCTACATCTACATCTACAACGACCGCGTCCAGTACATCATCATCATCATCATCCACACCCATTGGTGCCATTGTAGGTGGAGCAATAGGTGGGCTGGCTGCTCTCGTAGCTCTGGTAGCAGGCTTGCTCTTTTGCTATCGCCGCAAATATCCAAAGGAAAAACACCACGAAGATGACCCCAATAGTGTTTTCCACCGAGAAATCGATCCATTTATTCTTCCCGCCCCTGGTCCCATTTCTGCTGCAGTAGAGTCCAGCTTTACCGATAATCCCTCCAGACCTGCATCCACACACCCAAGCGCCTTCCCTTCCAGCTCAGGGCGGAGTATGATAACATCGATGGTACCGTCTACTGCAGGACTGGGAGTCGGAACAACTGCAGCTTCTTCAGCGTTATCACCTTTAGCCATGGCCACCGACTCCAAATCCGCTCTACGAGTCCAGAGGCAACAAGAGCTCGAACGTCAAATGCAGCAGATACAGCATCAAATGCTCGATTTGCAGAACGAAGCTGCTGAAAGGAATTTCGATATTGGTGGTGCTAATGGTAGTACCGTCAACTTGAATTCTTCGCAGTCGCGTGCAACGAGTGTGCGGAGGAGTGTGAGATCGCCGGATGGAACTGAGAAATCTGAAGATGTGTCACATCTGAAGGCGCAGATTCAGGCCATGTCGGAGCATATTGCGATTTTGCAGGACCAGCGAGATAATTCGGAATGGGCGCAGGGGATTAGTGATGAGCCTCCACCAGGATATTCACCTGCGGCACCCTCACCTGTGCAGGTGAGGTAGGCTCGAGGGTACTGTACTTGTTGTATTATTAGATTACATTCTATCTTTATTTTGAAGAATCCAAGAGGCAAGCATGGTTGCTTCGAATGTTCGATTTCCGTTTCCCCGTCGAACGTTGAGCTCTAATGTTGACTTGAAAAATAAATTAACTATAACTTCTGTTTAATCTAAATCTTGAATGCCCGGAGTCAATTGTCGAAGGAAGAAAAAACTAGGCGTATGCACATCTCGCAGAACTGACCTGCAAGTCCGCGGCGTGGTTCGAACACGCGGCTTCAAGATGCGACCAACATATTGCAATCTCACACTCTACCACTGAGTTACGCGGACTTGACTGCCTACCATAGTTATTGGGATTGATGAGACAGTCAACAAAAGTTGAATTGACCAGAAACGCAGCGAGAAGGCACTCAATGCACAAAGAACTGGCCTGGATTCCCTTTTGCTTCCTCTCTCAACTCCCCACCAGCCGGGGAAACGGGAAGGAGATTTACGGAGCCAAAACGCGTCTAGCGCGCGCTAATCTGCTTCGTTTCACCGTTCATGCTGCTTCGACTTCATGCTGCTTTGACTTTCCCTCTTCTTCTTCATCCTTGGGATGAACTACTTAAAGCTGAGGATGGCCCATTGTTGAAATCACGAATTAATCAACTATGCATCGCATGTGAGTTGTAATTAATCAACCTTGTAGAATGAACTGAGGTCGAAAACCCGAACTTTAACTAAAGACATCAATGACTGCTTGTGGCCTAACAACCACAGATTCAATTTTGCACGTCGTCAAGCTGTACTGTGATTGACTCTCTTCTTTTCCTTCATGATCGTTTGACTCAATGCGAGGGCAAACTTTCTCTTCACTGTTCTTGCCTGGTGCATTTTTATTTCTGGTCCTTTTCTCCAATGTCGTAGTCGTTCTTTCTACTGCGGCCGTCAATCGCTCCATTGACGATTCTTTGGGCGACTCTGTTACTGGACAAAGGCCAATCTTCCTACCTTCGACCGCAGGTGTTTGGGCGGACCAAACGCAGTGTTCAGTAGTGGCAGCCCCATGTGGTCTTCTCCCTCCTATTACAAGTGCTTTTGATGGAACATATACCGCCGCAACCTATAATCCTGGGCTCGACAATATGTCGATAACCTTTGACTTTACTGGTAAGCGAACAGCATGCTTCTCATCCAGCGCTATCGAAGCTCACAACTCGGTTTATCCTTAGGTACAGCTGTCTATATCTTTTTCATCCTCGCAAACAATCCTGCGGATGGAATCACTGCTACTACCGCTGCCAATTTCACCATCGATGGTGCTTTATCCGGTACCTTCAGCCATTCGCCCGACAGCAGTGCTCCGGATTTCCAGTTCAACCAAAGCTCCTTGGCTTTTTCCAAGACTGGTATGAAAAATGCAACGCACCAGATGATCATTAGCACGTCCGGCCTTAGTGAAAATGTGTGGGTGAACTTTGATTACGCACTATATACGTGAGTCCTTTCTACTTGTATTGCCAAATTTCCCGTTCATCTTCATTTTTCAGATTCCAAGAAGGAGTAGCGATCACATCATCGGGTTCCCATTCCTCCACTGCAAGTCGTTCCTCGACATCTTCCACTCCCTCGCCATCATCCTCGTCTTCTCCCGAGGCTGGAGCTGGCGCTTCCTCTTCCTCCTCGCACACAGGTGCAATCGCTGGAGGAGTCATCGCAGGATTGGTCGCAATCGGTGCTCTAATAGTGGCTATATTCTTCTGTCGCCGCCGCCAACGTCGGATGCATCAGTTGAGCAGCGGCGACCACGAAGCCAGCACCAACAACTCGGGTATACCGCGAGAAATCAACCCATTCATGCTACCCGCCGAACAACGACCCGCTCCTGCTCCAATGTCGGAGTATCAGAGCTCCAGCTTAGGTCTCCCAGGCAATCTTTTTCGATCTATGGAAATGTACCTAGCGAAACCGCGCGCACCTCCCGACCGAGCGATGCTGAAACGTCCCAGAATCAGAGTCACTACGCTGAAAGCTCTGTAGGCGCCATGAGCAGCAACGAGGATCACAGCCCTCAATACCAGAGTCGATCTGTTATATCTACTCTTCCATCTGGGCGCATCGTCATGTCCGCTGGTACAAGTCGGGATTATCTCCCCGCTACTGTTCTATCAGCGGCATATCCTTCCTCTGGAATCCTCGATAGCCGTGCGCATTTCCTTTCAGGAACCTCAACCTCAACATCCACAGATGCAAACCCTCCTGTGCCCTTGTTAGCTCCTGCTCCTAATACCAAAGCTGAACTACGGCATAGGCGACAACAGGAGCTCGAGCGCCAGATGCGGGTGATTAACGAGGAGATTGAGGATTTGAGAAACGAAGCTGCGGAGCGTGCTGAGGGTGACTACTACTACTACTACCACTTCTTCTGCTACTTCTCCATCACAGACTTCCCCTCCTGTGAGTCTGGTATCTCGAAGAAGTACACGGAAGAGTAGTAGAGGGGTAGATGGTAACTTGGACGTGGTACAGATGAAGGAGCAGATTAGGGCCATGTCGGAGCAGATTGCGTTCTTGCAGTCTCATCAAAATTCTGCGTGGGCGCAGGGGCTTAGCGATGAACCTCCTCCAGGGTATTCTCCTAATCCTGTAGAAGTGAATGCGGTGCATTAGATGGCGGTTTGATTTTCACTCCTTTCTCGGATACTCACGACGATCCTTTCTATGTATCTTGATAGTTATACCATTTCTGAATCAGTATATACCTATTTATGTGGAACAAGGGATACAAAGAATAAATGTATAAACAATACAACATCTACGTAGTTAAGATGATGATTCGAATTTGAACCGATGAGTGGGTGCTTTTCGACTCGGATGCTGTTGTTCCCAACTCCTACTGCTCTGTCCAGTCTAGTGCCGAACAAATGTCAGCGATGCATTGACCACTAGTAAACTCGAAATACACACCCTCGTAGTACTTGCGGGCACTAGCGGACGAGGAATTATGCCTTGTGCGAGAAGTATATCTACAAGACTTTCCTTGTCAGGGAGAGTAATATGTAAACTTAAAACGTGAAGAAACGAAGGACGAACCTCGAGGCCTGTATCTGAAGGTAAACGATACATACGGCCTTGTATCCATTTTGTGTCCATCTACCATATCCACAGTAGGTAGCGGTACGTTGTATTCCTCCCCAAACCTTGAAGGCGTTCAAGAGGATTTTTTTTTCTTAATGAACAACAAGTAGATATGTATCATAGCGACTTACTTTACATGATGTGTTCCTCCCTTCTTGGATCGTTCGTGGAGTACCTGTGATTCTAGCGTGGTAGAGCTGTATTCGTGCTGTAAAGGCTGACGAACAACGCGATTGATATGTAATCGCCAGAGGTCCAGGATGATTACACCGAACTTGGTATAGTCTACGGTGGATAGATGATCATCGTCGTCTGGAATGATCAGATAAAATCCCATGAGAAATATTGAGAAGCTAGACTGAGACCCTCACCAGTCACTTGGATCTCTGAAAAAACAAGATCTCGACGAGTATAGTCTGACGTCCGGGTGTATGATACGCGGAGGGTGTCTGGTTTGTCGGGAAAGCCTTGGGCGGGTAGCATAACATGGCGACTGCACTCTACGCCGTCGATGGTTATGATCGCTTCGAGAGCGACGTCTCTTATGGCGTTGTGCCAGAATACGGAGAAACTCTGTGTAGAGTGAGTTATTTCTGTTGTAAGAATAGGACGAGGGCAGGATGGCATTACCTTTCCTGCTTCGGAAGAAATGTATCCAGCGGCATTGGTACTATTGCCATTGCGAGATGACACAGCGCAGTGGGTATCTAGTCCGACACCGTCTACAGAGATCCAGGCAGAGTATGGACCAAGAGAAAGCATATTTGGTGAGTTGGCTAGAATGGAGAGAAAAAAAGTGAGAGACGCTGTTGAGGTGGGGCGAATATAAGTATGAATCACCAGCGTTTCCGAGTGAGTCATTTTATCATCTCTTGGAACCTACGTATAGGCGCAGTGGACCTCCAGGAGGCGATAATTGGCGAACACGAGCCGCGTTATCACAATCAGCAAATATTCCTCACAGTGAATCTGCCGGTGGGTACACAATGGATCTAAATCTCTGCGTGCAACGGGACATGTCAGTTCCTTGGACATACAATGAATTCTTGACAGTGCTGGCCGGCAAAAGCAGGTCGAGAGGCTCGGGTATGTCCATTTGAAGAAGCAAAGCAATAAAGCAGTAGACAAAGCAAGAGGAATCACGAGTATAAAATCAGGACCAAGATTGAGTTACGCTGTGAAAGAAGTTGTGATATCGCACTTCTTTATTTTCACATCATATCACATTTTGGACGTGGGGTATACCCTGCAGGAATCCGCGTGGTAGCCTCGAGCGAGCACAATGAAGGATCCGTATGAGTCCGAGCAGTTTCCTGTATTTTTACCCAATGGAGCTCCAGTGACTGTGGATGACAGGCGCCGCCTGTGGCAGTGGAAGCAGCTATTCACAGAAGCTATGTCAGGCCAGCTACCTGTAAAGAGCTTATGCTTATTTAAGGAAAACATTAGCTGTAAGGTATGTGATGAGGTCGAGTCAAGGAATACGGAACGAGGACCGATAGATTTGAATTTTGGTGAATTATGTTGCCGGTTGAACGAAGTATCTTCATCGGATGCAGTTATAGATACAGTAGATCCGGAGAGTTCCTTGAGCACAGAATGAGAATAGCAGAAGAGACCCATGCTGCGACTGGTCGAGGATGTCGAACGAAGAGCAGAATCACTGACCTAGGACCGGCAGCCTGGTGCGCAATGTCACATCAGGTGACAGGTGACTTTTAAATTTCGCTTTTTGCTTTTTGCTTCTTCATGGAGATTGACGTCCAGCCAAACTGGGCTAATGATCCTCGAGCATATGGTCTCGCAGATGGTCTCGCAGAATGGGCCGATGATCCTCGAGCATATGGCCTGAGGAGCCCAAATCTTGAACTGGGTTTTCCTGACGATCTTCTCGACCCTCATGACCTTGTTCAGCTTGACGGACCGTCAAATTCTACTACAGGGACCGCTCCAGAACAGCCAAATAATCACAGCGAAGATGTATCCGAAAATCCAGCAGATCTACCAGCGACACAGCCTGCAATAGACGTTAAACCAGAGGAACATTTGCCTGTCCCATCTGGTAGTAACACCGACCGACAGGATAATGAGGAATCTTCGAATGGACCACCTCCAAGCCAGCCTTTTCCTCTTTCGCCTCCCACCGTTCCAGTTGTCCTTGATTGTTTTGACATTCCATCTCCTGCCCCGAGCAGTGACGATGAGGATTTGCCTGATGCGGCGCAACTACTCAGCCAACTCTTCAGACCCAAGCGAAACTCAAAGGAGACTGTCAAGGATGAACCTTCTAAAGATGAGGACGATGATATTCAAATACTGGACGGAGATCCAACTGTTTGTGTCTTTTTTAATCTGATTTCGCTACGGTTCTTATTGGTTTTTTCTGTGTAGTCTTCCGCTCCAAGGTCCGCGAAATCTCTTGGGAAGCAGCGAGCAGAAGTGCCACCTTCTGCTTTAGCTGGTCCTGGGCCGACCACGCAATTAAATCTGAAACGAAAATACGCGGAATTCGCGTCAGCCTCTCAACCATCCCCGAGCCCGAGACCCAAGCAGCGCATCAGAAGCTCCCCTTTACCGGTGAAGAAGCTAGTCCTTCACTACCTGCAGACTTTCTGAAATCCCGATGGCACGATGAATTTGTGTATTTGGATGGAAGTGTCATCATCCAAATTAATTCTACACGCTTCAAGCTGCATAGAACATCATTGGTGGAGCACTCGTTGTGGTTTAAGGAGCGATTTGGATCTGAAAGAAATCCAGACGAACTGTGTGGGGAGCCTTTGAAGTCGATTCCAGTATACATTCTGGACGGAGTCGTCGAGGAGGCCGATTTTGTAAATTTGTTGGTTGCAGTGCGAGAGGCCATGTATGTATACCTTTTTCCGTCTTACGATTGTGCACATCCTGATGACTCACTGATGCAGCACCTATATCGACAATCCTCCAGACTTATATACGCTCATCTCGATCCTGCGGGCTTCCCACAAGCTCGGGTTTACGAGATTCAAGTTTTGGGCGACGCGGTTGTTGGAGAAGATGTGGCCCGCAGAGTTGGATCCTATCTCGACCACGGCCCCAGTGGATGCAACCTCACTGAACCTCGACAAGACATGTCTTTCTACACGTCTCTCTCCTATCGATGCCACAGCCGTCGTTTCACTCGCGCGCGAATGTGGTATCCAGAGTGTTCTAAAGCGGTCACTCTATGAACTCATACGAAGTGAGGGCTTTGGTCATTTGACGAACCAAATCCCAGACTCCGACCGCAACCTGCTCATCTCAGCACGAGAGAAGCTCACTCAGTTGTGGATGGAATTACAGTTTCCCCCGTCACCGTCTTTTCCTGAATGTCCATTGCTCGCCGCTGGTCCTGCTGCACCAACCAATGCATGTACTGCGTGCGATCCCGTCCGGGATGATAATGCTTTTAAAAGCACGTTCTCCTTCATGTGCACCCACCAGCTCCTCCGCCACCACCCGATGACATTGCTTACGATCCTCCCGCTCCGCTGCCGTTGTCCATTGCCTATCTCTATGATCCGCTCAGTGGACTCGAGAAGCTTGCCCAACTGAATTGGGAGGGTCTTTCTGTGCCTGCTGGTGGTGCGGGTTTGGGCTCGGGAAGGACGCCCGGACTAGGTTATTGTCCTACCTGCGCTCGAGCTCGAAGGGAGTTTTTTGCCAGTCTTAGGATGGAGTGGTGGGAGATCTTTGGGAATGTGTTTGGGTGTTGAATGCTTTGCTTTATTCTGCAGTTTTACATTTATTTGCTAGACTTGTTTTGCTCGCTGGCTCACTTAGACCGCTTTCAGTCATGCATCCAGTGTTTCGAGACGAGGAGTCAAACATCCTCCTTCCGTTCCCTTTGCCCTCTGACATTTGCTCAGATATTGCTATACTAGGATATCTGTCGTTTTAATGAAATACAGTACATACATCTCGAGTTGTTGATTATATTATACCTGTCGTATCGTATATAACCATGACTTGCTTGCTGCCTGTGCTTTAATTGATTGCTCATGTGCCAGGACCTTTCCGTTAGCTGTGGCTTCGATCTTTGATGCTTTTCACTATCATTCTTTTTAGGCTTGTTTATCACTCGCACAGCGCTCAAGTAAGCCAGGAATTCCACGCAAACTCTATGCGCTATAGTAGTGGACTACGCCAATACTAGTTTTCGATGGCCAACACCATTCATTGGTATTGATACTCCCGCGTTTCATACCCTGCCTGCTTTTAATGGTAAGGATGTCGACGCGTCGAAGCTATACATTATTGCTTCACATCGAACAGGGTAATCTAGGGTAACCTCTGGTAACCTTTCAGACTGTTATCGCAGGGTTATGCTCTGTTATTCTATGTCTTGTCCATCACACGGCGACGACGACACGATTGAACAAATACGGCAAGTATCAAACCTTCGAAATCATGATCTACTCCAGTTTCACAAGGCTGTATTAGCGGCATTCTATTGCTACGTAGTCTACACTGTAGTCTGTGCAAGCTGCGCGCCGCTTGCGTAGTAGTCTACGAATGGAATTTCCAAGTCTTCGAGCTCGAGGCAACTCGGACTTCGGGAAGCCCCTGTTTCGCTTTTCGGACAAATATGACAAACGCGGAATGACATAGCGCGGCTGAGTCAACCGAACGGCATTTCGATTAGGGTGATCCGTATCTACTCGCACTTTGGTTCCACGATAGATGGGTTTCGTCTTTCCCGTCACGGTCTTCCTTCGTTCTAACTTCTAACCCCCTTTTTTCTCGGTCCCTTCCTTTCCTCTCGGACCCCTTCCGGATGGCCGATACCAAGAAGAAGGATGGTGGGCTTAAAGCATTTTACCGGAAAGTCTCTGCCTTTAGCATCGAGGACATCTTTTCACAAAAAAGACCCCCTGGTCCTCCTCGTATCGTCTTTGTCAACGAGAATCTACCTGGAGATTATTTGGATGCTAAGGCTAAAGTAAAGAAACAGCATGTCTATACCAGCAACCAGGTTATTTCGTCCAAATATACCCTTATTACATTTATTCCGAGGAATTTGTTGGAACAGTTTAGGAGAGTTGCGAATATGTGAGTTGGTATTATATTTTTCCATACTTACCGGTGTTCATCGTTCGGTGCAGCTACTTCCTCGGTCTCTCCATCCTGCAGTTCTTCTCTACATTCGCTACAATCTCCCCTGGAGTGGTGATTCTCCCGCTAATCATCATCATCGCTCTCACTGCACTCAAAGACGGCTACGAAGACTTTCGTAGACACCAGTCTGATAGACGAGTCAATCAGAGCGAGGTGGAGGTTCTTGCTGGGAGTAACTGGACGAATCCTAATATGACAAAGCGGAAGAGTAAAACGTTTGTGAGGGGATTGGTACCAAAGATGGGGTCTCGAAAACCCAAGCCCGTCACTCCTGCTCCTCCTGTAGATCCTGAAACCACGCTGACGGCTCCGCCCGTACATCACCGCAGACGGAGTAGTAATCGACTTTCGTTCATCAAGCAGGTTGATGACGACGACGCCTACTGGAAATCCACTCTTTGGGAAGACGTTCGCGTCGGTGATTTCGTCCGAATAACCGACAACCGTCCCATCCCAGCTGATGTCCTCATCTGCGCCACCTCCGACCCCGAGAATGTCGCGTACGTGGAAACCATGAATCTCGATGGCGAAACCAACCTCAAGTCACGTAATGCTGTTCCGGGTTTAACTCATCTATCATCTCCAGAAGCATGTACCAACAGTGCCAATTCATTCCAAGTGCACTGCGACAGACCCGAGAACAACATGTACAGGCTTAACGCAATGGTCGAGATGGGCGGCGAAAAAGACAAGAAAAAGATTCCTGTCGATTTGCAGACTGTGTTGCTGAGAGGGACGGTTTTGAAGAATACGGATTGGGTTATTGGCGTTGTGTTGTTCACTGGACAGGATACCAAGATCGTTATGAACTCCGGCGGGACGCCAAGTAAACGGAGTCGGGTGGAGAGGCAAATGAATCCGCAGGTGTAAGTCGCTTGCTCGTGTTTTCTAGTTTTCTTATTGATATTTTTCCCTGCGTAGACTGATCAATCTAGCGCTAATTGCAATCATGGCTGTGGTTTGTGCTATCGTCGATTCTGTGCTTGAGAAGCAATATTTCCCTCTTGGTGCTCCGTGGCTGTACGACGACAACCTTCCTGGTTATAATCCGCAAGCAGACGGTGGTATTACTTTTGCGTTTGCGTTGCTCACGTACGTCTCCCTGACCCTTTCCTTTTCTTGGACCTAACTGAATTAATTCATTAAACCCTTTAGATTCCAGGATCTTGTCCCAATCTCGCTCTACCTCTCTATCGAGGTCGTCCGCACGATCCAAGCGATATTCATATACTTTGACAAGGACATTGCATATGATAAGAGCCGGACAACCAGCACAAGCTACTCAAGCGAGAAGCTGGAACTTGTCAGATGATTTGGGACAGATTGAGTATATCTTTTCGGACAAGACTGGAACGCTGACTCAGGTGTGTATGATATCCTTGCTTGTTAGTGGTTAGAGGAGCCTATAGGGCGAGCTCGAGCACATTTATGCCATTTGCTTCGACCCTCCCTTCCATATCATCACAACCGATCTAATATTAAATCTCCTAGAATTCCATGGTATTCCGACAATGTTCTGTTGGAGGTAAAGCATATCGTGGAGACCCGGAGGTACTCACAGATGGCGAAGACGAGACCAACAAGAACTCGGATTCCATCGAGCTGGAGAAGGAAATACTGCATGAACACATCGCCAGACCCACCCCACCACAATCAGGATACTCCACAGACGCCAACTCGTCCCAAGGACTAACCCCATTTTCTTCCACACCTCGCACCAAGACGAATAACCCTCGCTTTAAAGATGCTGTTCTCACCTCCGATATCACCGCTGCCTGCACCGAGTCCGACGATCCCGCTTTATCATCTTCTCGTACTCGCGCCCGTGCCCGTCGCCCTCAACGGCTTCTTTACCGTCTTGGGTCTTTGTCACACTGCTCTCGCCTCCGTAGACCCACTTACCGGTGTAATAGAGTACAAAGCTCAATCCCCAGACGAGGCGGCGCTCGTACAAGCTGCAGCGGATGTGGGGTATGTGTTTCTCGGTAGAGATAAGGAGATTTTATCGCTCCATACTCCGGCTTCGGTGGTGTCTGGGAACGAACGCGAGGGAGGGGGAGAGATGACTCCGGCACCGGTTCCAGAGCGATATGAACTCTTGCACATATTGGAGTTTTCAAGTGCGAGAAAGAGGATGAGTGTGATTGTGCGTAAACTGGATGAGGAGGGAGAAGAACAGGGAGGTGCAGGGAGGATATTTTTATTAAGTAAAGGGGCGGATAATGTGATTTTCGAGAGGTTGAAGACAGGCGGGAGCAGCGAGGAGGCGTTGAGGGATGAGACGGAGAGGCACTTGAGTGAGTTTGCGAATGAGGGTTTGAGGACGCTGACGTTAGCGTATAAGATTATTTCTGGCATGTTGTCTTCCTCGACTTTCTCTTTGTTTTCCTGATTTATTCTTTTTCCAGAGGACGAATACCAGTCATGGAGTCACCGATACCACGAAGCCTCCGTCGCTTTAGACAACCGTGAAGAAATGATAGAGACGGTCTCCGAACGAGATTGAAAAGGATCTGAGGCTACTTGGGGCTACTGCCATTGAAGATCGGCTGCAGGATGGTGTACCGGAGGCCATAGCCGATCTCAAGCGCGCTGGAATTAAGATCTGGGTAGCGACCGGTGATAAGCTCGAGACTGCCATTGGTAAGTTTATCTCCCATGCCACGGTATTTTATTCTAAATCTCTCTATTCTCCACAAACAGCCATCGGACGCAGCACCAACCTAATTGGCCCCGAATCGAACATTATCGTCGTCCGCGGCAGCTCCAAACCTGTCGCTCAGCAGATTAATAATGCTTTGGACAGGTTCTTCCCTGAACATAACTTGGAGGGAAAGCAAAAACCTCCTTCTCGCCCGTCAACGCCATCGAGGATGTATCCTTTGACTCGTGCCGATACGAATGTATCGTCTATCGTCGGTGGAGACAACGGAGACAGACCGGGCGGATTTGTGCTTGTGGTTGATGGTGCTGCTTTGTTACATGTACGTATATATTTTTTGCCTTCTCAATGTTTCTCTCATGTAGCATACGTCTTTCTAGGCATTCGAAAGCGACGAAAACAAGGCGCTTTTACTAAAGTTGGGTACTCTCTGCGAAGGAGTCATCTGCTGTCGAGTGTCTCCGTTACAAAAAGCCCTTGTTGTCCGATTAGTGAAAGACGGTTTAAAGGCGATGACGTTGGCTATCGGAGATGGTGCGAACGATGTCAGCATGATTCAGGCTGCAGATGTCGGAGTTGGAATCTCTGGTGAAGAGGGGCTTCAAGCAGTCAACTCGTCCGACTATGCCATTGCGCAGGTGCGTTTACCGTGGGTTTTGGCTTTGTGATTGTTCGTGCTTATTTTTCGTGCAGTTCCGATTCTTGAAGAAACTGCTTCTGGTTCACGGACATTGGTCGTACGCTCGGAATGGAACCATGTCAGTCTTTTGCCGATGGAAGTTTGAATGTATAAACTGATGTTTTGTAGGATCCTGAACTTTTTCTACAAGAACGCTGTACCCACTGGGATCTTATGGTGGTTCCAAATCTACTGTGCGTGGAGTGCCACCTTGTGAGTCTTTCTTGTGAGTCTGAAGTTGGTGATGGTGTGTTGACGATTCTTTCGCAGTGCAATGGACTACAGCTATATCCTCTTTTGGAACTCCTTATGGACTATTGCTCCCGTCGTGGGACTCGGTCTGTTCGATAGAATTCTTGGTGAGTTCTTGGTTGTTTTTTGAAAAAAGAAAAACAGTTGTGCTGACAAACTTTAGACTCCGAGACTCTCATGGATCTCCCGGAGCTCTATCACTATGGCCGTGAAAAGTACTGGTTTGCATGGCGGGATTTCTTCATCTATATTCTCGATGGGATTTACCAAGTAAGTTGGTTGGACTTTTTCTTTGCTCGTTGTGCTTACGCGTCTTTTCAGTCTGTCATTATATATTTCTTTATCATGTTCACCTACGAGACTACTTCTGCCCGTCATGATGGATACAGCGTTGATTTATACGAGTGGTCTACGGTCCGTTGTCTTGATCTGGTATCAATCACACTGCTTACTGTCGATATTATAGGTTACTGCTGTATCTGGTGTCCTCGTTGTGGATATATTCACCGGAATGTGCGCATCTGCATGGACTTGGTGGCTCGTGTTCTTTGTTTTCATCGGTATCGTCGTAGTTTGGGCCTTTACAGTAAGAGCGAGCTTTTTTTGTACGAGGATTCTTTACTCATCCTTTTTCTCGATAGTTCATTTACTCTGCATTATCACCTGCCTTCGAGTTCACAAACTTATATGGCTTTTACTACTTCCTTGGAGCATCTTCCTACTTTTGGTTCGGATTGGTAATCACCTTCATCCTTGCCCTTGCTCCACGTTACCTTGCCAAGGCCTACAAAGCAAGCTTCCGTCCCGACGACATAGATATTGTTCGAAGGATCAAGAAGGATAACCCTTACTTTGACTTCAAGCACTACGATCATCAGTCCAATGTCGGAATCGGTCTTACCGAGATGAAGCAGCGTCGACGGACTTCCCGCGTTGACAGTGAACATGTGTCTCGACGCTCGCGCTCATCAACTAGCAGTGTCGCTTACGCTGGACCCGCCAGGAGACAGGCCCCGCCCTTCCATGGACCTCCGATCAGCGAGCAGAACAGACATGTCGACAGGCCTCGTTTCCGTCGACCGGGGCTTCGACTTTGCTGCAGAGGATGACGGCGTGGCTATCAGGAGAATCCAGACAAATTTGTCGGAGCGATTTAGCAGTCGGAATCTCGTTCCTGATGGGGGGGATGGCAAGAAAGGAAAACGATCAAGGTTTCTTTCGCTGAAGCGAGGACTTACGAAGAAGAATCGACAAAATGAGTAGGTTTTAAGCACTCGTTATCTATTTATTAATTATTTCTCTTGCCTAAACCACTTATCTGGAGGATTCGCATGATCTAGTTATATGACCCACATCTATCGGCATGTTACGTTTGCATATATTGTTTCGTCCTTGTTTCCTGTTCTACATAGTGTATCCATTGATCTGTATCCATCCAGTCCTCTTCCTAGTACATTGCTACACCCTCTCCGTTGTCTTTGCTATATTTCCCCCAAAGCCACATTCGTTTCATTAATTCCTTGGTCTTCATGATTATTAATTAGTAGCACGCCAGTGGTCCTGAGTGATAAAGTCACTTCCCTGTGTCCTATCCCGACTCTCAAACGAAGTGCAGAGAAAGGGCCTTGTCTGCTGCGATCGAGCTTCCCACACTCGAAAAGGCCGCATTTAGTTAATCGGTCTTCTTATCTTGTAAATTTATAAGCAGAATCTGTCATTTCCTCTGACTGTCCCCCTATATATGGCTTATCTTGACGGGTCAGCGGACCGGACAGTCATACACTTTCTGTCATCTGTGTCGCAGTTCAACGGCTGGCCTCTTGTTGTTTACCACTTCTGACCCACAGCCGCTGTTATTGACCATTATCGACTATCCAATGCAATCTCTCAATGACCTTCTTGTTCATTATCTGAATTCCGAACCCTTATGGTCTTCCCAATAGACTGTACAGCACACTCTTTGCATTGCCTTTAACTGAGCTCAAGCTTGTGGTACTGTCTACCCACCGTGTGTCTAAGGAGTCTGCAATTGACTCTATCCTATGTGCTGGCAACGCTATTCTTTCCAATCACTTGCATTATATTGCAGCAGCAGATGCTATCAAAACTTATTTTGGTTCAAACATTGCACTCAAATTCCACCTCTCCCTCCCTCCTGGTCAACCTCTCCATACCTCAGCACATGCATTGTGTTCTGCAGCTAATACACAATTTATATCCGCATTTTTGGCTGCACAACCCAGAGTGATATTAATTTTATGATCGAAATGCTCTCCATGAAGACAATGAAGCTGGGTTCTGACAAGCAGACATATTCATCGACTTCCCAATACAGTCTCGGTAAAGTTCAGAGCAAAAATATTTACAATCTTCTTGCTGTTTGTTTCCAGTGCAACTTCCACTTACTTTTTACAATGGATTCTTCAATGCCAATACAAAAAACTCCAAATTAAGTATCCAATTGGTTGCATGCTAAAAGACATACTTAAAAGCAGATTTAAGTCAACCTCTTTCAAGAATGCCCTTCATCATGCCAGAGGTGAGTCAGACAGTACCGTTTGCTTTCAACTTACCCATTATCAGAGCTCAAGCAATGCTAAAAATATTCTGAACATTGTGGAGACGCATCTGCTTATGCGACTAGGAGATGCAGTGCACAGTCTCGATCTGCTGCACATACTGGTGTCTGGTTTGTCTGGGGCAGGGAACACCCTCGTGCATGCTATGTACGAATCATTCGAACGGCATCACTGCAAAGATCTTCTATTTGCGACTTCTTCTGTTGCTGTAACTTGGATCTCACATGCTGGCAGACTTGTTAACAACCCCGCCTTCAAATACCTTATCATCAATGATGCCACCTTGTTCAACATCTCATCCTTATCAAGTTTTTGGGACATGCTTGCTCATGATGAGGTTAGCATCATTGTCCTGGGAAGTTTCGAGCCACTCCTGTCCGCGAGCGCAAGGAGTTTGTATTTATGTGGAGGTATTTCCTTCGAGGGCCATTTCTTGCACTTCCAGAGATTGCAACTAGAGCAGGACAAGGTTTTGCGTGTCTGGAGAGAGAAGCTGGAGAAAGAGATGCGTTTGGAGGCTATTGTCCGCCGTCTCATTAATCTGTTGATGAATTCAAGTGTGGGCCATCTCCTCCGTTAGGATGCTTAGTACCCATTCTCGTTCACATAATTATTTAAGTGGTTATCTTTCTGCTGGTACTCAAACTTAGACCGCTTGTAGACTGCTCTCATTGTTGGGTTGCTTAGTAAGCGCCGGACTGGGAGTCGGGGACCTGCCGCTGCACGCGGCGCTACGATATGTAGTGACACAATAATTAGATTCGAGGACTAACAATGTTAGTGTGATAAGCGCCCACATGTGTTTCCTTCAGACCTCGACTTTCATCGTCCCCTTCACATACAACCGGTACCTTCATATGTAAACTGCATGTTCCCGTTTCACTATGTCCACAAATAATACACCTGCAAAGCGCAAAAAACTGCCAGCATGCGACTACTGTAAAACTCGTCGTGTTCTCTGTCATCCCCAACTAGATGGTTCTTGTCCTCGGTGCTTAGAGAAAGGGGTGAAGTAAGTCTTTGCATTATCAATTAAATTCAGATTTGGTTAATAAATCTTTCTTTAGCTGTACTACGACTCCTGTTATTCGTCGAAAACGAAGAACGAAAGCTCAACTTGCAGAGTCCTCAGGGGGTGCTGGTTCTTCATCCATCTCGCCGGCGGAGGCGCCATTACCATCTGCAGGGAATACAGTTGCTCTTACGCGTAACGCCCCGTTATCGGTATCTTTTCCGAACCCTCACCAGTCCCACCAAGTCTCGAACTGCCAGCAGCGATTGTGGAAAAGTTGATAGGATGTGCGTCACTGGCTGGCTGCTGCGTTGTGCACGTCATGTTAATCACATCTTTTTAGCGTTCTGTTCGCCATATATAACTCATCCATTAATGTCTCCTTCCGAGATAAAAACTCTACTCGCTGACCTATCATCTCTTCAACCTCAAGAACGTGTTCTTTTACACTGCTTAATGGCATTTTCCTCCCTTTTGTCTATGAGCCCTTTCGTCATAGGCACAGAGGAAGTCAGTGCTGAGCAGTTATTAATTTTCTCAACCAGTTCACCTCTCAAAGCACCTATCATACCCGATCTTCGTCAGATTGGTTTCCAAAGGGAGCCTGTGTTTCTACAACTGTGGGCGGAGGCGTTATGGCTTGCAAACCAGGAGGGCATAGCTACTAATCCGACAAACGTGAATGCGGCCTCTTGTTGGGTATTAGGCCATATTGCCCAAGTCGTTTTAGGTAAGGGCGCCTCACCGTTCAACTCGGCGTTCGTATGTCACGTACGTTGCCTTGCGGAGGAAGGAAACCTTGACGATCTTAATACCGTTAGATATCATTGGCATATGGTGAGTCATCTATTGCTACAGGGATTCGGGCTGCAATCTGATTTGGCTTAAGATGGGTGATGTGCTTGGTGCGCTAACAACTGGCAAATCCATCCAATAGTAAGTATATAAATTTCATCACCTCTTAATTAATGCTCAGCATACCTTAGCACTCCCAATGACGAACCATTACTTGTTTGTCACACCCCGGAGCCATTGGAGAAGCTTATTCGGGACTCCACAACTAAATCGTTTACTGCAGGCGAAGCTTTTCGGTCAATTCATGGTTGTAAGTCACTCTAAATCTTGCCCGCATACTTCCGACTTCATTTTTACTCAGTCGCTCATCACATTATTCGTCTTGCTCGAGAGACTTCCGAAAATCTCACTAGCGGTAAGAATACGAAATACCCTACGCGTTAACGCGTCTCATAGAGTTTTTCGGAATAGTCTTTGCACGAAGGCAACCGCTCGACGAAAGCTTCCTCATAAAGCACTTTGCGTCATTGGATCTCTTCCATTCTTTCTTAATCGTGGAGTTAGATCAAATCGCCCGAATCGTACAGCAGAGCCATCATAATCCGTTGCACGCATATTATCTTCGACTATGTGCACATGGATTCGTTGCGTCTTGGGGATCCTTGGTTCTTACCATCTTTGAGGCTCTTAGAGATCGTTCATTACAGTTTGCTTTCAATGCTACTCTCGGGGGCTCATCAAATGGTTTTGTTACCTCTCTAGCTGACGACCGGAACCATGAGCGACTGCAGATGCACCTGCGCCACGCTCGAAGGCTAGCGTCGACGGCTGCTGTGGAGATGTACAAAGCTCTGAGGGAAGTGCCTTCAATCACGCCGCTACTGCAACACAGTGAGCTGGTCAAATGGACCAGATTTCTGATGGATGAAGATAATGTTGTGGATATAAACCATGAGCAGCATCTGCAAGCACTCGAATGGTAACTGCTACTTCAATTTTCCATGGTTTTACAGTCCGTTCATTATTGGTTTCTCCTAGCTTTCGAGACGCTATCCAAGTCGCTGGATTTTACTGTGCTGATCGAACGGGTATAGTAGAATCTGTCAACGAATATCTCGCTTCGTCCATGAAACGCATCTCGACGAGGAATGATTATTCAACAGGCTTTGAAGCACTGTACTCGTTCACCGCTGTCTCTTCAATTAATTCGCTTGTGCCATTGGCTTAGATCTAGAATCCGCTTAGAATCCACACTCGAATACACTGTTTCTCTTAGGTGGGAGGTTTTCTAAGCATCGAATACATCCCGCCGAATACAACCAAGCTCTTGGTTTGATAAGTATCTACAAGATCAAGCGCAGTAAACAAGCGCGCATCGTGTCCAACTCCCATTTAATCCTCAATGCATGATCCTGTAAATTTCCATTACGTCCACAAAGGATATACCCATGAAACGCAAGAAGCTGCCAGCATGCGACTCCTGTAAAGCTCGCCGTGTTCTCTGTCATCCCCAATCGAATGGCCCTTGTCCTCGTTGTTCAGAGAAAGGGGTGAAGTGGGTTTTTAGTTAGTAATAAACTCAGAAATTCTTTACTAATCTTCTTGTTGTAGCTGTACTACAACTCCTGTTGTTCGTCGAAAACGTAGAACGAAAGCCCAACTTGCGCAGTTCTCAGAGGGCGCGGGTTCTTCATCCTCCTCCCCATGCCCACCGCCATGCGCGTCATTATCGATCGAAAATGCAGTTGTTGCTGCTTTTATGCGTAGTGCGCCTTTTACGGGCACGTTGTCCGAACCCTCACCAGTCCCTCCGAGTCTCGAAATGCCAGCGGCGATGGTAGAAGAGCTGATAGAATGTACGTCGCGGGCTGGCTGCTGCGTGTACCAATTGTGCTAATAACCTCTCAAATAGCGTTCCGCATTTCGCCAATCCTAAGTCATCCGTTAATATCTCTTTCCAAGATAGAAGCTTTACGTCTTAGCTCGACCAACTTATCCTCCCTTCAACCTCAAGACCGAGTACTTTTACACTGTTTAATGGCGTATTCCTCCCTTTCGTCTATGAGCCCTTTCGTCATAGGCACAGAGGAAGTCAGCGATGAGCAGTCTCTAATTTTTTCGGCCGATTCACCTCTCAAAGCACCTATAATACC
The DNA here is from genome assembly GCA_009733575.1 of Gymnopus androsaceus JB14. NCBI lineage: Eukaryota > Fungi > Basidiomycota > Agaricomycetes > Agaricales > Omphalotaceae > Gymnopus > Gymnopus androsaceus. Next base: position 231,887 of record ML769439.1, read on the forward strand.
CGATCTTCGTCAGATTGGTTTCCGGAGGGAGCCTGTGTTTCTAAAACTATGGGCGGAGGCGCTATGGCTTGCAAACCAGGAGGGTATAGCTACTAATCCGTCAAGCGTAAATGCAGCTTCCTGTTGGGTATTGGGTCATATTGCCCAAGTTGTTTTAGGCAGGGGTGCTTCACCGTTCAACTTGGCGTTTGTGTGTCATGTACGTTGCCTTGCGGAGGAGGGAAATCTTGGTAATATTCATTCTCTTAGATATCATGGACATATGGTATGTCATCCATCAATACAGTAAATTGAGCTGAATACTGATTTGGCTTAAGATAGGCGATGTGTTCGGTGCACTAACGAGCGGTAAATCTGTTCAATAGTAAGTGTAAATTCCATTGCCTCCTCGTTGATGTTCAACATCTCTTAGTACGCCCACCGACGAACTGTTAATAGTTCGTTATACTCCGGAGCCGTTGGAGACGCTTCTGCAGGACGCCACAACTAAATGTTTTACTACAACTGAAGCTTTTCTGTCAATCCATGCTTGTAGGTCATTATAAATTTTGCACGCAAAGGTCCACGTTAATTTTTTCCCTCAGTCGCTCATCACTTTACCCGTCTTGCTCGAGAGACTTCTGAAAATCTCACTGGCGGTAAGGATGCAGAGTACTCCAAGTTTCTACTCGTCTCATAGTATTTTTGGGAATAGTCCTTGCGCGAAGCCAGCCGCTCGACGAAAGCTTCCTCATGAAGCACTTTGCATCATTGGATCTCTTCCGTTCTTTCTTACTAGCGGTGCTAGATCAAATCCCCCAAATTTCACGGCAGAGCTGTAATAAACCGTTGGACATATATCATCTTCAAGCATGTTCGTATGCATTCGGTGTTGCTTGGGGATCCTTGGTTCTTCCCATCGTCGAGGCGCTTAGAGATCGTTCGTTACAGTTCGCTTTCAATGCTACTTATGGGGGCTCCTCAAATGCTTTTGCTAGCTCCCTCGCTGACGACCGGAACTATGAGCGACTGCAGATGCACCTGCGCCATGCTCGAAGACTAGCATCGACAGTTGCTGTGGAGACTTGCAAAGCTCTCAGGGAGGCGCCTTCAGTAAGGCGGTTAACACACCGCAGTGAGCTAGTAAGATGGGCCAGATTTCTGATGGACGAGGATAATATCATGGATATAAGCTACGAGCAGCATCTACAAGCACTCGAATGGTAATGTGCTACTTTTATTTCTCCGATTTTGCGGTCTGTTCATTACTGGTTTCTCCTAGTTTTCGAGATGCTATCCAAGTCGCTGGGTTTTACTGCGCTGATCGAACGGGTATCGTGGAATCTATCAACGAATACCTCATCATGAAACAAATCTCGGCGAGGAACGATTATTCAATAGGCTTTGAGGCACTGTCCTCATTCACCGCAGTCTCTTCAATTAATTCGCTTGTGTAGATTTAGAATTCGCTTAGAATCCACGCTCGAATACGTATTGTTTCTCCTAGGTAGGAGGTTTTCTAACCATGAATACCGCCGAATACAACCAGGATTTTTGACTCTTAGTTTTGATAAGTATCTACAAGATCAAGCGCAGTAAACAAGCGCGCATCGTGTCCAACTCCGATTTATTATAATCCTCAATGCATGATCCTGTAATTTTCCATTATGTCCACAAAGGCTACATCCATGAAACGCAAAAAGCTGCCAGCGTGCGACTCCTGTAAAGCTCGCCGTGTTCTCTGTCATCCCCAATCGAATGGCCCTTGTCCTCGTTGTTCAGAGAAAGGGGTGAAGTGGGTCTTTTAGTTAGTAATAAACTCAGAATTTCCTTACTAATCTTCTTGTTGTAGCTGTACTACAACTCCTGTTGTTCGTCGAAAACGTAGAACGAAAGTTCAACTTGTGCAGTCCTCAGAGGGCGCAGGTTCCTCATCCACCTCCCCATGCATACCGCCAGACGCGTCATCCGTCGAAAATGCAGTTGTTGCTGTTTCTATGCGTAGTACGTCCTTTTCGGGCGCATTGTCCGAACCCTCACCAGTCCCTCCGAGTCTCGAAATGCCAGTGGCGATGGTGGAAGAAGCCCAACTTGCGCAGTCCTTAGAGAGCGCAGGTTCTTCCCCATGCACACCGCCAGACGCGTCATCATCCGTCGAAAATGCAGTTGTTGCTGCTTTTATGCGTAGTTCGTCTTTTATGGGCACATTTTCCGAACCCTCACCAGTCCCCCCGAGTCTCGAAATTCCAGCGGCGATGGTGGAAGAGCTGATAGAATGTACGTCGCGGGCTGGCTGCTGCAGGTACCCGTTGTGCTAATAACCTCTCTTAAATAGCGCTCCGCATTTCGCCAATCATAAATCATCCGTTAATATCCCTTTCCAAGATAGAAGCTCTACTTCTTAGCTCGACTAACTTATTATCCCTTCAACCTCAAGACCGAGTACTTTTACACTGTTTAATGGCATTTTCCTCCCTTTCGTCTATGAGCCCTTTCGTCATAGGCACAGAGGAAATCAGCGATGAGCAGTCTCTAATTTTTTCGGCCGATTCACCTCTCAAAGCACCTATAATACCCGATCTTCGTCAGATTGGTTTCCGGAGGGAGCCTGTGTTTCTAAAACTATGGGCGGAGGCACTATGGCTTGCAAACCAGGAGGGTATAGCTACAAATCCGTCAAGCGTGAATGCAGCTTCCTGCTGGGTATTGGGTCATATCGCCCAAGTTGTTTTGGGCAGGGGCGCTTCACCGTTCAATTTAGCGTTTGTGTGTCATGTACGTTGCCTTGCGGAGGAGGGAGAGCTTGGTAATATTCATTCTCTTACTTATCATTCACATATGGTGTGTCATCCATCGATGCAGGAACTAAGACTGGATATTGATTTGGCTTAAGATAGGCGATGTGCTAACTGCGCTAACGACCGGTAGATCCATTCAATAGTAAGTGTGTGTGTAAATTCCTTTGCCTCTTTATTGATGTTCAGCGTACCTTAGCACTGCCAATGACGAACTTTTAATCGTTCGCTACATCCCGGAGCCATTGGAGACGCTTCTGCGGGTTGCCACAACTAAATCCTTTACTGCAACTGAAGTGTTTATGTCTGTTCATCCTTGTAAGTCATTCCAAATCTTGCACATGAACTTTCACCTTCATTTTTTCTTCAGTCGCTCATCACTTGACCCGTCTTGCTCGAGAGACGTCTGACAATCTCACTGGTGGTAAGGATCTAAAGCACTCCAAGCATGACTTCATCTCATAGGCTTTTTGAGAATAGTCTTTGCGCGAACGCAACCCCTCGACGAAAGCTTCCTCATAAAGCACTTTGCGTCATTGGATCTCTTCCATTCTTTCTTACTAGCGGTGCTAGATCAAATTCCTCAAATTTTACAGCAGAGCTGTAATAAACTGTTGGAAATATACTATCTTCGAGTATGTTCGTCTGGATTCGGTGTTGTTTGGGGATCCTTGGTTCTTCCCATCTTCGAGGCGCTTCGAGATCGTTCACTACAGTTTGCTTTCAATGCTACTTTTTGGGACTCATCAAACGGTTCTGTTAGCTCCCTCGCTGACGACCGGAACTATGAGCGACTGCAGATGCACCTGCGCCATGCTCGAAGACTAGCGTCGACAGCTGCTGTGGAGATTTGCAAAGCTCTCAGGGAGGCGCCTTCAATCACACGGTTAACACACCGCAGTGAGCTAGTGAGATGGGCCAGATTTCTGATGGACGAGGATAATGTCATGAATATCACCCCTGAACAATGTATCCAAGCGCTCGAATGGTAATTGCTACTTCTTCTTTTCTGATTTTACAGTTTGTTCATTACTGGTTTCTCCTAGTTTTCGAGATGTTATCCAAGTCGCTGGGTTTTGTTGCGCTGATCGAACGGGTATCGTGGAATCTATCAACGAATACCTCGCCATGAGACACGTCTCGACGAGGAATGATTATTCAACAGGCTTTGAGGCACTGTCATCGTTCACCGCTGTCTCTTCAATCGATTCGCTTGTACCATTGGTTTAGATTTAGAATCCGCTTAGAATGCATACTCGAATACGTACTGCTTCTCCCCGAATGACAACCAAGATTTTTGGTTTGATAAATATCTGCTTTACACTGTATCGTCTTTGTAAGTAAACAAACGCCCATCATGTCCAACCTTCATCACCAAACCGCCCTCAATCCATCCTGTAAATTTCCATTATCTCCACAAAGGATACACAATGCAAGAAGCTGCCAGCATGCGACTACTATAAAGCTTGCCGCGTTCTCTGTCATCCCCAACCACATGGCCCTTGCGCTACAGTAAGGAGTGATATCTGAATCAGCATCGAGAGCGTACGTAGGAGAAATATTGAAGAGAAGAATAGGCAATCCCGGAGCTTGCAGAGGTGGGAGACATTGTCTCCAGCAGCGAAGAAGTGCCGCCACAACGAGGCAAATTTCAACTGTTTTGTCATCGAAGAGGGCACCTATATCTGGCGTTGATAAGCCTTGAAATGGAAATAAGGTTGTAAGGCGCGGTAGGTCAATGCAAAATGTCGCGAAGCACACATACTTTCGGCTTTCTACTGCAAGCAAGTGAAATAAAAACTGCACCGCGTCCAATGCCGGGGGTGCCACCTATACTGAAGATCTTATGTCCAGGGTTCTCGGTGTAGTGAGTGAAAGAAGATTTATTGATCTACTACATCCCCGAATCTAGTAGCCAATCATCCGGCGAGAGCTTCAATGTCGACGGCCTGCGCAAAATTGCGCAAAGTAAACACTATCTAGAAAGCTTAATATCCAAACTATGATAACTTTGCATAAAATTGTACATTATGTACCAAAATAGCATGTATAAGACAAAATGTCATAAATTATGCAATTTAATGCATTTGGTGCAAACTCGGAGCATTTCTTATGCAAATTTTTGCATTTGCCAAGTTGCATGAAAAAATCAGTTTCTAATCAGTAGAACCTCAAGAGGCAAAGATTTCCCAAGCTATATCTCACTTACATATCAAGAGACCCAGCATTGAAATGTTAAACTAAGTTGCTTTAAGTTGGTAAAATTTGCATAATTATGCATAATTGTGCAAACTTTGAGCAAAAATCCAAGGGTTCAGTCTTGGACTCCTCCAATTCAGGCTGGGCAAGCCCGAGTCAGGTAGGTGGCCAAGCCTTAAGTCGAGCGACATCCACAAGCAGCGACGACTCCAAAGCATGCATCAAATCAATTGGGGATGTTATGTCATTGCGGCCAGAAGCCGGAGCCTCCCTAAATTAACGTCACATCACGTTGCCTGCTGTCAAGTTGATTTCTTTGTTGATCGGTCTTTCTTTCCTCACCACCATCTCCTCTTCGCTCTGGCGAGTCCTCGATCAGTCCTCAATGCTATAACAACGCTTTTTCATTGTCCTTGTTCTTGCATTACATCAAACGTTTGCTGAGTCTAACTGGGAATGACTATTTTAATAGTGAATAGCTAGTGCTAACGTCGGATGAGATGGCCGAAACTGCTTGACTAGTATGCTCTGGAATATCTAGCCTGTTCTGGCACTAACACTTGTGTTTTTTGAAAGCTCTATATAGGCTCGACGTCTCCTTTAGTATTACACTCAAGTTGCGATAACAACTATTACCGCAACAAAAGCAATAACCACCAAAAAAAAAATAACAACACACAAAAAATCAAGATAATCATACTGAGTGGATAAGAGACATAATATAAATATCACAATAAAATCACATCCTATAATTAGAACAATATAGATAATATAGAATGAAATACATACATGTCAGGATCGTATCCTCAACAACAAAACGAAAATGATTACCGAAATGAGGAGCAGGACAAGATAAAACAAAAACACAGGCATACTGTCTCAAAAGTGGTCAAAGTACAAGGTAACGGTGGTCTCATATTAAATTTGAAAAAATTAACCAATTTCGCTCATAAATAATCTTAGATCAAGTGGCCACGATGTACCGATCTACGACTGCAGAATAAATCTTAGAGCATAACAGGAATAGGCGACAAAACGTAACCCGATATACGGAGCCTGAAGTTACCAATATTGATAAAGTAGCAATCTTAAAGCCAAGCACAAGCGCCGCCAAAAAATAGTAACTTTTTTATACAAGCTAATTTAATAATGCTAAATCACAATCAATATGTATAAAATACAAAAATCAGCAAAAGGTATCATATTAGAATTAATGATCAGAAATGGGCTACCGGTTCTCTTACAATATGGTGGAATTCAGAGGGGACAAGCTCGTCCAGAAATATCGCAACAATATGGAGCTTTTGCAGAAGATTCAGGAGTCTGTCAAATGTATATACTGATCTTGTACGACTAATGTATTATCTACTACTGTTACTGAACCCTGATCTCAGAGCCAATATATATACGTTCCTGCTTCTTTAGTGATCTTTGTGATTAGTATAAGAGCTTTTATGGCATTAGGCATTATTCATATCAGTGAATAATGGAGCATAAAATGCATATAAAGTGATATAACTTGTGCAAATATCACAGTTTTTATCAAGGGACTTGTCAAATCGACAAATCTTTGAATAATCTGCAATAATTAAGGCATTTTTGCATATTTTTGCACTTTATGCACTTTTTTGACTACCTTTGACATATTTCTAGCATCTTTTGCATATAACAGTTTTCCTGATGTTTACTTTGCGCAATTTTGCGCAGGCCGTCGACATTGAAGCTCTCGCCGGATGATTGCTACTAGATTCGGGATGTAGTAGATCAATAAATCTTCTTTCACTCACTACACCGAGAACCCTGGACATAAGATCTTCAGTATAGGTGGCACCCCCGGCATTGGACGCGGTGCAGTTTTATTTTCACTTGCTTGCAGTAGAAAGCCGAAAGTATGTGTGCTTCGCGACATTTTGCATTGACCTACCGCGCCTTACAACCTTATTTCAACACGAGGTCTGCTTCTACGTTGACAGCAACATGTTACATGCGAGTTGAAATTATGAGAGAAATCACGGTTGTTGTGCTGCTGGTGCTGGCGATCTTTGCATAGTAGCCATATCACAGCGCTTGAGCTCTTGCCAGCCTCATGAGCTAGTGCGGTACTAGAATCGTGGTTGAGGTAAGACAGGTTTATATGTTGCATAAGCGGTTGAATTGGATGAAATGATTCTCCGCGCGCTATTGGGAGATGAATGCGAGAATAACATAAATCTATTAGATTAGCTCGCTGCTCGAAGTTTCAATGAAATAAAATAACCTGGAGGGCATCGAATAGCTAAGTATAACGCAGCTACGCGTAGTATCATGTCCTCAGAGTCATCAACTTGACCTCCTGCGTCACTTCTAGCCCTGCTAATCTCGTCCAAAACGGCTGAATCAACGCTGGGTCACCGCTACATAGTACTTCAAAGAGTTTGACTTTGTACGAGTTTTTGGGGCTGTTCCACGCCAAGTCGCGATGAATCTATAGACTCCCTCTTCTTGGTCCAGGTTTTAAGGCGGTGTTGATTCAAATTAGAAGAATCAACAGTATTGCTGGTGAGTGGGAGTTAGAAGAAGAGGGCTCAAAGCCCAACGTATTTGATTTAGAGGAGGAGACAGGAGAGGCGCGACGGATTATAGCGAACAATGATCTTGGAACAAGCGCCAAGTCACAGTGATACTTATTAACTTTATCAAGCGCTCACATCGCTTATAAGCGCCCGCCGTCTCTTCCTCGAGCCTTCATCAGCAAACTCAATGACCAGACTTAATCCTCAATCCATGATACTGTAAACTTCCACTATGTCCACAAATGATACATCATCCATGAAACGCAAAAAGCTGCCAGCGTGCGACCACTGTAAAGATCGCCGTGTTCTCTGTCATCCCCAACCAAATGGCCCTTGTCCTCGTTGTTTAGTGAAAGGGGTGAAGTAAGTCTTTTAATTGTTGATAAACTCAGGATTTATTTAATAATCTTCTTGTAGCTGTACTACAACTCCTGTTGCTCGTCGAAAACGTAGAACGAAAGCTCAACTTGCACAGTCCTCAGAGGGTACAGGTTCTTTATCCTCCTCCCCATACACGCCGCCAGACGCGTCATTATATATCGAAAACGCAATTGTTCATTTTACGTGTAATGCGCCCTTTATTGGCACATCCGAACCCGAACCCGTCCCACCGAATCTCGAACTGCCAGCGGCGATGGTGGAAGAACTGATAGAATGTGCGTCGCGAGCTGGCTGCTGCGTGTACCCGTTATGCTAATAACTTCCCTTGAATAGCGTTCCGCATTTCGCCAATCATAAATCATCCGTTAATATCTCTTTCCAAGATAGAAGCTTTACGTCTTAGCTCGACTAACTTATCATCCCTTCAACCTCAAGACCGAGTACTTTTACACTGTATAATGGCGTATTCCTCCCTTTTGTCTATGAGCCCTTTCATCATAGGCACAGAGGAAGTCAGCGATGAGCAGTCTCTAATTTTTTCGGCCGATTCACCTCTCAAAGCACCTATAATACCTGATCTTCGACATATCGGTTTCCGGAGGGAGCCTGTGTTTCTACAACTATGGGCGGAGGCACTATGGCTTGCAAACCAGGAGGGCATAGCTACTAATCCGTCAAGCATGAATGCGGCCTCCTGTTGGGTATTAGGCCATATTGCCCAAGTTGTTTTGGGCAGGGGCGCTTCACCGTTCAATTTAGCGTTTGTGTGTCAAGTACGTTGCCTTGCGGAGGAGGGAAAGCTTGGTAATATTCACTCTCTTAATTATCATGCACATATGGTATGTCATCCATCGATGCACGAATTAAAACTGGATGCTGATTTGGCTTAAGATGGGCGATGTGCTCAATGCGCTAACGACCGGTAAATCCATTCAATAGTAAGTGTATGTAAATTCCTTTGCCTCTTCATTGATGTTCAGCTTACCTTAGCACTGCCAATGACGAACTTTTAATCGTTCGCTACATCCCGGAGCCATTGGAGACGCTTCTGCGGGTTGCCACAACTAAATCCTTTACTACAACTGAAGTGTTTATGTCTGTTCATCCTTGTAAGTCATTCCAAATCTTGCACATGAACTTTCACCTTCATTCTTTCCTCAGTCGCTCATTACTTGACCCGTTTTGCTCGAGAGACGTCTGACAATCTCACTGGCGGTAAGGATCTAGAGCACTCCAAGCATGACTTCATCTCATAGGCTTTTTGAGAATAGTCTTTGCGCGAACGCAACCCCTCGACGAAAGCTTCCTCATAAAGCACTTTGCGTCATTGGATCTCTTCCATTCTTTCTTACTAGCGGTGCAAGAGCAAATTCCCCAAATTTTACAGCAGAGCTGTAATAAACTGTTGGACATATACTATCTTCGGGTATGTTCGTATGGATTCGGTGTTGTTTGGGGATCCTTGGTTCTTCCCATCTTCGAGGCGCTTCGAGATCGTTCACTACAGTTTGCTTTTAATGCTACTATTAGGGACTCATCAAACGGTTTTGCTAGCTCCCTGGCTGATGAACGGAACTATGAGCGACTGCAGATGCACCTGCGCCATGCTCGAAGACTAGCGTCGACAGCTGCTGTGGAGATTTGCAAAGCTCTCAGAGAGGCGCCTTCAATCACGCGGTTAACCCACCGCAGTGAGCTAGTGAGATGGGCCAGATTTCTGATGGAAGAGGATAATGTCATGGATATCACCCCTGAACAATGTATCCAAGCGCTCGAATGGTAATTGCTACTTCCTTCTTTTCTGATTTTACAGTTTGTTCATTACTGGTTTCTCCTAGCTTTCGAGACGCTATCCAAGTCGCTGGGTTTTACTGCGCTGATCGAACGGGTATCGTGGAATCTATCAACGAATACCTCGCTTCGCATTTCGTGAAACACGTATGGACGAGGAATGATTATTCAACAAGCTTTGAGGCAGTGATTTCTTCCTTGACTTGGTGACCACTGGTCACTGATTCTCCGGCCTCCGTCTATTCCTCCTATCTAGTCAAGTCATCAAATACACAAATACATATTATGTATACACTTAATATCTTAATATCTTCTTAGCTAGGTTCTCAAGCCGAATAGTACATTGATATGACTAAAATATTCAACAGTTCGGATATAGTGGTACATCTATGGACAAGTAAGGCCGTGCAACTTGCAACTCAGGAGGAATACAGTTGGCATCTCGGGAAAATTGGCTAAATAAAGCAAAGTCATCAGCCCTAGGAAACGATGGATAGGCGTTGTAGTTGTACGCCTGGGTGTCTAGGGAAGATAAGTAGTAACTTCCATTTGTTTGTCGTGAAGCATGGTACGGCTCTGCTGGTATGATTGAATGGTCTCGAACTCCTACAGATGCTGAAGAAGACTCTTGCAACCATTGCACTAAGATGTCGTTCGTAGAATTTGGCGGATCCGGGGACAAAGAAGACTCCCGCGGCGTTGAATATGATGAGTCCTCCTCTGACCCAACGACGATAGAAGAATCGCTACGGCTTGAAGTGGTGAATGACACGATATCCAGATCCTGTGTTTCTTCTACACCAGAAACCCCACGACGCTTTATAGTGTGATAGCTATAGACAAATAGTTTGTCCGTAGGATATTCAAAAGATCTTTGAAAGTGACTTACCGATTCTTCGCTGCAAGCCCAGTTCGACCATGAAAGTTTGAGCGGGCTGGAGAATTTGCATAGGTAAGCTGAAGCTTTATGGCCTGAAACTTTTCTTACCTATCTTAGCCCACGCTGTTCCATGCTGTTCGACAGCCTGAATGAGTTTGTTGTCCTATTTTGATTTCAGAATGAACACTAGTACGAAAAAACATAAATGCTCTACCTCTGCAGGCGACCATCTTGCTCGATTAATATTTGGATCCAGAATTTCGCGCCACCTTTTGGCGCACTCTGTCGACGTATGAGCGGTTAAACATCAGTGGATTGCAGTCAAACCCACGATCGCTGTTTCGACTTTTGACAACCATCGATACCAAGGACCATCTATTTGGGCAATTAATGAGCGTCGAGCCTCATCATTGACAGGGCTGTTGACATACCTTTCACCGTATCGTTCCATACCCAAGGCAAGCATAGCATCTTCCGTCGGCGACCAAGATCCCTTAATAAATGTGAAAGCCATATTGGACGTCCACCGTTTGCGACAATCCCTATTTGAGCGGTTCGGTACATGTTTTGAAATTGCAGTCCACTTCGATGGATTTGGATTGTGAGGGTCCTCTGAAGTCACTAGAAGTTAAGAAATCGTTTGAAAATGATGTACAACTCCCAAAAGCTCACCTTTTTCGATTGCATATTTAAGTAACTGGTCCTCTTCAGGCGTCCAAATTTTGCGACCTTTATACTGTGGCATGAATAGATGTAGTGGCAGCGGATATGGTATGCAGTAGAAGCTTGAGTGATTAAACGAGAGACCTATAAAAGCGAGATGATCCAACAGAAACGTGTGAAATCTTGCCGTATACAGGCAAATCTTATAGTTTTCTTACCTGCGCCTATTTCATTGGCATTTGTATGCTGCGGATAGAGCCAGGCTATCAAGTTCCCTACTGTACAGAAAGGATAAGGAGTCCTTGAATAATCAGGCCATTTATATATTTATCTGCTTCTGTGAAACTCGAAGGATGCAGTGCTGTTCACACGAGGTTCAGATGAGGAAGGAAGGTATGAAACCTACGGAAGGAGCGCGGATCTGGGTCGTTATGATGATTCGATAAGCTCTAGCAGTGACTTCTCACCAACAACTCACCAAGTTGATACGGCGTGCCCCCGAAAATACCTACTTGACACGGCGTGTTTCTGCGGGTGCAGTTATACTCTTGCATCTTCAATAGGAAAGGATTAACGTGTTAAGTGACAGGTCCGTGTTTGATTCCGGCGCTGATTGATCGGAGGATCTAAAATCTTCAGCTTTGACTTTTCCTTTCATAGCTATATCATACTACAACGGTTCTAGTATTTACAATTTCATATATTCATAAGCATATAGCACCAAGCATATATTCAGGTGGCTTTTCGGAAGGTTTCAATTGTCCTTTATTAACTGCATCTTATCCTACTGAGGGACAGGGGATTTGCGCTTTATAAGCCTACGGTAAAACGGAGCCTTGGTGAGAAAACGCGGAATGACGCCAATGTTCAGATCCAGCCGAATAAAAACGGAATAACGGTGAGATTCAGACGGGGAGCAACCGGAAACATGGGGAAGTTTGTCAAGACCATTGGCGCGGCACAGCAAATGTTTGAATTGCGATATTCGATTTCGTACATTCGTGCATTCATACTGGAATGTTGGCTTCCCCATGACAAATTCTTTAATTGGCCCACGAGGTAAGTTCAGAAAGGTTCAAGATGCTTATCAGGCTGGCGTAAAATTACCGTCGTGTAGGGCTGCGAGATTTGAGTCAAATAACGACACCCATTCATAAAAAGTCCAAGGAAAAATTTTGAAAAAATTTTCCGACTCCCTAGTCGCCTGTATACTAAGTATTCTCAGGTTTCAAGCAGGCTGTAGTAAAACATTTGCTAACTACTAATCCAAAGGAAACATGTACTCGTTCCAACAAGCGTTCCAAGCCTTCAATACCAGTACTTGCTTAATCTTATAAATCACTTAAAGTCTCCAAGGCTGTAAATAGACTAGGGGTCTTTGAGCCTGAAAACTATCGTATATGCAGGAGGTCGTGTGTACAATTTAGCAGTCTGACGCGTCGTAGCGCCAACGCGACAAGGCTAAACATGTGGGCGCTTAACGGGTTTCGGTGTGCTTGGGAGAGCGGGGGCTCCCTAATACTGCAGCATTTCGATCACTTCGGCAGGGGGTGTGACCTGTGACCAGCCTGCCGAAATTCTCATTTCGTCAATGAGCCCGGTGACTTGTGACTTGCCGAAATTTTTGTCAAAGAAGTAATAAAAAGTGGAATCTAGAGGTCCATTAAGTACATGATTTTGCTTTTAGTTAATCTTTCACTCACGGATTGAATACCTAAACTTGTAGAAAGCCAAGTACATGGGAAGAAAAAAATTGAAATTTATTCACCCAAAAAAATTTTCGGCAGATGGCCTGGTGAACTGTGAACCCTGTGACATTTCGGAAAATTTCAGAGGTCTGTGACCTGTGACTGCCGAACTGATCGAAATGGTGCAGTAGTCAAGAGTTTCTCCGATTCTCCGAAAGGTTTCAAGTTCTCAACTTACAGGGGTTCGGAATAGATTCTTCCATAAATACTTATCGATTATCCTTGACGGAGATGTAGGAGAGGAGGGTAGATAGTGAGCTTGAGATGGTCCTAGTACTCGCATTGCAGCTCTGTTGACATTCAGCACATCGGAACAAGGAGAATGGAGAGAGTGGAAAGTGAGTGAGTCGAGCTGAGACTCGGGAGTAGTCCTTCAACAAAGAGATGCAGCCTCAGAGAAACTCTTGATAGCTTAAACTGGATTTACATTTAAGCTCGCTATGGATAACTTGCATGCATCTGAAAAGCAAGCCCGAGCATGAGCATTGCTTCCTTCAGCATATTCTATTCCACAGGTATCCTGTTGAGAGTTAGGTACCATACAATCCGAATGCGCCTTTAATTTTTTCTAAAATTGCCAGATTTCTTTTGTACTTTTTTGGGCCAAAAAATTTGGGAATCGATGAACTAACAATCACAATTGGTACAGTACTCGACTCCTCTAGTTTCTATACCTACTCGTATATCTGTACAACTATTCAGTACTTAAACTGCGATCGCCAAGGCGACAAATTTTCTGGAGGACATACAAGCTAAGTACTGCTGAATTTGTTGTGAAACGAAAGAGCTCAGCCGGTACAACCTCAACAGGGGAGGGAATTGAGCATCGAGACGGACGGGAACAAGAACTATTAATTGGTAGTTCGTATCTATCTACTTTATATACGGAAGCAGATAGGGGTACGTGCAGTAACTTCAGAATGAGTATCTCGAGCTGATGATACGTATACTGATGGTAGGCCATCCAACATCTGGGCGGTTTCGGCGGTTTCGACTGGGATGTCATAGCGAAGAATCAACTGTAGAATTTCGCTTGAATCACAACGGGAACGGAGTTTTTCTAGGTTTGTACTATGTAGGAGCACCCTGGAGCACCGCCCATAAGTTATTCTAGTCATCTTTCTATCCATCTATTAGGCCTAAAGCAGTCCCCTCCAAGAGGTTGACGACGAAAGTAAGGAGCCTCGTTATTTCTCATTTCCGACTACCTCTTAGAGGGATTGGTCACCAAGCTATCCATCTATCTGATATCGGTAACCAGCTGGTGAGTTTGCTTTTTTCTTTCTTTGGGCTGTACTTATTTTGTCGTAGTTCACCGTCACGATTCCACTGCGCATATGTGATTTCAATAAGGCCTTTTTCAGTCAGAAGACTTGATTCATGCAAGCTGCGGGTAATAGAACCTCACCGAATGACTATCATTCCAAGCAGTGCAAAGCCAACCCATGGCCGAGGTTCCTCAGACAAGTCAGTGATTTTGGTAGAGCGTTTCAAACAGTCACATATCCTCTCATTAGAGATAGTAGCCGAGGCGTGGATCGTGAAGATTCGTCAGTTTAAGTATCATTACTCATCCTGGCCTTCTTCTTTCCCGCCATATTGTTCCATCAATCGTAAAGCCTCTTGTACAGCACCATCCAAGGACGTGTTCCACGCTGAAGAGAAAGGGACTCAGGATTCTCAGCAATGCTACCAAAATGGTAAACTCACCCCATCCCCAGTTTTTTCCCAAGGCAGCTCCAATCTCTGCTAACTTCTCCTTCCGCTCACTCTCTTCTAGCAATTCCAACTTCTGGCTGTCTTCACTTCCAACTTGGGTGGGAAGCAATCCCGGCAAATCAAACGTCAACTGCAGATATCTTCCATTTCTACGGCTCCTCTCCATGACTTCGAGTGCAAAAGGACGGCGAACGGCATCATAGACCGATAATGCACGCTGAATATCTTCACGTGAGGATATCTGACCGAGGACGGTAGCTAGTATGTATGCATCCTAATTTTCTCAGTCAATAGATCCAGAATCATGGGCAAAGAACCGCTTTACCTCGACAGCTTGACCTGCCCCCGATCCTTGATGTGGGGTCATTGCATGTGCCTGTATTGAAGGGTGTCGGTGCAGATAAAATAATCTCGAATAAAATTTACAAACGGCATCTCCCAGAAGCACTACTTGACCAGAAATAAAGGAGCTCATCGGAAGGACAGTATGTATTGCCCAGTCTATCGGATTCACGATGCACTACCAAAATTATTATTTCAGAACTCAACGTAGAAGCTCGACTTGGAAAAAGAGAAACTGACGTCAATCATTGCTTGTACGTCTTCTTCCCATCCTTCAAATGCGCTAAATGCGTTTTTAAACGCTTCAGGATCTGCTCCACGGTTAATTATGGACATCCATGGGCCATCGTATTCGGTGTTCTCCAACTCATGTTTGGAGACGAATGCAACAAAGTTGATCATTCTGCCTTCGGAGATGCGGTAGGCGAGGATGTGCTGTTAGGATTATTAAATCAGTAATGAGATGTGTGGATGATAGAAGATAATTTTGGATCAACTTTTGGTACGGAGGAAAGGAACCTATAAAGTGACGGCACTCACAGCGCTTTTCCCGAGATACTACCCAAGCTGGATCAGCCACGCTTAATCCTCAGTATAAATCCAAACACATGCGCACCATAATTCCAGCAGTCGCACTCAACAACCTATGTCCCGGTGCCCTCTCTCTCAGTTTATCCACAGAAATCAATGCGCGATAGGCATTCGTCCCAGCCCACACCGGCTCTAAACTATAGCGCAATTCGGCTTCCGCCTTTAAATCCTTTACGTCTTGAGCGCGCTCACGCAGAACTCCTGCTCGAACGGAAGATTTCAATCCATCAGCACCTACGAGAATGTCGCAGGAGGCAGTGGTGCCGTCCGCAAAGCAGAGTTGAACTGCAAGGGGAGGTCCGCCTGATGATTGCGTGTAAGAGACGAGTCGCTTGGACGTGTAGGTTTGGATTCGATCAGGAAGATGATTAATTATAGTCTTCTGGTAGTCGGGTCGATGGAGAAATACAACAGAGCCTATAAGTAATATCATCGCCAAACCATCAGATAACAATAAGTATCATATAACTTACCTTCTGCCACTAGAGAGAAAAATTCTTCACCCTCAGCTTGGTTAGACTTGCGGAATACCCAATTGACGACTACCAGTACAAATCTTGTCAGTGTCAATAAGAGTGGCTAGATGAGAGGAATACCTGGACCCTCCTGTCTTCCTCCGGCAAAAGTCTTCAGTAGATCTTCATCGAGCCCAAGCTTCTGGATAACTCGCCATACTCCTGTATAATTTGCGTTACCTGAACACCAAGTATAAACAAATTAAACTCACTCGGAAAGACTCCAATCCCTGCTCCGATCTCTGCTAGTGCTTGCGCACTCTCGTATATTGATACATCAATGTTTGGGAAACGGGATAAAGCCAAGGCAAGTGTGAGGCCACCGATTCCTGCTCCGCTACATGGGATTTGTTTGCGATACAGCAGAGGAAGATAAGAAGGAACGTAGTACCATATAGCTACTCGAAGATTGGTATTCATTCCTGAGATTTAGCCTGAGTGGGAGACTGGAGGAGGAGGACTTTTGAATTTATGATGAAGTTGAAAGCATTTGATAAAATAGCTGGGCCACAAGATCTTTTGTCACATCGAACTAGTAGTGATATAGAATTTTTGATATATTGATAGAGATTTCAACATCAAGACAGTCAATGACTTCTCAAGTGTGCAGGGGGTGGAAACCGGTTGTATGAGATGGCCAGTTTTAGTGGTCGGAGGAGAAAGATTCGACACTGCGAAGAAAATCACAACTGGTGCACCACATACGCATAGATTTATGTTACATGTAGAATGCTTAAACCAACTATTGGATCATGATGTATGGAAATCAGAAGGTACGACACGCATAATTAATACTTAATAACCACTTGCTAGTACTCGGAGAAATAGTTATAGAATAGAATACGCCAAGAATACGCCATCCCCGAGGTGTATGCGCCTGCGTAAAACACCTTCACTGTTCAAGTTGCTCTAACTGTGCTTTTAGAAGTCGTCTGAAAGAAAGAAGCGCCACGACTTTATTTACTCGCCAAGATCAGTTAATCATCATGGTTGACTGACGGATGAAATTAGGGAAAAATGCAGGATAAAGGACGCGCCGAGAACCTTGCACGCCTTGGAGATTTGAATATCCTGAAAACGCATCTTCGAGAACCACCCCGTGGCTTCCGCCCTAACTAATGTCTACCATGCGGGTCACCACCTGTTACGATTTTACAACCAATATTGTCATCACAGTTGCTCCCCCTCTGACTTAGATTTTCCACAGCAGCTTTAGATTCCAATCTACTACAAGAGTTTCAAAGTCAACATGTGCCATGCGAGGTTCAAAAAAAAAACGAAGAAAAAAGACTTTAAACTTACACCCTCGTAATCGGAGAGGCAATAACGCTCGAAAGAAAGAGGGCCATTATTGTGATGTAGAAACGCATATTCGGATTCGGTCGTGGGTGGAAAGTGTAAAAAAGACTGTGTAGCTTAGGATAGAATGGCTCTTAAGGTGCGTCAGTTCGAAGGTTATATCGAGGGTTGTAAAGTACCTACCAGCCAAAATGAAGAAATGAAGGAAGAGATGAAAGACGAAGATATAGTTTGAGGCTGGAGTAGAGGTTCCCTTTTAAAAGGTTTCCAGCGCCGAATTCGGTTTCCAAATTGTATACCGCATTTGGAGACCTCGTCAGATATGTAGGATTCTGAAGAGAAAGATGGACAGTTTAGGTGGATCCAGATTCCTAAGACGACTACGACTGATACATCGAGGGTCTGACGAACAATAGATTTTGAAGGATCACTAGAAGATGCTCGTCTGAGAATATTTCGGCTTGAATGTTGCCAAATGCAACATCCTCATTGCTGGTAGATACAATTACAGATCATAGACAACTAGCCGACGTCCGTGAATTAGGCGAAAGTCATTCTTGAACTTGTAGCGCTTCCTTGCTTCCAGACATATATCATAGTACTCACTGGACAATTCGGTCTTCATCAACAAATCAACCTTCCCCGAGGTGTCGAGGTGCCGGACGGTCGAGACGAGATGATTCGTGGTTCTAATTAAGCAGCCTGCTCTGGCAAATGCAGTTGCGGCAAGTTACGATGCCACTACAGATACATAAGAATTGGAGCTAACAGATCATCAAGTTATCATAGGCAGTGTATACTATTATCATTATATCCTTCTCAACCAACAACAAAAGAGAAAGCTATGCGCCAATCGTATTTTATATCAAGTAGAACAAGTGGAATCAGAATCATGATAGTGTTCCTGAACAAACTTGAGGATAAGTTTGTTCGTGACATCTGGTGCTTCATAAAACGGTGAATGTCCAACACCTGGCAGGAGATGAAATTCGTATTGAGAGAACTGATGATCCTTCAACCACTTCTCTAGTTTCCAGGCGAATAGATGCTGGTCCTCCCCTCCATGAATTACCAAGTACGGAAATTGATTAACAGCCGCGGCCATGATGGCGGTCTCATCCTGCTTACGCATAAGCATGGACTGTCGCACTATCGGTGGCTAAAAACCTTAGTATAAGTACAAACGCAGTACCAGGAAGCAATTGGGGATAGTTACTCTCGGAGCTGTACCTCCTATCCATTTAGCATACACATCGTATGGTAGTTCGTATTCCGGGGCAAAGCAAGCCAAAACGAAGTCGGGAAGGGTTTTAGCGAACAATGCAATGTCTTCCGTTATGAGTCCTGGGATAAGGCTAACTATATGAGGATGGATAATTTCCGAATGCATGTTGTGATGAGGGAAGGATCCTATCAATATTTGACCAGCCAGAGAATCTGGCCCATACTTGGCTACAACGTCAGGGGGAACGATCCCTGTCACAGAGATTTGCAAATGAGGGGAAAAAAAGGACAGAATAAGTATGTACCACCCATCGACCTATTAGATATATATTGTCAATAAGAGTTCCAGCCGGATGGAGGAAGAAAAGGCACACCATGTTGCTGCAAAAGGCTTATGAACACCATAAGCATCGATTACAGCTTTGAAATCTCCAGCTTGACGCTCAGATGAGTATGCCTCTGCGTTTAGTGGTCCCTCACTTCGACCGCATCCACGAAGATCGTAACGTATCTTCAATCATCGTACATATCAACCAACACGCTCTGAAAGATCCAAATAAAAACATACAATGTACAGATTTTCCAGCATCATGGCGTCAGTGTACTGCTTCTCGAACACATCAGAGGTACAAGCAAATCCATGGACGAACACGACCGCTGGCTTGGATGGATTTCCACAAGCCGCAGCCCAAATTTTGGTACCATCGGGGGCTGTCACGAACTGGCCTGGGGAGATATCAAGAGACATCGGTAAGGAAAGGAATAAAAAGGATGTAATTTAACGCAAACAAAGAACATGCTGAACATGTAAATATATCCTCGTCGCACCCAAATAAAACGTAAGGCTTCCTCCATAAGGCTTCCTCCATAAGGCTTCCTCCACCAAATGTCATTATTCCTGATCACCTCTTGATGAAATATTTCAATACGGTGCTTGAAACGTACTTTGAGTGTCCTGCAGTTCCCTCTTCTCATTTCTCCAATGGTCTGCAGTCACCGGCCGAGACTGAGAGAGCAGAGCAGAGCGAAGAATGAATCTCTATACATCATTGGAACCAGTGGCAGAGCGAACATGCAGTCGGAGAACAAATCATTTCCACCGAAGAACCAGAAAGTCCATCTATTTCATACCAGACAACATACGACAGGCTTCCTGAATGAAAGCCAAATAGAAGCACAGTTCCTTCTCGGAAAAATACTAGTACTTCGCCTTGAAATAACCCCTCTTCGACAGAGCAGGCAGCGCCAAAGGCAAGCAAGATAATCCCATCTTCGACGCCAAGACAGTTTGTTCGAGTCAAGAGGGGAAAAAAGAATGGTGGGTGGGAAACGGACGGCTCAACGACTTCTGTGTCAAAGTGCGACAAGTTCGCGGTAAGCACCACCAATGGCAAGCCCGAGAAATATCGGAGGTATTATACGGGGAAAACCTCCCAAAGTCTTCCTCAAAGGCTATAATTGCATCATCGTTTTTGTCACTTCGCCCACAGAAAGACACAGAGCAATTCTAATGACGCAATCATGTCCAAGAAGCAGTGTTGATACATAGAACAGGGGCTCCTGAAGTGGTAGGAGCACATTATGAGGCTCGATTTGGATGAAGGTCGGTAATTAGAGGCCCATGAAGACGTTTCTGAAACTTTGTCCAATATAGGGCGGATATGGGTAAGATGGATGATTGTAGAGCGACAAAGAAGCTCCGCTGTAATCTAATAATGAACAAGTTAGTACGTGTACACATAGGGAGTATGTAGGCTTACTCAAGCTTTGACCAAGATATACACCAAGACAGCCACACGTTGAGGAGAGCTTCTCTGTGCACCAAAATCCTTAAATTAACGATGAAGTACAGGACTGGCGAGTGAATTCATGCAGCGCTGCTAGACTAAGGGAAGACATGTTAGTAGATGCATTTTAACACCAGGCAATTATTCAGAAAAAATATATATAGTAGTCTCATGCGCGTTTGGCGTCGAAGTGAGCTGAGTTATTTTATCATCATGGTAGAGACCAGGCGAAAACCATTTAAGAAGATGAAATAGGCTTACTTCTAGGTGTGCCCGTGGTTCAAATTGGTGGTCAAGCAAGAGCTTGTAGTTGCAGCCGGAGCAGGAGAACCAAATGGATAGCAAGCTAATGCTACGACATTGGAAGATTTCCGTGGGTCTCTTCTTCACCAAATTTTGGAGAGATTGTGAGAGTGAGATGCTGAGAGCGAACCGAGGTTGTGGTTGACGTTGAAAGTTGAATTTTGAAAACTTACAGGCGTGTCAGTCTTATGTAAATTATCTTATCTTATCTACCCGTTTATTTCCGATCACATTATGTACGCGACGCGCCGACACCGACAGCTGCTCACTGGACCACTCTCATCACAGAGCTAGAGGATCTCTCCCATCGCCATTAAATTCTCGCACCAACGTACTCTTATCACTCTCAGAAGTTATAGAGATGCATTCTATCGGACTAGCTCTGGCTGTGTCGACAAACGGCGCCACTTGTACCGAAAATCTCTTACCCTCGACTTTGACGGTCTTTCATTTAAAATATCGTAGCTATGGTCAAACCTCGGTGGATGCTTGATTGTCTGCGATCATCCATAATCAAATACGAAGCAGGACCAAGATTTAGGGTGCTTTCGGAGAAGGATGATATGAGGGTTATCGAAACTTTTAGTTAATTGTTGGTAATCTTGTCGTACAGGAGGAGAGGTATGTGCTCCCTCCGACCTTCTAACTTGCCAGTGCTCAATCGATCCAAAAGGATCGAAATTTTATAGGCCAAAAACTGTATACCCTGTATGGGACACTGGTTTTCAGCGCGTCGAGTTCACAGCGATATGACACCTTATAATCGTGGCGTAGCAGGTATTATTGTGCACTAGAACTTCATAGTGCTTTGCTCCTCCTTTTGCTCCTCGTTTAACCGGAAAATCCGAATAATAATCCATTTGCAATTCCCCCATTGTACCACTCGAGAGGACTATTTGGAACAGAACAGACTCGAAGGAGGAGGAATGCGTTATGTGTATAAAGGGTTAAACAGCCAAGTCACAACCGACATAAACATCCAAGACTCGGGGATTTTACGGTATGTTGATATATCCATAGGCTGTGGCATAGGTAGAGACTTGCATTGGTCATTTCATTTCATCTCGCTAGCATGTATTAATGGAATGCTTCTGACTCGTTTCTTCTGTAAGCCTGCTAGTTTTCTCTTTCTGCGTAACGCGATGCTTTCTCGCTAGTTCCCGCCTATATCGTTTTCGGAGGTGCTTCCTAACGCAACTACATCGTTCATTAATCTCAGTAACCTTTGTTCACGCTCAAAATCAACCTATAGGAATCTTCAGCGTCAAACACGGGAGGGAAGGTTTCTTCGCGAGTGCCAGGCGAGTGCTGTCCTTTGGAATACTTCGTGATCCTTCGAAATCTAAATAGCAACTGATATTGCACTGGCTTTGTCGAATGGGTTACACGGTATAACTGAGGTATATCCGAATCCGAAGTATCGTTACAAGTGGCTTGGTATTTCAGCCGATTCAATGGATTCCAAGCTTTGAATACTGTTCGAAACTTGTTCGACGCGCTAACTTGTACCATACCTTTGGATCTTTACAGGTTCTTCATCTCCTTGGATTTAAATGCTCTCCCGATTCTCCTTTCGGAATATTCATTCCTCCACCTATGACATACGCTTTATTCGGACTTCCCATCCCTGAATCCTCATCCATTTTGCGTTCCAGCTCCTGGCTTCCGTTACAGGGTCGCTCTCGGTCTACGGAGTTATCTCCCTCATTCGATTGCTTTACTGTGAATACAACATCGACTTCACATGACCTTCCTGGGCCGCCTAGTTCGAGTTGGTGGTTCGGAAATTTCAGGGAAGCACAAGCGACCGTAAGCAACACTCCTCGTCACTAAGTACTGTTATACCCATAGATTGATATCATTACTTTTGTAATAAAGGAAAACGCGATATTTTACAAGAGATGGGTTGGAGAGTATGGTCCTACAATGAGATTTAAATTCCTGCTCAATGTGAGTCGCATCAGATCCTCGAGTAGAGTCCTGTCTTACAGATATCGCCTCACGCAGACAAGTCGACTTTACACCACTGTAGATCCCAAAGCTTTAAGCCATATACTCAATGGTCATATTTATGGAAAACCCGAGTTGACGATATGGAACATGAATCGCATCTCTGGACCTGGTATCTGTTCAGCGCGATCTCTCTCCTTAGTTGTATTTGGCGCTTTATTTCCGCTACAAAGGTCTCTTCACTGTGGAAAATGAGAGACACAAGGTTCAACGCCGATACTTCCTTTCCAAAGCTTCTGGGACTTGAACTAAATCCTCGATTTACATAGAATCCAGCTTTTGGTCCAAGTGAACTTCGGGATTTAACAAAAACTTTTGTCGAAAAGTCAGACGAGGTCGGTTGACAAAACAATTTGTACGTTGAATTTTTAACCATTGACCTCAATCAAGACCAAGGACATATGGATATCGGAAATTGAAGCACAAGGGAATGTTGCGCGTATTGATGCAATGACTTGGTTGAGCAGGCTTACTCTTGATGTTATTGGCATAACGGGTACAGCCAATGTTTTACTGCGACTTGCAAGGCATTGAGACGCACTCCACAGGATTCAATCACAATTTCCATGCCCTCAATATGGACAGCGAGGTGAACGAGTTGCATGAAGCTTTCTCAACCGTTTTCAGCTATGCCTTTACTGTCACTTCCTGGATGATTGTTCAGGGTGTGATACCCGCCCTGCGTTTACTTGTGAGTCATACATTCTTGAATCGTCAGTCAGGTTTCTTTCAGACCTATTTAGCCTAATGCGAGGTGGCCATGCATTTCGTACGGCTAGGAAGACCATGGACCATATCGGAAGGCAACTGCTATCCGAAAGTAGAGCTTTTATCAAAGCTACTGATATATGGCATGCAAGAGATCTTCTCTCTCTACTTGTGCATTCGAATATGAGTACCGATCTCCCCGAAGATCAGCGAATGTCTGACGAGGAAGTGGTTGCTCTACCTATTCCTATTTCCTTATACTGAGGCTGATCGGATTTTCTGCCAGAGGTACCCACCTTCGTTGCTGCTGGCCATGAAACAATATCGACAACAACCTGTGCATAAAGAAAGCATGACGATGGAAGAACTCAATTCACTGCCTTATCTGGATTCCGTGGTTCGAGAATGCCTACGGTTCCATGCACCTGTACCGTATACAGCTCGAGCAGCAGTGGCAGACGACATTCTGCCCTTGAGTACACCGTTTACTGATAAGAACGGTAATATATGCAACGAACTTCGGTGCGCTTCATTTTATCAGTTGTTATAAACCATCGAAACCCAAATCTTTTAGGATCATGAAAGGCTGCCATATCGTTATCCTATCTTTGCAGTAAGGCGGTCTGGGAGATGCTCTGGAAATCAAGTAAGTGTAATAAAATGCTAGTTTACGCTCGGTTCACACCTCTTCATAGACCTGAACGCTGGGAGAAGCTTCCAGAAGCATGTATCCTCGATCCCTGGCGTCTGGGGAAATATTCATGACATTTCTCGGAGGCTCCCGTGCTTGCATCGGATACCGCTTTTCTGATTATAGAGTAAGTCGTCCTGGAACTCATACCGTGTTCAAGATCTTGCTAAACTGTCTCTTACTAGGATAAATGCCATCCTCTTCTCGCTTGTAAAGTTTTCGAGTTTGATCTCCCGGTCCGTAGCGAGGAAATTGCCACTCGCACATCTTTAGTACAAAGACCGTACGTTAGCAGTGAGATGGAAGTAGGAAGTCAACTTCCCCTCCATATCAAGCTGTACTCTGTGGCATGACAGTCCACTCAAATGGCGCAATGGATCACTATGGATATGAGTATGGAGTCCAACGGTTAGATGTCGTAGGGGGTACGAGCTCCGATCTGAATCATTGGAAAAGGGATTGAATCCAGGAAATGAGGATATATATGTCGGTTTGCACGACGGGAAATAGTTTCAGGGTATGGAGGTTGGGCGTGTATTCAAGATATCAATGCAAGTTAAGAAAATAGGTGTGGCATACGTTGCTCTGGAGACATGTCCATGCTGTGTACTATAGCTCTCTAAGACTGCCGCTAGCCTGCAGCAGCATCCGATCCGAGCAGGAATGGTTTAACAGCCGTAAACATCCAAGCTCGAATGAGCATGCATCTCGTGAATAAGGGTCGCTTCGTGTCAAGCCGTAGTCTTTCCACATTAGAGAGAAATTACAGGCGAATACTTAACCGAAATAGTAGTTGTGCAAATAAACGTCGAAGAGCATCCAGGGTCATGAGAATTCCGATCGGGTGGTTTGAGAGTAATGAGATGGAAGATGGAAAATTCCGCGCTGACTGCTAGAAAAAAGTTAACCCAAGCTCTCCCAACCAACGAAGATTAGCTTTATCAACTAGTGTCGATAATGCATTTTGTTCGTTGTTGTGGGATTTGACCCGGATTCGCTTGGTTGGGAATGCTGGAAGAGTTCAAATTAACAACTGTTTTTCATCTGCAACGTAGCCGTAGCCGTAAAATGATCGGTCCAAAAATAAAGAACAAAAAAACAAGAAGAGCAGGAAATGGAGGTGAAGGCATTCCTTCTAGCCGACTTGAACGACTGACCTCGTCATACCAGAGGATGATTCCATACTAGTGACGCGCTCTACCAACTGAGCTAAGAAGGACATAACTAACTTTGCAAATGAATGTATATCAGTGATTGGGTTTCGTCACTCTGACAAGTTCAACCTTGACATGTTTTTCCTTATCATGCAACTAAGACCGCTACTTTTCCTCCTTCTTACCGTGCCCTATGGCTCAACCACCTCTCAGTCGACCTTCTTTACAGGACCGGAATTTCTAACAGAAACGATTGACAAGTTCATCGATGACCTGCTTTCATCGTGGAATTCACCTGCAGGGATCAGTGTCGCAGTCGTACAAAAGAACTTTGTTGACGAGACTTGGCATATCGAGACGAAGGGTTATGGAATCGCAAAGGCTGATGGCGCGAAAATGACTGAGAATTCGTTGATTTGTATCGCGTCGAATTCCAAGGTGAATATCCGAGTTGGTCCAAATTGATTACGAACTGACGATTGCTTCTAGTTATTTACGGCCATCTCAACTGGTCTGCTTATCTCAAATAAGAGTCTCGACATGGATTGGACGACAAAGATCGCGTCTTTGGTACCAGAATGGCAGCTCATCGATAAATTCGCTGAAAGACAAGTCAACGATTATGGATGTGATGAGCCATCGGACAGGGTTACCGCAGACACGATCTAATGTATGGCAGAACATGATAGCACCAGCACTATTGTATGTATGTTGTTGCTTTTATTCGTTCCCGAGCTACCAAGTACTAATCTTTTCGAATACTCTAGCTATCCCGCCTCCGCCATCTTCTTCCCTCCGCTCCCTTCCGCACAACATGGCAGTACAACAACATCATGTACTTTCTTCTCTCGTACCTCCCTACTATCCTTCTGCCGCATCAACCACCCTTTGCGCAATACGTTAAAGAAAACATATTCGTACCGCTTGGGCTGAATGATACAACCTACTCTCATGATCTTGCTATCCAGTCTGGCCAAGCTTGCTCATGGTTTCGCGAGGGATAAGGCGATCATAATGATGATATATTTGGTCCAGGAACACCTCGAGCGATGCACTGGCCATATGAATATCTCGATGGCGGTGAGGATGGGAATTTCAAGTCTGGCGTTGGAGGTGTTATCATGAATGCTAAAGACGCTGTGGAGCCTTATCTTTCTTGCCTATTGATTCATTGCTGATACTCTCCAGGCTATCTGGCTCAAGTTCTCCTGCTGGAAGGTAAGAACCCGACGACTGGCGAGCAGGTTATTCCTCCCGAAGGTTATTCGGCAGGTGGCGGAGGGTGTTACTGTTAAGAATGGTCATGCGTGAGTCGTTCGCTCTTTATAGCTGGTAACACTTATTCGATCCTCCTTTCACGAATTACAGGGCCTTCCCCGAGCTTTCACCTACTGTTTACGGAGGTGGTCAAGAGAGGGGAACGTATAGAGGACATGGTATGTATCGACTACTAATTGAACGACCGGCTGATGGTAATGGTATCTTGCAGAATATATCGAGGTACGAGTCCTTCCTTCCTCCTTCCTTCATCGCATACATACCTTATACTGACTTTCCCTTAACACTGGACAGCACGGCGGCTCCACAACTGGTTTCCGCTCCCAAATCACCCGCTTCCCCGCCCCACAAGATCAATTCGGTATTGCCGTTTTCTCAAACGACGATGCGTTTGGGAGCGAGTTTCATGAGATTGTAAAGTGGAGGATCGTTGATCAGAGATTTGGGTTTGGTGGAGATTTGGTTGATTGGGAGGGGAGGTAAGACTTGTGCTTGGTTGTTCAGCAAAAAGATATACCTACTAATTACCTTCGTTTCGTCTTTGTTCTTCGCAGATTCCGGTCCTCAATTCATGAAATCCCACAAATCATCCCGCGCTGCTCGTCTTCCCCGACCCAAGAACGCAGACGAGTCATTACCTTCAGGCACCCTCGAGAGGTTAAGCGGGTGGTATAGGAATCCTGGGTATGAGGAGTTTGAGTTTTGTTTGTATCTTCCGGGTTCGGAGGAATTGCAGAACGATACAAGCTCGGAGACATGTAAAGCACTCATTGATTCGCTGCCTACTTTCCTTCCTGGCGTCTTAGAATCTTCTGCCTCCGCCTCCAACTCGGATGTTGGAGAAGGAGGACCAGCGCCGGCGCTGATAGCCAAATGGGACCGAGCATGGTCGACACATTTAGTATTGAGGCATTGGAATGAGTCGATGTTTAATTTGACGATGTATGAGAGTCGGGTGAGTTCATTGTTCTCCTTTTTTCGGTTCTCTCGCCGAGAACGATTTCATAAATCTCTCACTCTATATCTTCCCAACTCCCAACTCTAACTTTTCAAACCCTAGGAAATCATCCCAATCACCGACTCTCCGGGACAAAATCAATCGAAGTTCTGGGCGGCTGCAGTCCATGAGGCGAATATTATCACTGCTCAGTTTGGGTTCCGAGTCAGTACCGATGCGATGGGCCTCGAAGAAGTAGCTAGTGGTTTGCGTAATACATATTCTCATGATCGCTTTCCGGTGGGATTTGGGATTAGAGGTGGATTTTGGGGTGCTGGAGAGGGTGTCTCAGATCCGAATCATGGAGATGGAGATGAGGATGAGTGGGAGACGATTCGAGATAGGGCGGAGGTATGGTTTGAGAAGGTCGTTTGACAGAGTATCGAATCACTTATGATACAAGACCTCCTCCACTGCTAGCTCTACGAAAAATGTCATGCCATCGGATAAGCTGGAGTTGAAAATTTTACGCTTTGACCTCTGACTACTTATGTAGCATCGACGCTTATGTTGTGCTTTGAGAGGCTCAAGCTCAAGATCGAGCTCTTTCTGAGTTTTGTTATTCTCTGTGCAATACTCATCCGAATCGGAGCCGACTCGGAATCCTACCACATGCGAACTCCTCCGACGTAGTTCCGATTTCGAGACTTGTATAAAAGAAGGGCCCGGGTTGAGTCATTCCACCCATCTTTAATCATCGTTTTCACTGCGAAACGTTTCTGAGCATGTCGAATTCTACTTTCCAACATGGACTCATGCTTTATCTCCACATCACAGTCGATCCTTCTCGTATAGATGAATACCTCGAGCATTTACAGCCTATACATAAAGCCGTCAGCGCAGAACCCGACTGCGCTCTTTTCACTGTTTCGGTTAACCGAGAGACAGGCGAAATACGTATGACGCAGAGCTGGAATCGGGATAGGGAGTGGTTCTCGGAGGTGAGTCTTAGTGTCGTGTACAGTAAGGATTTCCGAATGAATGAATGGATTTTAGGTGCAAGCGAAGAAAGCATACTATGAGCCTTTCATTGCTGCTACAAAGTCGATGTGGACCAAGCCTCGTACGTTTCTTTAGTAGTGTGCAATTTGCAAACTCGGCTCTAATATAACTAATTCTATCACTAGGTGTAGTTGAGGTGCAGGAGCGCTTGGGTTCGCAGTGGGAGTTTCAGAAGGTGACAAATTTTGAGGGTGCGTAGAGCTTAGTGGTATTCGAGGCTGGTTTCCAAATGGCTTCAAGAACGAGTGGAGTTACCTTAAATAGGCATCCGCTAAAGTCTTAACTCACATAAATGCATATTCTATATCACTTCATGTCTATAGCTACTGCTGCACAAGGAAATATAGCTCCGATCCGTTTCCGATTGTTTCACGTGCTCGTGGATATTGCGTCAATTTATCGTGACTCATCTCAGCCCTCCTCTTGTTTACAACCACCAATTTGGCAATGACCCAGCCGCTCTCTTCGAATTCAGAAACAATCAAGTTCGCTTGAAAACTCGTAGGCTTTCCGGATTTCATGCCAAAGCAGCTTCACTTGCTCATACTATTCAAGCAGACCCAGTAAACCCCTAGCCGCTAATAACTCTAGTACTCATCGCAAACGTCCAAGAATCGACGAAGAGTCGGATCAGGAGCACGATGCTAGTGAGGATGACGAAGATCAGCCAAGCGAAAGAAGCGAAAGAAAACCAAAATGCCAGCGGAGTTCCGGAAAGTCCGAGGAAGGCTAGGTCTCCTCGAACGGCTTGCTAGGGATGTTCCTCTCGATATTATGTTTGAGGTACGAACGTATTCTACTGCTATGACAATGTGATTTATGATCTGCATTCATCCTAGATTTTCGGCTACCTTAACAATTGTGATCTTCTTAATCTTGCTCGCACTTCTCGCGACCTTCGAGGTGTCCTCATGAGCAAGTCCTCTGAATTAATTTGGCGCACTGCTCGCTCGAATATGGAGGGTCTCCCGCCTCCTCCGAAGGGTCTAAGCGAACCCCATTATGCTGACTTGCTATTCGGAAAGCATTGCTATGTGAGGCATTGAATTCTTGATCGAGTTTGAGATGTATACTAACCATTTTCTATGAAGATATGCTTGCGCAAAGGCCACTGTGAGCCTACTTTCTGGTCCTTTCGTCTTAGATGCTGTCAGGTCCTGTGCAGTCAAAACGTGAGCTGAGCTTCCTGAATTCTATCTATCGCAAGCGAACCTGTAATAGATTCCCGCATTTTCAAACCCTCAAGCGAGCGCAGCCCAAGGCTTACCGCGACGAGAACATTCTGCCGCGAGAAAGGATTGCTGGAATTTACCGTTAGTCTGTTCATTTATTTCAGTTGTTGAATTAGGAGCTGAAATTCGCCTAGGCTATGTCCGTAAATCTACACCGGCTCGTCAAGTGGGACATCCCGCCATGTCCGAATGTCTGAAACAGGAATACGAAGCACTTGAAGACGATGAGCAGCGCGTTGTATGGATTCAGCTCAAAAAGGAAGAAGCTGAAGCCGTTCAGGAGGTAAGATACTTGATCGTTACGAGGCGTTTTCAGTCAGTAATTTTCTAATATGGATATATAGCACGGCCGTTTATGCGAAAATTGGTACGAAACAATGTCAAAAAATCGCGATAATAAACTTACCGAAAAGCGAAAAGAAGCGTGAGTGCCTTTTGAATTCCATCGGTATCAATGCTGAGCAAGTCCTGATCAGAGTTATTCGAAAACTGGAGGATCTTGGATGGGGAGAGGAGATCAAACTTATATTCCACCCTTCGACTGTCCAAGTTAACTTTAGTTCGAGTGCAAGACATAGCCTGTTCTCCCATGACCTAGTTAAACAGCCCAAGGAATTGACAGAGCAAGGTATGTCGACTATTGAAAAAATCAAATTCACATCGCTCACTTGTTCTTTAGCCTGGAGGAGAATGAGAGACGATTTGGTGGATATTCTTTCGGACCACAAAACGCGACGCCTCGCTACAGAACAAGAAGAAACTGCCCACCAGCGCTATTCAAAGCTCGAACGTGTTTATGCTCACTTTTCGACTGCAGATCTTCGAGAACCATTCCCCCCTTTGGGCGACATACTAAATCACCAATTATTAGAATACTTGATCTGGGAAACTCCCACGGAGGATAACCTGACGGAGGGCTTTTTCTCGGACAAGCTCTCAGAGCTACTTCCCGACTTCGTTCAGCAATGGAGGCTCGCAAAAGTGCACGAGCTTGTGGACATGATGCAAAGGACGGGTGTTCCCAATGCCACGGAATCGGATCTTCACCTAGCAACAACAATTTTTTGTTGTACGAGGTGCAACCAAAGCTTGCATTTCCCTTCCATGTTCTATCACAGCTGTTGCCTCCGGCCAGAATTCCAGCCCCCCCAATCCCGTCTCCAAACCTATCAGCGGAAAAGCTGGACAATGAATTCCTTGAAAGGGGTTTGGTCATCTCGACCAATCTGTTTCAATATAACAGGCTCTAAGTGTTTTGAAAGAAGTTGTCGAAGAGTGCGGTCTTGATCCAAGCACAGCGACGAAGAACGATATGGATGTTGTTAATCCGCTTGTTGAATGCTTGGTTTGCGAACGCACAAATACG
Organism: Gymnopus androsaceus JB14; assembly: GCA_009733575.1. Taxonomy (NCBI): domain Eukaryota; kingdom Fungi; phylum Basidiomycota; class Agaricomycetes; order Agaricales; family Omphalotaceae; genus Gymnopus; species Gymnopus androsaceus. The sequence goes on from ML769439.1 coordinate 263,093, forward strand.
TATGGATATGGCTCATATGGACGCCTTTTTATGGGGTGGCGCACTTCGGTAAGTTTTTGGCGACACCAATCTATCTTCTGTAGAGTACTCAATCATATCCCTTTAGCCTTTTCATCGCCAAACTAGTTCTCACGCACACCACAAACTTGCAATCAACTCATTCGGCGAAGAAACGGAAGCCATTCTCAAGTTGGAACCCACTGCTCCCAATATACGGTGTGCGCATTGTCATGAAGCGATATACGGCACTAGCAGAGATGCTACGGGTTTGACCGCACATTTGGAAGAAGTGTAAGTTCAGTTGTCCTTGTGCCTGGTCTGTGGCTCACTCCGTAACGAATGCTTGATACAGCCATAAACGGACTATCGACAAACAAACTAGTCTTTACGCTCAAGTCATTACAGCCGATTGGTATTGGAATCCTCGCTCTACAGCTGCGACGGAGTTCCGATATGTACGGCAAGTAACCTACAATGTGGCGGAAGGAGGTGTGTAAAGTCGACGTACATTAGAATACTGCCCAGCACTTAATTAAGCTCGTGCTAATTTCACGCGCTTTTCATTTCATCTTTGGTGCATGCGTTTCTCCAAGGATACTTTAACAATTTTGCCCCTCAATTGACTCTGACAGTGATACTGTTATTCGGCTTGTACATCAAACTTTCCACTTCTACGGGAGCTCTCTTCTCCTTCCTTTATAATTGCGAGTTCAGAGACACCGTACACAGTGTAAATGCACTTTCAACGTGGCATCTTCTATCTCCTTCTCTCGACTTTCTCTGCTCAGAGAAGTATTGCTTTCCAGAAAATCACTGGCCCCCAGAATGCATCAAACGTGACAATGGCGCAGACACTGCTCGTTAACGCTATAGTGGGAAAGGAAAATGTATCTACCGTAGAATGTTGGGCAATTCAACCAGGGTATCAAATCTCGCCGCAGGTGCGTACTTACCTCATACCCTTCAATCCAGAGTAGGGCTCAGATTTGAGTCTTTGGAATTCACGCTCTTCCTCTTAGACGGGAACGATCGGGGACCAGATTCTACAGCTAGGAAACTTGGCCAACGCTTCGTATATTGTTTTTCCAAGTGACGGGAACTCAACAGATAGCGGGTAGGTCTGATTTGTTTTGTCCCGGGTCGAAACTCATCTTACAAAATTATAATATAGCTTACACAATGCTCCTTATCGTCAGTGGGTCATTTTGCTCTCTGGCAGTGGAAATATCAACTTTCCCAATGCGTCTACCACTCCGAATCTTACTGTCACCGCTGGGGAACTTTTCATTGCCGACGTACGTCCGGTTTTCTGATTTCAGAAAATTCATAGCTGATACTAGTGCTACAGGATATACCAGGAACATCAAGCTATGGACATCGGAGCGTGTGGGCATCTGGTACGATTGCCATACAAATGCCATTCCTGGATGGGGTTGTAGTGGGCCACAAAGTCATTAACAATAGAGGTGCTTGTAAGTAGGTAGATGAGATAGATACATATAGATTACGCGGCGCAACTGTCCTACTTGAATCCGACCATATTCACCTCCCGAGATCCATCGTCCTTGTCCCGCATGTCGAAGAATACCATCGCTTTGAAATCCGGCGGTTTGGTGTTGTCTGCTAGATTAAGCCATCCACAGAGGGTAACGTCAATGGTCTGTAATGACTTTATACGTCTAACGTTGTATCGAGACGACATATTTCCACATTCCAAATCGACCATTCTCATAGGAGGGGTTCGGGGACCTGCAGGAGCGCACAAAAGCGCTACGTCCTGAGAGTAAACTGTCAAGTCAAGGTGCTGGATACGAGGGAGGGTGTCTGCGATACATTCATAGATAGTATCCTGTAGTCCGAAATGAAGCCAAATGAGCAAGCAAGTCATTAGCATTAAAAAGTAGTCACACCATGTTACAGATCCGTTTCACGTGGCACTCCAAACTGGTTAGCTTGGGGCAAGCCTCGACAAGAGATCGGAAATCAAGGATTCCAAGTCCATGGTTTGCCCAATCCTCATCCCAGTCATCCTCGCTTCAAAACGAGAGTCTGTAAAAGAGGCATTTCCTGCAGCGTCAGTCGAAAGTTCACCACATCATTAATATCCCAAGGCTGGTACACCTCCAGCTCGAGCGCGGATAGTAGTCGGTATGCTCCAAGGGATAAGACGTCCCGGCAATCAAATGCACCTTTGAAAGCTTTGAGACGGGGGAGGCAGTCTGGAAGAGCTCTGGAGTGCCTGTATTGTAGATCCTCTACAGTTGGATGATTGAGTAGGAACTGATTCCAGTCGAGTGCCAAACCAGAAGGGCTATTGGGATCTCCATCATAGCCCAGGTCCAGATATTTCAAGTTCGGGAACCGAATCGAGTTCAATGCCGACGTTATTAGTTCTACAGAGTGTTGTTGCTCTGGATTCGGAAAGCCGATACCAAAATCTGTGAGGCCGGGACAGTCATCGCCAATCTGCTGAATGATCTCGGAAACGTAGCGTGGTTCCAGAGGAGCTATAGAATACCATTAAGAAATGTACATCGTGGTTATGATACTGAGACACATACGCGCTTTGTCGCGTAGAGACAAATCCAGGATGAGGCAAGTCAAAGACGGGTTGCAGATATTTCTCTGCAGACTTTTTAAGCATAGGTAGAATGGTGAATAGAGTGTAGCCCACCAGCATTTTCAAGCATTTCCTAATATTTGCCGTGGAAATTCACATCTGATGGACACATCGGATAACCTAGCGAACGTAGCTAAGTTTACCTTGCTAGTAGTTCCGGAAAGGATAAGGAATGGACAAATAAGCACGAATGTCTGCAGCAGAGGGCCATCCGCAGAAGCGTGTGCAATGACGTTAGCCATAGCTCGCCTAACATTCATGCGAAAACTACTGAGTGATTTTCTACCCTCTTCCGAAAGTTTCTCATCACCGGGGAATTCCAGCCGGAGATTCTTCACAAAAGACGCTGGATGCGGGCCTTTCAGAGGTGCTCTCGAAGACTGTGAAGTTGCGAGGGTAGTTAAGGATGATGTTTCTAGTTTGCGATAAAGAAAAGGGGTGAATATAGAGTGATTTCGTTTGGAAAGTCGAGAAAGGATAGAGAGCGAGTGCGGAGATTCGATTCCAGCGTGTATCGGCACTTCTAGACATTGGGACACCAGTTCGCACAACTCGACGGGAAGTCTTTCGAAGAAGTTCATGACAATCAAAGAAGACAAAGAACAAGCGCCTAGGCCCTACAGAGCGCCCGAGCCAGCGCTTGTTGCTCCAGCAGTCTCCGTCGTCCGATCTATAGGTATACGAATTAACTAAGTACCTACATATGTATGAAATTCGCACAAGTTATACATTTTTGACCTGCTTAACGGCCAAAAAAAATCCAATTGCGGTAGAAGGCTAAAAATACAGGACAATTCAAATAAGTTACGAAGTCGATAACATTTCAGCAAAAAAGAGTCATAAAAAAAGGAAACGAGCGATATATAAAATAGAACGAATGAAAGAAAGGACTCAAAACTACAGGTACAATTTAAAAGCAGACTCATTAGGTAGGTAGTAATACTTGTAATACAAGGGTGGGTATACGACGAATAAACGCTATAGCGTCAATTAGTTCTTCGTGGTGTTGATTTGCTACATGTCTACAGTGTCAGTATAGAGGCGGAAGACCAACGCTCGTACACCGCCAGCAACCCGCAAGTCGAAGCGACATTACACTCTCGCAACTTTCCCGCTCCCTCCCTTCTCCAATACCTGCGAAGCGAGTCGCTTAAACGAGGGACGAGAGGAGCGGCGAGGAGCCGGGCCTGACGCCTCTCCGGTTCCAGATGATGTCGACGATTCTTCCTCTCCTGAAGTAAACGAAGTACTTTCAGGTGTGTGACTGAGGCGGTTTTCGGTACCAGTATCGGCGTCAGAAGATGTAGATGGAGCAGAGAGCATTTGCGGTATCGCAGGCGAAGAAGACATGGAGCTTGACGTTGACGGGGACGGGGAGGACGCAGCTCCTCCTGCCCCTCCTGAGCTATCATTCCCACTCATCGTCGGCTTATTCCTCCTCATCATCTTGCCCTGCATACTAAGATTGACCGGCGCCTTTCGCGCGCGGTCAAGTACTGCAGCTTCGTAACTTCGGAGATCTTCAGCATTACCGTGGACCGTCATCCCAGTACCACCATGTTGAGGTGGTGGTGGTTGTGACGGTAACCCAGGTTGAAGAGGATAGTGCTGGGATAGTGAGGGATGATGTCCAGGATTTTGTGAACCAGAAATGAGTTGTGGTGGGTATCCCGCACCCCCGAGATTATACGCTCCATTGAAACCCACGAAACCACCTCCTACACTGTACCCAAACCTGTCCTCATCGTTGAACGCAGGAGGCGTCTTCACCGAGGGGAGGGAGGACACACGGGGCCGACGATAGCCTGGGTTTACGCCCGCTACGGTTTCGGTGCCATTACCATTGCCACTCGGAGGTGAATGACTCTGAGGTGGTGCAGCCAATGGCAAAAGTATTCCATGTCCGTGTTCACTGATATCTATACCGTGCATCCTAGGAGACTGAGCCCCTCCAGGCCCAGGTGTCCGCATGTAAGCTTTCCAAAACTCACGCAGCTCGCGAGTTTCTATGTCTCTCGTTGGAGTGCCAACAGCACCATGAGTGGGTGTTCCGATTCCCACCAAACCCATATCCATGTCGGTAGAATGTGAATTAGAATTATGAGGAGGATTATTGTTATTAAGGTGTCGGCCATAGCCGTGTCCGGTATTTGGTTTTGCACGAGGAGTGGGAGGAAATTGATGCGGATGAGAATTTTGTTGTTGATTGGGGTGCGGAGAGGAAGATGTAGAGGGTGGTATTGGCGACGATCCGCTAGAACCGGAAATCGGATTCGTGTGCTCAGGCCCAACTAGTCCCATAGCTTGCTCCTCACCCATAGGCATCGGCGTAGCATCCGGGTCGTTGGAGTTTCGTAGCAGACCTATTGATCCCAAATCGACAACGCCCCCATCGGCTAGATGTATCACTCCCTGCGGATGACCAGTATCGTCGCCATTAGGGTTCGGATGCTGGTGTCCATCCGCGGCCCCAAGATGACTGAAAAATTCAGCTCCATCGTTCGCTAACCCCGCTAGAACCGCTGGATCATCGAGAGACAAGAGGCCAAATGCTGATGAGAAACCAGCGTTGCCAGTACCAGTGTTTTCACCGCTGGGCCCTTGACTTTGGCTGTGTCCACTCTCGGATTGAGACCCCTGACTGGTACTAGGCCTACTAGAAGCAAACGAGCTCGAGGTCCCAGGCCTAGAAATATCACTTGTATCACTGGCAGTACCGGGTCTCGACCGATGTTCATAGTGAGGAGAGTCATACGAAGAAGATGAGGAAGAGTGTAAGGAGGTTGAAGAAGCTGCGTGCGGGTGAGCATGAGGATGTTGTTGGTGAAAGACGTGCTGAGGTGGTTGTGGAGGTTGGAATGTAAATTGGTGGTCCTGAGAAAAACGCGAGCGTTCGGTTTAAAAAAACAAATAGAGGGTGGAATGCGAAACTCACTCTATAATCACCTCCTCCGACATTGAACGCAAATTGTCCTACTCCAGTATCGAAAGGAACCGGACTAGTCCCATGTGGACTGTCATGCCAGCCATTAATCCACGGTTGTCCTGAAACGACAGGAAACGAGGGAAAAGACGCTCGACGTTGGAGATCTGCTTGTTGCTGTTGTTGATGTTGTTGTTGAACGCGATGATGATTTGCTATATACGAAATGGAATTGCTGGCAGGAGCGGATGGGGGAGGGTGTAACATTAAAGCTTCACCGTCTGCATATCCTCCTGCAGGAACGTCATAGAAGCCTCCAAATGTGGCTCTAGAGAAGGGAATGGGTGGGGGTACCGGAGGGGATGAGGATGAAGCTGAATTAGAATTAAGGATGGAAGACGGGACTCTGGACGGATTATGTCCAGGTCCGATTGGCGCTGTCTGTCGATGAAATTTGACGAATGTACAGCGTATTTTGCGTTGAATGCATTTTGCTGCAGAATCGTCAGTAAAGTACGAACAAAGAAGAAAACAAACCAAGTGGCTCACCACACGGATTAGAACCATCGCATGGGAGACTACTTTGTACACACTGGTCACAAGCTTGTTTGCTCGTAGTTGCCCTTGAGGCGTTTGCTCCGAATCCTTTTCTTCTTCCTGTAGGAGCATGACCTCTGGCGACACCGGCGGAACCAGAGCCAGCGATATGACATTTATTGACATGTCTTGAGAGCAGATCCGAACGAGAAAATTGATCACCGCACTGCTGGCATTTGTATGGTCTATCTCCAGTGTCTGGAGCCAAAGGTTAATGGAAAGCAGTAAAGATTGGCGACAGACTCACGAGACCGCTGCAAATGGAGGTTAGCAAGAAGATAAGAGGATTGCGCCGCGCGCTTACCATATGCCTCACGACATGCTGGGGCCTAGTAAATGTCGCCGAACAAACGGGACATTTGTGGTCTCCACCCATATTACCGGACCTAAGACTCCAAGTTCGTATGTTGTTGTGGAGTTTTTGTGGATCTGGAGCGGAGCGGAGTGGCATTACTATAGTAAACTTTGGAAAGGGGTAGTAATCTAGGTACCTTGTAGCAGTCTTCAGTTGTTGCAACCGTTTAGTATACGAGCTTGCCGTGTATTGCTCGTTCTCGGTGGCCGTCGGAAGGCCTTAGTGGTCAGTGGTCAAGCGTTGTTGGAACGTTCATCTTTTCAAATCGAAAAGAGACCCCGAAAACGGAAATGTATACGTCACTTTTTCACACACTCACAATTAATCTCGGACCGGGTCCGAGCATACATGTCGTCATTAATTTCACACCTTTAAGCTTGCTTCCTCCCTGACTGCCGTGATTCGATTCCAGTCAATGGAGGAAGATACCTTCATTCAGCTATTTTCTCCAGAGTCTAAGTATAACCCAAGTTTTGAGCGTGTCCGATGACATAGCAAGCAGCTGAACATGGAAACTGCACTGTGAGTGTGCAATACATTTAGTAAACCCTGTAAGCTAGGCGCTCTGGATACTCTAGCAGACGACGCGCAGAGATTGCAGAATGTCACCACTGCCTCGGAGACCTAGTACATCTATACAAACTGGAATGAAAGCACCCATTCACGGACTTCCCCCAGGACGTTTTAGGTCACTTCCGACGTGTAGATGGCGAGTGTGAGTCTGTTAACTCTACAGGAAACAATTGGCGAGTAAATGGCATAGGTAAGCTTACCCGACGTTTCCACTCTCCCTCAAACGTTGTGGCCTACAGTGGCTCGATTTCGGATGAAGACCATTACAGATTTTTCTGATGGCGCTCTGTGACCTTAATGACTGGCTCTAGATGTTCCCCGAACTACAGTATGCGCTCGGCCCTCATTGAGGTACGTACGACTTACTGTTTGCAATCACTTATCTCGATGTAGACCTTAAATTCACCGAACCTTGCCCATTGTCGAATGCACTGGCTTGCAGTGTGTAACCTTTCGGCGTGCCTCTTAGATTCTCGGGAGTTTCTTAATCGTAGATATTTCGGATAAAGCTATACTCCAAGAACCTTTCATCTTGATATGGCAATATGCCTCGAGCGGCCATGTTTTCAATACTGGACAAGATCACTAGTTCGGCACTAGTCCGTCACCTGCCAATAAAACTATGATTATAAGGGCACTCATTTTCCTCCATCTCTCTGCACCGTCCTCACTCGTAGTTGATCCATCTCAAACTTCAAAAATTCAGCTCCGACTCATTGTTCTCGTTTGCACGGAAGGTTTGTAAATTTCTATTGACATGAATATGCAGAGCTCGAAACTACGGTGAAAGTATGTTTTGTAGACGCGTTCAACTGATGTGCCTCAGTAAACATTATCCATTGGCATACCCCACATACAAGTTCGAAGCAGCCCGAGAATCACAGATTTGCTATGCGATCTGGCTTCCAGACTGGCGGTGAGTGACTGGGCTCTACTCTAGTTGCCTATCAATTCACCGCATCAGACTGACATCTCCGAAATTATTTTAGAAATTTTCATTCACTGGTCGTGTAGGGGCGGCTCATAGGCGGCCTATGAGCTTGCCTTTTTCCCTTAGATCTTCAAGCTATTCATGTCAAGATAAGTTTCCATCTAGTCGATATCGCTTGGGAGTCAAAATACTTTTGATTAAATAAAACAAAGCGAAAGGGTATTGTAAGCTTTGATTAAGTCTACATTCATAAGGAGAATTCTTGTTTAATGACTTCCACGAAGTTAACATCGACAAACGGCCGCTTATCCATAAGCTTCCATCCAGAATGACCTCGATTGTTAAGATCATAATGGCTCAGGCGATCCCGCAACCCCATGAGCCGCAAAACGGTGGAAAGACCGAGTTTCTCAACATCGCTTTCGGTGAATGACTTTGCGCGTCGAAGAATCTCGTTGAATAGGGGTGCAAACCAAAGCTGTATGTCGTATCTCCTTGCGATAACAACCTTATCAACTGGATCGATGTCCGGTAGGGCTGCCATCTTCGAGATGGCGTGTGCCCGGACTGCACCCATACACCATTTGTCTGCAAGCTTGAGGACCGAAGTCCATTGAGAAAACGATAACTTCTCAGCAGTTGCGTTAAATCTCTTTCTGTTCGAGGAAAAGCGGATTGAATATCAATCATTCAAGGACACTTATAGCAAGTACTCACGGAGGACAGAGTACTCTCAAAAGTTGTCGAAAATCATCTTCCAACACCCCTTCGAGGTGAATGGGATTTCCTTTCAATAGACCCTCTCCGTCAGAAGGTATAGGGAGCTCCACCATCCCTTGGAAGACTTCGGATTCTACAGCAAGAAAATGGATCGGTATCTGGAAGAGACACTCTTCTACCTGCAAAATGATCATGGCAGGATGTATCTTTCCGCAGGTAAATTGTCTCACCAAAAAAATCCTACATTCGTAGTAATATGAGCTATCCTGCGTCAAAACTAATTTTAGGGGCAACTTTTTGGATAAAGTCGGCGAAGAAGGGATGTCGGGCACAAGCGTTGCTGGACTGCTTGAACCGTCGTTGGTATCGCAGGGGATCGCAGACTCGGGCTCGTAATCAGGCTTCTGTGGAAAATGAATTTGTACTAAGGATTGCGTTTATTGTAACTAGATCGTTGGACTGACCTCCCGATCGGATTCAGTGGACATCTTTCGGTGAAAAAAGAGTGATGGGGTTAAGAAAGAAACAAAATGGAGGCACGCCGATGCTTTAAGTTCATGACCACGGCACATGTTTGCCTTGAGGATGGCATATCAATTAGTTACAGCCACACTGCCAATGATAATACTTCAGCCAGGCTGAAGTACTGTGAGAAATGAATTATTTCAGTGCATAAGATAAATGTACTTTTTCATACAAGTATATAAAATAAATATTTCAATGAACTTATGAAGGAATTACATTTAGACCCTCTGAATTTTGAATTTTAAACAGACTTCCGAAAGAGCGCTTTTCAATTGAGCTCTAAAAACAACAGTTTCGATGCGGACTGAATACTTTTGCTTCACAATAAGAGTGAAAGCAACTATTTCAAAGAAGCTTTTAGCTGGTTCCCGAAAGACAATACTTCGATTCTCGGGCTGATCCGGGCCGAAGGCAAAATTTCAGTGGAAAATTGAATTATTCTCCAAAACAATTACTTTCTTATTGTGAGAGCAGGGCTTTCAAGTCCACATTAAATCTATTGTTTCCAGAGTCTGATTGAAAGCTTCTCTTTTGCACATCTACAGTGACGGCAACTATTGATGCACACCCCCAAATCAGGAAGGTGGGCGCTTAAGCGTTGTTCTTCAGCGTACTGCTCAAAAGAATCATGATTTTTGAGATTATGAGTACTGCGTAATGCTTAATAGGTGTGATTTTCATGCGAGGAAGTCCAACGGGCTTTTTTTTAATGAGACATGGGGGTTCAAAGCACTTAAGCACCCATCGGCCCGATTTGGGGTGTGCATCAATAGTTGCCATCACTGTATGTAAAGTTCTCACTTCAGAATGTTGGAATTCAATTTATTCATTGCTCTATTAAAATATACGACTTTTACATTTTTCTGAAAAAGTACACTTTGTATAGGGATTGAAATAATTTATTTCCCGTTATGCTTCAGCCAAGCAGAAGCATAATTATTGGTGGTGTGAGCAGTACAGAGATTGTGATTTTGATATATTGAGCTTGCTGAGTTTTGGCTGAGCTACTAGTAAGTCGTAGATGGGTGTCCTAATTAGCACGCTGGCGGAACTTTTGTTTCGAGCTATTCACATCAGGATGTATTCCACTACACTTCTGACACCTCCTTGGAATGAGAATAAGCCTCAAGAAATGAGTTTCAGTCTCAAAAAAGCTTTGTCCAAACTCACTGAAAGCACAGGATTAGTGTTTCTGAGGCTTGGCATGGCATGATGTGGCATGTCATTATTGTTGTTTGCATAATAGTTGGCCAATCCAATCTCACGGTTAAATTCTGCCAAATTGCGGTCAAAAGTATTTGAACAATTGCTCAAGCGGTACTGCACCCAATCCTTCAATTTTAAGTGCAAAATGCACTGATTCATATTGTGCAGGGCACTATATAAATTGATTTAGCATTGTCTCAAATAATTATATCCTTACTTCATGCAAGTCTTCTGAGCTCCTGAGTTTTTTAACACTGCATCTACATGTCTTATGTACCTCAAAAATACTTATAAATGTTCCTTCACATGTCCTGCAGGGCACCCGGTAAAAAATCTGTTGCTGAAGGGAGTTGCAATGGTGGTATGGAATGCACATCAGATGGACATGGCAATGTTGTAGTCTATCCTTGAGGTATTGGGACGAACCGCCCGCTGAATCAGATTACTAATCATTGAGCTGAATAATCAGTCTGCTGCCCAAAAAAACAGCAGGAGCTATGTTCATTGCTTGCATCTGTTGAAGGTGAGACCAAATGGTGAAATCACATTACTAACCAAGTGGAGTGAAACAGTTGTGAGAGAGTTTAGTATTGTCTGAGAGGACAGTAAAGCAGTAGTATGCAGAGCAATGGGGACTACAGGTAAACTACTACAGCTTATATACTAAATGTCTGTAAAACTATACAGTACCCTAAATCTAATAATAGGTACAGTATTGGTAAGTATACATGCGTACAATGGTCCCTACAATGTGATGTATGTATATACATCAGCAGTTGATATCATAGCTATAATCACATGTATGTAATTAGCAAATGACAACAATCAAATGATATCAATACATAGGAATGTGATTTTGGTGATCAGTGAGCCAATGTTGAATATCACGGTATAAAGTACCTGATCATGTGTCTATGATCGTGAGTGTATCTTTCAACACTCACCCTTGCTAAGATCAATGGATTGGTGAGGATAAGGTTTAAGGGATCTTTAGATGAAAAGAAAAGAAAATCTATGTAAAAAGGGGCAACGGGAGCTCTAAGGCCAAATCTACTGAGTATGTAGCAAAAGCCGGTCCTGCTATCAAATCCAATGCCATTAAAGGCACATGTAGTTTAGAGGATAGAGACTTCTGTGCTTTGCTACCATAACTCTACATTGAAGGAACATGAAGTCCAAGGACGGAGAAGCAGTTCATGGAGGCTGGATCCAAGACCAAACATGAGCCTGGCCTTTGGTGATGTTGCCTGCTACATGTTCTTGACTACTTTGAGCTTGAGGAGCTCAATGATTTCACTGCCTGGTCATCTAAAGTTCCTGGATCAGGGGTATGGACTTTGTGGAATATTAATTTCCTGAAGGGTTTATTTTTTTCAAAGTTAATACCCAAAAGATCCTTAAACTTTGTGAATTTAACAAGTGCAAGATTTTTCATTAGAATATCTGCAATGTTATCTTCAGTGTGAGCATAAAATAGTTTGACTTCATTCAGTTCAACTCTTTTCCATATGTAATGGAAGTGTATATCAATATGTTTGGTTCTTCTCTCTTGAATTGGATTTGAGGTGAGAAAGATGGAATCTTGATTGTCACCCAGTAAAGGTAAAGATTGAATTGAAATTTCAATCTCATTGAATAGAGATCGGAGCCACATGAGTTGTTGACATGAGTCAGACAGTGCCATATATTCAGCCTCAGTGGAAGAAAGCGCAATGGTCTTCTGTTTATGGGAAACCCAAGATATTGGACCATTGGCTAATTGGATGATCATCCCTGTATGGGATTTTTGATCATCAGGATCAGATGCCCAGTCAGAGTCGCAATAGGCTAAAAAGCCAGCATCTGAAAGACTGTCAAACACAAGTTCATAGTTCCTGGTATACAAAAGATAGTGTAGGATATGAAGTGATTTGGTGTAATGGTCTTTACTTGGATTTGCAGAGTATTGACTTAATTTGATAACCGCAAAAGCAATATCAGGGCATATGCCTAGCATGAGGTACAATAATGATCCTATGATGCTTTGGAAGCATTGTTTGCAGATGGTGTCCAAGAAGAAGGTAACGGGGTGTGAGCTTCTTTTGCTTTATCCATGCAAAATCAGCAAATGATTTTGATAAGGTAATCCCTTTGGTCAAGAATCAATTTTCGCTTTTTGCGATCACAAGTTATGCGCATGCCAAGGAACTCTTTTGGTTCACCTAGATCACGGCAGTCCCATATTTTCATAATTTTTTTTTTCTTCTTTAGGACTAAATTTTTATCAGAACCCATGAACAATGCATCATCAACATATACAATGGCAATTATGGTCTTGCCTTTATCTTTGAAGACATATACACTGGCATCTGAATTACAGTGCTTAAATCCTAGTTTTCCCATAGAGGCAGTGCACTCTTTCCACCAGGATAAGCCTGACTGTTTCAGACCGTAAAGCAATCGGTGTAACCTCCAAACCTTCATTTTGTCCTTAACAAAGCCTTTGGGTTGTTCCATGTAGATTTCTTCATCTAGCTTGCCATAAAGATAAGCCTGTTTAATGTCAAAAGCCTGGATTTCCCAGTCTTCTAAAGTGGCTAAAGCTAGGAGTGTTCTACATATTTCAAATCACACAACACGCAAAAACAACTCGTTATAGTCTATCCCTTGAACTTGTAAAAATCCTTTAGCGACGAGTCGGGCTTTGTATCACCCATCTCTCTTCTTATTAAAAACCCATCAACATTTAATAGGTTTACAACCAGGAGGTAATTTCACAACCTCAAAAACATTCCATTGTTTTAATCCATCAATTTCATCCATGTAAGCTTGATCCCATTTATTGATTTCTTCCTGACTAATACCAGCATTTCAGTAATCTGATCATTGTGACCATGAGTCAGGGATATTATTCAAGTAATTTTGAATGTCAAACTTGGCAAGGGAGCTTGAATAGGGAATTGAATGAGCAAGCAAGAAGTTTTGTAATTTTACTCCCCTTTCCTTAATCATTGATATGATATCCGCTTCAGATTCAGGTTCCATGTCATCATCATTTGATGTTGATACAGGCTCATCTTTGTCCAAATCAGGACTAGGAGAGCATGGTCTGTTTGAAGGACTAGCCTGAGGTTGTGCGGGATCATTTAATGGTAAAGGAATATTGCGAGCTTTGCCAGTTTGGTGTCGCCATCCAGCACTAGTTCCAGGAGTAGGAACCATGCCAGGTTGGGTAGGGAGTTTACGTTCTCTCACAGGATTTTGTCATTTCCATTCCAGAATATACTCAGGTCTATGACTGAAAGGATCAGAACAAGGAGGTGTAGGTGGACGGCAATTATCCTGTGGAGGTGGACTTATTGATGGAGATCAAGGTGGTTGATGAGGTGGGAGACCATCATCAGAAGAATTGTCATTGTCAAATTCACCAGGCAGATCTGGTGGATGATTTGTATTCCTATCTCAAGTCAAAAATGGTATTTGATCTGGATCAAAGAGATCAAGATCATCAGCTGGTGTGTCTGCATCACCATCTGAAGGTCATGAAGAGCCGGATCTATTATAAGGGTTAGACTGGACAGGTTTGTTGGGTTTTTCTCCTTCACCAGTGTAAATGGTGTTGTTGGTTCACATGGATATATATCCTTTGCTTCCTTGGTCATATCCAATAAAAATCATAGCCTCGGAGTGTGCAGATTGTTTATGTTTACATTGTCCTTTCGGGATAAAAATGTAAGCACCAGAACCAAATGTTCTAAAATAGGAAACATCTGGTTTCTTCCAAGTAAAGATTTCAGTTGGAGTCTTCCAGTTCAATCAATGCATTGGTGTGCGGTTAGACACATGCATTGCAGTAAAATATGAAAATTCCCACCAGGACTCCAGATAGCAAGCGTGATGACGCATTGATTCTGATTTGTCCATAAGTGTGTGATTGATGCATTCTGCGTGACCATTTTGTTGATGAACATGAGGTTCAGATTTCTGGACCTCAATACCTTCAGCCTTGAGAAATATTTCCATGATTTCATTTAGAAATTCTCCCCCTCAATCTATGCATATCTTCTTGATCTTACAACCAGTTTGCTTTTCAGCCAAAGATTTGTAATCTTTAAAGGCTTGAAATGCATCAGATTTTTGTTGCAATTTGATTGAGACAGCGTACAAAGAACAATCATCCAATAATGTAATCACATATTTAAATTTATGATGCAATAAAGTTGGTAATTCATTTAGATCCATGTGAATGAGATCTAGGATGTGTTCTGCTTGCTTGTTTGAAAGGGGGTAAGATTGCTGCAGGACTTTGCCAAGAGTGCAACCTTTACATGGATTTTTCTCAGTGGAAATAGGTATTTGCTTCGGAAGACCTTGTACATGCTTAGGAGCATTGCATAAAACATCATTTCCAGGATGACCAAAATGGTTATGCCATGTGTTGTAATCTATTGAAGTCATTGAGACCATTTCATGCTCTGGATTTAATATATCTGAGCAGAGCCAATGAAGGCTATCACCAATAGAATTGGGATTGCAGGTCATTATGATCTTTCAATCAGACTTTGTACAAATCTGATGTCTATCCTCATTTATGACTGTATAACAGCCTTGTCAGTTCAATTGACTGATTGAGAGTAAGCAGTGTGGGCAGTGTGGTTGGTATCACAAATCCTTTACTCACCTGCTATGGATTTGGAGGTTGGCAAAAAAGGTTAAGCTGAGTGTGTAGAAAGAGAACTGCTTGTGTGAAGATAATGAAGATGTTATTGAGTCTGAGATCTCTGAGCTCAGACCAGTCTACTTATATACAAAGGGACTGGGACCCCAGTCACTACTACTGTACCATTTCGATCGAGTGTTCATCCAGGATGATGCATGATGCATTGACACCACCAGTTCATTGGTTCATTGACCTCAATGATGCATGATGGAGAAAAATTTGAGTTCAGTTCACCACAAATTTAGTGCTTGTCCAGAGCCCAATATACTTGAAATAGTTTGTTGTGAGCTGAGGAAACAATAATAGCTAATTGTACAGCATTTTTTGATAGCCAATGCAGCTGTACATGGGGAAAAAAACAGCCACGAACGGAAAATTTATTATCTAGGTAGAAAAATGATGGATTTGATATTAGTTCAGAGGCACATATGATGCATGACGAATTTGGATTTTAGTTCAGTTCAGAGATGCCCATGACGCATGACTGAACGCTCGATCAAAATGGTACAGTACATAAGACCCATGATACCTATCCATGTGGGTCTGAAACAAGGGGTAGATCAACCCTGTTGGGATGGAGATAACATCTCTACAAGGGTGGAGCAACCCTGTTAGGATGGAGATAACATTTCTACAAAGGTTGGGTAACCCTGCTGTTACGAACATTCTTATCTTATCAGACACATGGTATTATTTTCTTATCATTTTCCTTTATTTACTCTTGTATAGCTACATAAGCATGCACTTGTTTAGACGTGCAACTGTACTAATTAGGTTCTGTCAATCAGAGTATGATTGTTTCCGATCATAACACATGCTAGCATGTCCATACTTATACAATCAACCTACATTACTTATTGTCGTCTACTTGTTGTCTTTCATTGTTTCATGCATTGTTACCACAAGGTCAGGGTATAGGGTATAGGGCTTAGGGTTTGTACTTTAGTATATAAGTAGTTGTAGCTGTAGCTTAGTCCTTAGCTTCAATCTCGTCAATACCTCCTAGTTCTCAATATCATCTTCTCTTTTCCTCATTGTTCTTGTCTTTGCCTAAGTCGGAAATCGTGATGCCTGGTACCTCGTGTTGTGGGGAACTAGTCGCTGACACCTGCAAGGTGGAGATAACATCCCTGCAAGGGTTTGATGGAGTAGCTAAGAAGCATATGTACATCTATACTAGATAATAAAAGTGTCAAGATAATGCACTAAGATAAGATAATAAAATATGTCATAGATAAGATATAATGAAATAGGGAAATCTGTGACAGTTGGTAAAACACCAGATGTAACTTAGTTGTATGGGTAAAGCCAGTGCCATTATGGTGACAAATATAGATTGTCCCAGATCCCAAAATGAAGGATTCATTGCGACCATCTGCACTTTGCACTGGACGAGGAGTTTCAAATTCCTTGTAGTCAGCAAAATCTTCAATATATGGGTGAAATGTCCTGAAGCGCCTGAATCAAGCAGCCATTTCTGATTAGAAGAACTGGCTGTAACTTGAATTTCTGTGTGATGTTCCTTATTCACACAATTATGCCTATAATTTATATATATTCAACCCCATCAAGGGGTTGCAGATTACATACAGAGTCCAATAAATACAAAGTAGGAGCACTAAAATCATATGGTGTATTTATAGGTCCATCAACAGATGGCCTTGAGATAGTGTGCATCATATAATTGTAGGAGTTCTGTTTACAGATCCGATGCAATATTTTAGTGAATTTTTTCTTAATGGTAGAAAAGGAAGGAACTTGCCAGAAAATCAATTGCTCTTCACTGGTTCCAGAATTTTCACCCTTGTAGACATCCATGTAGGAGTCAACAAGTCCTCCAAGATCAATCTCCACATCCTCAACCTTCATGTTGGCAAGGAGGGGATCAAAATCTCCAGTGTAGGGGTTGTGAGATTTAACCAGAGGAGAAGAAACCTTGGTACCATTGGTGATAACAGGAGCCATTGCAACGTAAGCTGCAGCAAAAGTGGTGACAGGATTTTCCACGGTTGCCTTATGAGCCTGAGCCTTGCCTTTGCCTTTGCCACCATGCCTGAATTTCTTCTTCTTGTTATTATTTCCATTGGAATTACCAGATTGGGGAGAAGTACTGGTTTGCAGCCCTTTGGGTACTCCTGTTATGACCTATACCATTTGCTATTAAACTTTATCAACACTACTTACCACAAATTCACTCTTTCACTAGTATTAAACCGCATATAATCACTATCTGCTCACATAAGATTGTAATACTGATATTCTGTATTAGTACATACATTCCCTCACTATCCTTAGTCTATATTTCACACATCCACACACACTTACTGCGCATATATGCATAAATTCTCACACTTACTGTGCATTTACACTGCATATAAGCACAAATTCCCATACTTACTGTGGATTCCACAGCTTCTATACATTTATTATATATACCTATTCAATTTATGCAGTTGATGCGCAGTTCCGCAGTGATACTGCGCATTCCGCAGCTTTTCCTTTAGTATATAAGTAGCCAAGATTCACCATGTATGGTAGACGTATTATTTTTTGAATCCAAACTGCCCTTTGTGCTAAACACCCCTTGTGTGTGCTTCAAGACCACTTTTGGTGTATTCTGTTGAGCTATCTCCAGATACACTTCCACCCTATATAGATTGTTGAGCTATCTCTGATCTATATATTTATTCACCTGTTGAGCTATCTCCTTGTGAATACTTACTATTATTTGTTGAGACATCTCTGAGTATTAGTTACAAGCCTTATTACCTATTGTTGAGCTATCTCCAAATAGTAGTTAAAACCTTTGCTGCCTATTGTTGAGCCATCTCCAAAGGTAGTACTTATCATTGTTTGTTGAGACATCTCCAAACAATACATTCTGTGAGTTCCATATTAATTAATTCTGTTACTAACAATTCTACTTGAGCCTAGTTGTTTGAGTATATATTTCTTGCCTAGCGGTTATTAACAGTCCAAGGCTTGTCTTAAGTTTCCTATTTTTATTATTAACATGTTATTAGGTTTGGAGGAGATTCAAGTTGAGTCATAACAACTCCCTGGTCATCCTTCTTCTTCTTTTGGTTATTCCAAGAAGATCCATCAGCAGGAGGACATTTCTTCACAGTGGAAAGACGGGATTGAAGAGAAATGGTGGTGGATTGGTGGTGTCTGAATTCATCCTGGATGGTGGGAATAATAGCTTCCATTGTCAAACTTTTTGCATCATATTGAGACAAAATTGACATGGCAAGACCATCCATGGATCAGGGTAAAGAGGCAAGCAAGATCATGGACTGAATGGATTGAGTGAGAACCAATCCGGAATCAGTAAGGCGTGAGAAAATCGATTGGAGGGAAGAAATTGGCATAGCTGGATCAATTCCTTCAGCCATTTTGAACATGATGGCCTCTTTAAAGATGCCAAACATGCCTGTGGCACCGGGACTTCCATAAGTATCTTTGAGATGGGTCCAAGTCTCAGCAGCAGTTGCTTTAACAGCAGTATTGCAGATGTGATCCGGGAGACGCAAAGCAATGGCAATGGCAGAATCATTATTGTCATCCCAGGTTGCTATCTTCTCAGTGATGTCAGCAGGTGATGTGTCAATCACCTGGTTAGTGGAATAAGTTCCCGCTTGGACTTCAGCTGCTGTAGCAATGCGTGAGGTATGGAGAGGACGAGGGTATCATCCGTTGATGTATCCAATGAGTTTCTGCAGGCATAGATAGGCAATCATGCTGGTAGACCATGTGCTATAGTTGGTACCATCCAAATAAGGAATAACAGTGATGGCGGAGGAAGACATTGTTTGATAAGAGTTCTATAAAAGGAAGTCAGCAATGTTCAATTAAGAAGTGCATGATTCAGTTATGAACATCGAATCTATCCAACATGTCTTTTACCCATTGACTTAGTGTTAGGTGTTGATTGTATATTTAATTCCATCCATATTTCCATCTCCAATCTGATCATTCCTATCAGCCTCAGCAAATGTTCATAAAAGGCTATGTACTAAAACCATATGCCAATAGAAAACCATTTGTTTGATGTTCTACTGAAAGTGCCAAAAGATCAATTAAGATCAATTTTGCACATTAAGGTGCACAATCATTCTAATAGGTGTTTAAGGGATTTAAGGCAATATGGGGGAATGAATACAGTAGAAGGCCAAGAGATCTCACATGTGTTTGCATTTTCCCAGCATACACGCATATGCTTTTGATTATTCACATAGCGGCAGAAGTCTTCCTGGGAAGGGGAATCAGCCCCTAAATTGCTCACAGTGAATCCAGGTGTACAGTACTTGGTATGAGACTTGTTTGAGACCATTTGTTGACCATTTGACAACTTTTGACAATGACCTCAAATTTCACTCAAATTTTTTGATCCTTGTGCAGGACTTATTTGCTTTGGAATACTGCTTCAAAATACTAGTATTTTAGCATAAATATAATGTGAAAGTGTGGTGGAATGAGCTTTGAACAACATGGAAACTTCGAAGCACCCATGAGATTATTCAGCTCAGCAGGCACTAAATTGGCTGCAGTAAAAGAACCAACTTGACTCGCAGACATTATACACATCATTTATGATTGTTGTACTTATTACTCTGCCTACAGGAGACTAGCAATGTTGTGGCCAAATAATCATTAAATCTCCCTTCAGTGACAATTTTTTCACAGGGTGCCCTGCAGGACATGTGAAAGAACATTTATAGGTATTTTAGAGGTACATAGGACATGTAGATGCTGTGTTAAAAAACTCAGGAGCTCAGAAGACTTGCATGAAGTAAGGGTATAACAATACTAAATCAATTTATATGGTGCCCTGCGCACTATGAATCAGTGCATTTTGCACTTAGAATCAAAGGATTTCAGCATCAGAAAAAACTGTTTGGGGCCCAGGAGAATCTAAGGTCACCTATTCCTCTTAGGCATCCTGAGGCATCCTAGTTGGCCCAGGAAAAAGGGTAAAACTTTGAACACCTCAGGTATCCTAGTCATCCTAGGTGTCCTGGGAGATCCTGGGATATAGAGTGCCCACCAACAACTTCCCAGTCTGGGAGAAGATCCCTGAGCACAGCAAGGGAGGGGAGGGAAGCAGAGGTGGGCCTGAAGTTTGCACACCAAATTATATTTCTATTAATGGTAGTAAGAATTGATGGTACCTACAATTGTAATAAATTTGTAGACATTGATGAGTTAGATTTGTGCTGGGTATGAAAACCAACCAAACAACAATCACCCCAATCAGATATAATCCAAAAGGTTTAATTTAATGC
>ML769440.1:0-175840 GCA_009733575.1 Gymnopus androsaceus JB14
GGAAGATCAACAACGGTGGCATTGCCGCAGCGAACTACAGCCAAACTGAAAGACAGGAAGGACGAACAAGTTATAGTTCACCATCGACCGGGACCGTTACACCAGCACAGGGCCAAAATGCACCGTCGACTCCAGCTTCTCTCTCGTGGTTAAACCGCATGGCCGACGCCCAGGGAGAGGAAGCCATTCCAGCACAACCAATGAGCCAAGAAATATCGTCGACACCCTTCTCCAACTCGTTGGTTAATAACGACATCGCATCTGTAGGCGTTAGCCCGGGAGAAGCAAGCGGAAGGACCCTGAGCTCACCATCGACCGAGACTAGTACCTCAGCATACCCAATGAGCCAAGAAGGCCCATCTGCTTCTCTCTCCCATACAAGGGTTGGAAGTCTTTCGTTGAATACTGTTGGAAACGACGTAAACAACAGCACAGTGTATGACAATTCTCGACATACCGGAGTTGGAAACACAACGGTCCTGAACATCGGGGACGTCCGCGACGTGGTGTTCAACTTCTACGCCTCGGTGAGTAGCGATTCGTACAAGCATAGTTATCGTTATCTGAAGTCGGCGAAAAAAGAACTAGGTCCATGGTCGTCACAAAGAGCAGAGTCCCGAAGTTGCTGTTTCCTATTGTAGTTCTTTATTTTGGTGTGTAAAATATGGATATAATGACTTGCCAACAAGCAGATGCGGATCCGACACTACAAATGGCGAGTGTTTGAGTCGCGCATTAGACGAGGAAGAAAGTGGGACACAGGATGAGAGGTGAGGTTCAATACAGGTCTGCAAAGCATCGTTAAAGGTTGAAGCTTCACATGGGAAGGTGAAAGTAGCCAATAGTTCTCTTCAGGAGGGGGCACTGTGGGGAGGGGCAGCAAGGTGCGAGAATCTGCGCGCTGTTATGCTGTTCGTAGACGGAAGTTGCCGTGATAAATCTGGGGTAAATCTGCGGAAATTGCCGAGGCCTTTGCGACCGCCGGTGCATCACCTGCTCGTTGCTCTTCGCTTTCATACGTGTATTTGAGCGGTCTGTCGGTCTGTCGACTCACTTTTGTGTGAGATGAAAGAAAAATAATCAGGATTTTCGCCTAATAGAGAATCCACGGAAATGCTATAAAAATCCTGTTGAACGTCGCTGCGTTGAATGCTCTTGAGCAATGGAGAGCAAAAACTCAACTTCGGTAGATGCCGACAAACATCCAGAGTCGATGCATTGGCCTTCATTTGGAATCATACAGTCTCCGTCGGGACATTTCCAGTCAACTTTAATCGTAACGATATAGAATCGTAGTTTATACAGAGTGGGAATCATCCGAGCAGGACAGAATGAAATGGTTTCCTTGCGTGCAACGAAACTATCGTTCAAGAAATCACATATGTTCGTATGAAATTAAAAATGCGCTCTAAGTAGTGTAAGATCTATAATGGTGAAAAATGTGCCCCGTGCTAAAATATGTACTGCATATACAACCGATACTTTTTCGTGAAGAGATAGATGCGCTATCTATCTATGCGTAGGATCATAATTATGTGCGTAGAGCGTCGCATTACCGTTTGGCATAACGAAGGAAACGCGAAGCGGCAATCGTTACAAGAACGTTGAAAACTAGCGCAAAAAATGAGATGATTGTTCTTGATTGTGGGACCGAACAGGACTCACCAAAGAACGCAAATATGATAAACACATCTCTCCACCGGTTATCGAAACTGATGTTTAGCGGGGTGTAGAACTCGTCACCAGTACGGTATTCGCAATACTGACAGGCTGAAGTGGCGTTAGGGTTATTAAGGTAGCCTCCGAAAACATCAACGAAATCATTTGCCCATTCGTAACAGGTTTGGCCTGAAGGTGGGCTGAAGGTGTAGAACTCGTCGCTCTGGCAGGTAATGACGAGACCACTGAAGAAGAGATGAGCAATAATACGCATCAAAGATTCATAGAGACGTACTGTAACTCGGTTGAGAGCATGGCGGCAAGAGTACGAGTGTATGGTGACAGCTGATAGAGCCAAGCTCTCCAGAATGAGTTCATGGTCGGGTAAGGAATAACCACACCACAGAAGGTGGTGAGAACCAAACCAATGAAAGGGTTGAACAACACCGCAACCTGAACACTGGGGGAGATGGCTGCAATAAGCTGACCGAGAGATACACCAAACTACAAACGAGCCTAGTGAGTGATTGTAAGATTTCAATAAGGAGGTCAACGTACCAGCATCATGAAAATGATAACCAAAAGCTGGAATCCTGTACCATTCACCCCTGCTGAGCCTTGACCGAAACCCATTGGGTAGACCATAAGGGCTGGTAAATTCATTAGACATACCATACATAAAGATAGAACTGGTGTTACGCACCCCAATACACAATACCACAGAGAATGTTATAAGGAATTTCACCAAGCAATTGACCGACAGCGAAAGCATATGGTGAATAGATACGACTCGAGGATTCTGCACATTATTGTTAGACAGTTACCTTCGTAGTTGAAGAAGAACGAACCTCGGATGAAGATACGCCTGTTCATGATGAACATGGGCTCAATCTGAGACATGATGATGGCAGGAAGAACGCAAACCCAGAAACTAATGGAAACAGTTCAAGAAGAGCAGTGAACGACACTAAGCATCCAACTCACATGGCGAAAACCCGGAACTGCAAATCCCTGACGCCATCCCCAAGCTGCAAGAACGAGAGGGATACCCAGAGCGATATGAACATGCAAACGAAGAGCCTAGTAAAGATGTAGTCAGGCATTCGCCAAAGAGCCCGATTGTTCCTTTCCACGACAAGTTTGAGTTGGTAGAAGAACGAGGTGGCGTCTATCACAAGAATTAGTATTCAGACCAAATAGATAGATAAGGAAATCACTTACAAGTGCTTAACGCCTCGCCATCAGGTGCAGGTTGAGCCAATCCTCGCTCTTTAATCGCAGCAATCTCCTTCCTCACTGCAGAGCACTCGGGCGAATCGAGCCAAACATCCTTCCAGTCCCGGTCACCAACCCGAGCAGCAACTCCAGCACCAATCGCTTCGAGCATGTACTCGGCGGGATTAACGTTGGAAGGACATACAGCACCATGACGAGCAAAGTAATTGCGAATGATATGTGAATCAGAGCCGATGTCGCCAAAGTAGACAGTTTCACCACCAGTTTCAAGAAGAAGCAGGCGGTCAAAGCTTTCGAAGAGGAGGGAGGAGGGCTGGTGGATAGTACATAGAATGGCTTGACCTTGGTCGGCGAGTTTACGCAAGAATCGAACCAGGTTCCAGGCGCTTTGAGCGTCGAGACCAGAGGTGGGTTCGTCCAAGAACAAAAGGAGCTCCGGTTTGCTAGCAAGCTCGACACCGATAGTCAACCTCTTCCTCGCTTCGACTCCGAGACAGAAGACGACGGCCTCAGAGATATCTTGCAATTCAAGCAACTCGATAATCTCCTCGACGTAGGCGTTCTTCTCTTCGATTGAGACTTCAGCCGGTTGGCGAAGATATGCAGAGAATCGCATTGCTTCTCGGACGGTCGCTGTTCCTTCATGAACATCCATTTGCTCAGCTGAAAGGGAGGATTGTTAGAAGGAACCAATAACTTTGATTACTGAAACCTACCATAGGCGGTACCTCGCGCAAAGTCGGAAGTCAAAGGACGTCCATCGACCAAAACGTCTCCAGAAATGACACCGATATTCTTCCTCTGAGCGAGAACATCCAGGCATGTAGTCTTTCCGGCACCACTGATCACACACAATCAGAGTTCTATCTTTGTCAAGCACTATTAGTCACTCACCTAGCACCCATAAGAGCGGTCAGAGTACCAGGTTTAACATAGCCGTTAACATCATGAAGCAAACGCCTGGTTCCACCTGGGACAGGAACAATGTAGTTGAGATTTTCCCAAGTGAAGGTCTTCCTGTAAGGACGATCCGCAATTCTGTATCAAGAAGGATGAGTATAATAGCATAAAAATAGAGTGAAAACTCATACATTTCTTCCCTTTCGGTCTTTTCCACCTCCTCTAGAAGCTTCTCGTCACCGTGAGCTTGTTCTAGACGAGCAGCTTTCTTGGCCTGTTGAGCTTCATTGAGCTTCTTGGTTTCCGCATTTTCCTTGGCGAAGATCTTGAATCCGACATTGACAACATATTGCTGAGAAAAAAAAGGTTAGTATCGGCGACTGGTGCTGTAAAAAAAGAGGGCTTACTGGGAAGAACTCCAGAGCTATGACCTGGGTAAGCTGGAAGAAGAAGAACATGCCGAGAAGCACCAAGAAGCAACGCCTCCAAAGATCGGTAGTGTCAAGGCCATAGCCCGCAAAGACATACTGATGACCGGACACTGTAGCAGCACCGCCAGTCGAACCGAACAGTGTACAGACTTGGTTGTCTTCAAGACCAGCAGGGTATTTGGTCACATCTCCACCATTACGAGGAATGATGTAGGTTCCATCGCAGGTTAACTGTAGAGGTTTCTGTTAGTATATACTCGATAGCTAGAACAAATATCACCAACATTGATCCGCCTGAACTCGTTTTCCATGATTCCCTGCCAGGCTGTAATATAGCAGTTGGTATCAATCAGTCGAAGAAGAGTCAAGGCATCTTACCATAAGCAATCGGGTTGAGATAGTAGATCCAGAACAACCACCGCTTCATGCTATTGACGGGCTCGAGATAGCCGGTGTACTCAATACTGTAAAGGCAAAAGCAGTCAGCAAAATCCAACTACTATGAACAAGAAAACAGGTTCTTACAAGTTGGGAATAAAGAACGCCGCAAGACGGAAAGCCGAGTCAAAGTTGGTGCACAACTGTCCGAACGTGCGGAAAAATCCTTGCATAGTCAAGAACGCGATGTAGTTGAAGATGTGGAACGTGAAGAATCCACCAGCCGACCGGTTGAGATTTGACATGAAGTAGACGCAAATGTTGAATATCAGGACACGAACAGCCGAGAAAGGCATGTCGGCGAAGGTGTTGGCAATAGCGACGGCTGAGGGACGGTACATGCTGTAGTTGGTCTGTTTGTGGAGAATCGGTCGTCCAACCTATGAGAATCAAGGCTTGTAAGAATTTATTTTTTGCCTTCTTAAAAAGGCAAAAGTACCATTTGCGTGGGCATTTCCATGAACGCATCCAAACACGTAGTTAACAACTGTTGTAGCGATAGATTAGAGATACATAAAACAAGTAATGAGGAAGGTAGAGCGTACAGCAGCAAAGAGGAGACCTGCACGCGTGAATGCACCAGCAGACGTCGTCGGTAGAGCGAAGAAAGCGCCACCAATGACAAGAGCCAAGGCAGTGCTGAGGGTGAAACTGGTGTAAAGCTGGAACCTATCCTGCAATCGTTGCTGGAATTGACGAACGACCAGAGCGCGAACCTGACCAGTGAATCCGAGTGTGTAAGGGCTCTTCTGCGACACACCCTTCTTCTTGTCAGCCGCGACTGATTGACGGAAAGCTTCCTGATCTGCTTTATCCGTGGCCATGGCGATCTTGTACTTTTCGAGTACATCCGCGTTGTCCTGAGCGTACTTTGACAGGCGATATGCACTTTCCAAGGCGGAAGATGTCGAGGGAACATCTGCAGCGGAGCGACCAGGAGCGTACTGTCGTTCGTTGATATCCGTGCATCCAGTAAGGTAGTCGGCGGTGCTTTGACGAGGAAGAGGCTTGTATCCGAGGTTTTCAAAATAAGCACGAGCTTCAGACGGAGGGCCGTAATAGACTTGACGACCTTCGCTGAGGACCATCACTTTATCGAACAGATCGTAGATACCCTCTCCGGCTTGATAACTAAAAGGCAGAATTAGATGTCGATCATTTGGGAAAAGGAATAGCTCTTACAGAGTGACAAAAGTGGTTTGTCCCAAGACATCTGTCATTACTCGCAGACTTCGAACAAAGTCTAGAGCAGTTGACGCGTCCAATCCACGAGTAGAGTTATCCCAAGACTGTACGCGAGCACGCGTAGTCATCATCTCAGCGATGGAAACACGCTTTCGCTCGCCTCCACTGACACCACGGACAAACTCGTCTCCAACAAGGGTGCGCTTCGTGTGGGAAATGTTTAGCATACGCAATAACGTCTCCAAGACCTCGTTGTCAAACTCCTTGCGAGAAACGCCTGGAAGACGACCGTTTGGCCCGGGTGTTTTAGTCGATAAAGCAAACTTCAGAGTTTGTTCGACAGTAAGGGTTGCGATGTGCCGGTCATCTAATCGATTGCACGAGGTGAGCAGCGTGGAGAGCTTGTATGTAAGCGTTAATCCTACCTTCTTCGTTGTATACCACTTCGCCTTTGTAAAATTTGGACATCTCCGCCGCATCCATACCGGCATAGAGAACCTGGCCGCTGACGTTACCATACTCTTGCCGTTGATTGGCAATAGTCTTTAGGAAAGTAGTGCAGCCTGCACCAGGGCACCCGAGAACAAGACACATTTCACCGGGTTTCAGAGCACCGGAAGATCTTTGAGGGAAAAAATCAACAAGGCGAACGCGTGAACATAGCAATCAGCATACTTGTGGAGAATCGACTTCATTGGGATGTTTTTCTTGGGGAATAGAGGGGAAATGAAACTCCAGATCAAAGTAATGGGGCTGAGAATGAAACCAAGAATAGCATCTGAACCAATGTCAGCTGAGAATCATAAGATAGGAAAAAAGATTATAGTTACTAGCAAAAGTCCTGACAAAGAGCTACAGTTGTATGAGGTCAAAGATGTACTCCTCGGGATGCATTGAGAGACTAACTTTACTGTCCGCTCCGCCGAAAACATCGACCTGAAGGTCTTCCCAAGTGACCCCAACATGCTAAGCACTGGGTAAGTCAAAGCAGAGAGTTTTGAGAATTTATTACAAACCTTGTGTTTTATTCCAGCTTGTTGATAGGCATCATTAGACGAAGAAAGATAATCCTTCAAATCAAAAGCGTCCTCTTGTTCGATGCCCTTTTCTATATCATTAGCTGTTTCTGCACTTGAT
This sequence comes from Gymnopus androsaceus JB14, assembly GCA_009733575.1. NCBI lineage: Eukaryota > Fungi > Basidiomycota > Agaricomycetes > Agaricales > Omphalotaceae > Gymnopus > Gymnopus androsaceus. The sequence continues at coordinate 6,987 of ML769440.1, forward strand.
GTCGAACCCCTCTTTTGTGAGTGACGGGAGAGCTGTCGCGATAGCTCATTGAATTGACGCTCTGCAGCAGATACATCGACATGGCCAGTTTGGTGAGGGACTTGAGATTCGATGGCATCAGCTCGTTGCTCCTCGTACAAGGTCGCAGCATCTGGTGTATCAGCCATTGAAGATGAACGAAGAAAGCAAGCAGCACCAGGTAGGTCCGACGCCGGCCTTTATATACTTTTTTCGTGAAAGTCATGACAAATGAAGAGAGTTGATGAGAGAGACGATTTTGCCGATCACTCGGCCGAATAAACTCCTCCCGACATACCGCACTCACCTTAGATTATTTCTCCGAGCTCGAGCGAGCTCGAGTTCCATAGTTGCAGTCTACAGGTGCTCAGTATTCTACTATCGATGTATTTGCTAGCAATAACTTGTCTTTGGGCTGTCTACTAGACGACAACTTTCTTGCAACTTTGTAATCTTATCGGTATCCCGAAATGTTCGGTTTTTGCTTACTGATCGGTGCCGCCGGCTGGTTGAGCCAATCATCGATTGAGGCTCTCAAATCGGCTCAGCAGGAGATGAGTATCAGTAAGAATGCAGGCGTTGCAAGAAAAATCTTTCAAGAAAATGTATTTACTTGGCTACGATCCAGCAGGGATGGGGCCTTCAATTTTCATGCATCAGATTCAAATGCCGGACTCGGACTCGGAGTGGATGAGTACCATGCATCACCGAGTCAACCGACATGAAGTTGACTTGAAGCGGCAAGCGGATGCGCGCTTGAAGTTGAAGTTGACTCAAGTCGTACGGAGCTGCCTTCCGGCATACCGCCGGCAATTAGTCAGCTTCTCCTCAACGCCAAACGTTGTTGAAACGTTTAGCTCACCGTTATGACTTTGAGAGCAGCCTCTCTTTTTATATTCTGCCTTTTCTCTATAGTCTCTGCGCACGGAAACCATGAGGGATCGGGTCCCAAAGAAGGAGAAACTATCCAGCAATATGCTTTGAGACATGTGCGTTTATCCGTTCTACTCACTGACATGCATGCCTTGCTCACTTTTAAAATTACAGATGTTAAAAGAACACCACATGTAATCCAACTCTTGAATAACCTCTTGTCCTTTTGTTGAGAATTTCCAACAGCGACGGGTTCGACATACGGAGTTTCTTCCAGCTGCACGATCTCAACAGGTCTGCTTTGAAATACGAAATAACCTGCTGTTTCTGACAATATCATTCAGAGATTCGTTCTGGGATAAAGAGGAGATTGAAGCAATCTATGGCGTTCATCATATTTACTCTCAAAAGAAATCCAAAGTACGTGTTCCTCCGCATGCTCAGGAAGTATGTTTTACAACTAAATTGCCGCCAGGATGATGTTGAGCATCAAAAGAAAGCCGATCACATTTCCGGGAGAGGTCCTACGAATCCTCGACGCTAACAAGGATGGCAAAGTGACCGCAGAAGAATTTGAGAAAGTCGGATTGGACTGGTCTGCCAAACTTTGATCATATGGGCGCAGAGGGACACCATTACGATGTGGAGAGTGGTGAGTAGCCTTTTTCATTCATAGCGATATTATGTCCTCACTTTATGATGATCTAGAATTTTTCCTACACCACGAAGGTTTGTCGCCGCGTGAAATCTTATCTCGGGCGTTCCTAACCTTTCCCAGAGGAATATCACTCAACACCCGAAACTCAGACTGATGAGTCTTACAACCATCCTGAAGATATTGAGCATTTCGCCATGCACGAGTCAATTGAGCTCAAAGAAGCCGAGAAGGAAGCAGTCTACCAGGGTATCACCGTCGAAGAAGCTTTGGCAGCCCATGAGCAGGCAGAAAAGGTGTACGAGGAAAAGATAGCTGCTGTCGCTCAACAGGAAGGAGATGAACAACAGCAACAGCCTTTGGCTGTTGAGCATCCGCACGCTGAACAGGTGGAACCAATATCCCCGGTGGAGGCACCCAATCCAAAAGTAACACGTATTCCTCCCCCGGAAAAGCAGGATCCTGCAGTCAAGTTCCGAGATGCTAAAGCCCAGGCTGAAGCTAAAGGTGCATGGGGCGATGGCAATGATGGATTCCTGCCTCCGGTCGAGCCGGGCGACAAGATGAGGTTCGTCCACTTTCTGGTATTTAGTTTACTCACTAATACTCATGTGGTAAATTAGGAGAAATCTGCCCTACAAGGTAAGCCGTGTCATTCCTGTTTCTCTCCGATCCAACTGAAGTACTAAGGACAAAATGCAGTATAAATTCCGCCGGAATTGGGGAGACTTTTAGTTCTCGGAGTCGGAAAGGTTGGGTACAGTATAGTGTATATGGCAACTCCGTCTCCCTTTTCACGCCGAGATTTTTGGAGACTGGATAATGCTTTCTTGGTTCGACTATCTTTAATCCTTTTCTTCATCATCACTCATTTACCCCCGGAATTCAATCCTTGCTGCTGTATCCGAACCGTAACGGAACCGAACTCAAATTTTTGTTTTCGCCCGAAAGAAAAAGAGTCAAGTCAGTGGAACAAAATAATGCAATGCGTTTCGCGTGTATGGTTGGTCAATATCTTCGGTACCGACTGCTCCTTCGAGCTGTGAGAGATGTGAAAGCCGTTGTTCGGGCATTTATCAGCGTGTATGGAAATCTCGAGATGGGCTCAGGGAGACTCAGCGTCAGTAAGCGTAACACAAAGATCTAATTCCCGCGTCGGAATTTTACACATTCAGTTCACGGAACTTGTAGATGCTTGCGGTTAGGAGAAATTGCGTACTTGTTGGCATTTACGAGGCAAGCCCGAGCCATATCGTTCTACCCTCAAGACATTTTACGAATTTAGTTCACGGAAATTCTGGATGCTTGGCATTTATAAGCCCGAGCCACCCTCAAAATGCTCTGAGACTGTATACGTATTCATTGGTACAGTATGGCATAAAAGAATATAGATAATGTGACTATTACTAAATAAACTGCTCCACCCAGTATCTATACTTTTGGAATAATCTACGTATCCTACCCTGTTCGCCATGCTAGTAGGAACCCGTGAGTGACAACCTCAGTCCGTCTTTCTGAAAGACTCGGAGAGCTTCATATGCATCTTCGTCGATTTTCCCATCAAGGAGACAGTGAAGCTCGACAGACCTCAGACGTTCAATGCCTGCATCCGACGAGGACACATTACCTTGTGCCCATCTCGACGCCACAACTTCCACAAAGATCTCTTCGTCAAACCAACTAGAAGGGAAATGCAATATGAGCGAAGCCAGTTTCGGCACCAGTAACGGAGAATGGGGTTTGAATGAGCCAAAGGCACGACAGCTAGGCGCGCACAAAGTTTGGCGGCTGGAGTTCAAGGCCTGTATAAAATCTATGTCAAGATAGGACATGGTAGACTTGTCTTCTAGCTGACCGTCAAGTTGGTTAGGCCGAGGGTGAGTTCCAGAGCGGAGGTAAGATCATATGAGGTTAGAGGGGCGTCGACAAGGATGAGAGTTGTTATAGAGCACATCGAGCGAGTGATGAATGATCTAAAAGCATGGCCAGGCCATCCTTTCTAAGGATAGCGAATATCATTCCTCAATTCGTTATGGAGACAAACAGTGGTTAGAGCGGGAGAATCAAGTTGGTCAAGGATAAACTCGATGAGCCCATAGTCATTTAGAAGGGGTAAATACATCTAACATGGGGTAGCGATTGATTGTCCGCATTTCACAACAGAAGTGCTCAAGAGAGCAAGAGCGTTTCTGATGCCAATGTCATGAAAGCAATGAAGATGAAGTGTGCGGATTTGGTGCCTTGTAGTAAGGAAATGGATGCTCCAGCCTTAAGCTATGAAGCTTGGGCGAGACTCCAAAAGCCTCATGATTAATTTGAGCGCCTATTAGGCCACTTCCAAGGCTCTCTAAATTGTTGAAATCAGCATTGAAGAGCGACCAGGAAACGTATAAATAAACGTCGAAGCAAATACGGGCTCTTCTCAAACGGTTAGAATGCTGAAGAACCATCTGGAATAAAGTAATAGCATCTGGGTGAGGATTCGCGTATCGACATGTGAAGCAATGCTTCTATCCATTAGACTGATGTCCAGGAGCGCCTGACCGGAACGTTCAAGACAAAGCTTGGTAATATTAACAGTCCGTTGGAACATAGGATGCCGGAGATGTGTAGATAGACCTGGGCATGCGAGGGTAATGTTTCGCCATAGTCTACACGCGCGCGCGCAAGCGAACGCGACATCGACGCTTGCTAGCCACCAATCTGGAGATTCCGGAGAGAGATTAGTACGCTGACCGGATAGGGCAGAAGAGAGTACAAATGTAGAATGTCGTGGTTCGCGTCGCCACACGTGTTACGTGAGAACGCTCCTGGGCGCTCAACGAATTTAATTTTCAAGTTAGAACCAGTCGGACCAACGCGCAAGCGAGTGCCAAACGCGTTCGAATTGGGTGTAAGTACGCTGGATTTCCTCAGTGGCATCTAAGCAACCCATGTGACGGCGATTTAACGTTGTGTCTCAAAAAGGAAAGCGTTCATCTCTGTCTTCCTTCTTCTCTCCTGGGAATACAAGGTCGCAATAACGTGCAGGCCTTTGGCATGTCCTTATTTGCTACAAGGCTATCGCTTGCTTCAAGCCTGATATAACTGCACTCATTTAGGCTTTGGAAATTTGAAAACTTTGGATCCTTCCCAGTCAACATGCCAGTCAGCACGGACCTGACTCGATTTATCACTCCTTTCTTGAAGAAAATCATCCCACACAACGACTCTTGCTTCATTCAAAACATACCGCTGGACGTATGGGTTGACAAAATTACTACTTATCTGACCATCGAAGATGTTATCTGTTTGCGACGAGTACGTTTATTCCAGCATAGGATATCCAGCGACTTACACTTCTGTCTTTATTCAGGTCAACAAAATGCTTTTTCTTATCACTCATGAGCCTATTATCTGGAAGCGCTTCCTCGTTCGCCTATCCATTCCTATACCTCCTTTGCGTCCTAGCCTTCGTTGGTCTTGGGATTCACACAGTTTCCAAATCGAACAACTGGTGGCCAAGGCCATCTGTACGGATGATAACTGGCGTAGACTAAGTCCCAAGCTTAGCCACACCAGAGTTATCTTCGCGTTCAACGAGGTGCTCGAGATGAAACTACTGCCAGGCGGTCAATACATGGTCGCGTCAGTGAAGGATTCTTCCAGCCGAAGATTTTACATCTGCATCTTTTGTCTTGACCATCCCGAGCCGAATTATCCTCCACTTGCCAGGCTTCCTGTTCCCTCCAAAGCTTTCAATCTCGAGGCTCGATTCCTACCACACGAAGGCAGGCAAGGGATCACAATTATGTACTCGCAAAGATCTCCGGAGGATGGCCATCTGCGAGGGTAAGTCTCTTTTTTGTTCTCGGTGGTTCATGTCGTTGATTTGGTTTTTCTAGTTACGATCTCTCGGAATGGAGTGCCCGACCTGATCTTGACTCACCCTATCCTCTGCGGCACGATTGCATATGCACATTCGTGGATATGGAAGCATTGGAACTGTTATCGGACCCTTCTGTGAATCGAATGTCCCGGACGTTTCGTGAAAGAGCTGCCGCACTTCCTAAGCCCTTCCAGCTCATGATACACTTTGTTTCTAACGCACCCGTGGAGCACTCTTCGCTCTTCGAGGCCGATGGGAAACCTTTCGCAGCCTTGGTTCAGAAACCAAACGAAATTGTTATCATGGATTTAACTTCCAATCAGCTTAGTAGCATCAAGTGCTTGAGGATCGATGATTTCAACGCAGCGGTTCGTCGTCGCTTCTCAGTGTAGCAAGACTAAGGCTAATCTTATCTCTTTTCAGGAACACAAAATACGGGCTATACGAGTTCTACCCAAGCAAAACCAGGTCTTGGTGGTGCGAACAATCAGACTTCGCAAGCTTGACGAGAAGCAGGATCAACATCTTGTCGAGCTTTACACATTACCTAATGCTGGAGAACTGGGAGTCGAATCTCAACCAGACCAGTACATCTTGATCACAAATAGGAATGCCCACTCGATTCATCTGTCGGACAATTACGATCCTCCCCGAGGCATAGATCATCCCTTCCTTCACGATCCTAATGCCAGACCCCCTCCTCTATCTATTTATGTATGTGGGGAGCAGCTGGAGGGCACAGAGCACATCAACATCGATCCAGAGTTGTCCTTTGACGGGCGCTGGGTTTACAATTTGGAATGGTTGCACGAGCAAACGACGATACATGACGCCCAGTATGGTCTTCGGGTGATTCCTGGTGTACGTCGAGCCCTCGTATACACCGTTCCTTTGGACGATCGCAGCGATAATCCCAAGATCAGGTCACTGAGTCGATACTTCAATCCCAACTTTCACCTTGAGGACTATCCTCATGGCGCCGAGCCGGAAGGCGATCTGTCGGTGTTACGCAAACGGTATCTCAGGCCTGCGGAGGAGTACACTGCGTTTAAATTCAACTCGACCATGTTCAAAACGATTGCTGAAACAGGTTTTTCGGCGATTGCATGGGACGAAAGTACAGGCAGGATTTGCATCGCTACGCAGAAGACTATGAAATTTTTGATCATGGATGTCAAAATGATTGTACCCCCCGATGATCGTTTTGCTCAGTGGCGTAAGCTTCAATCTATGATGAACGACGAAGCTTAAAAGGTTTGACTATAACAATTCTTTGTTTCCTTTCAAGAGCTCTATTGCAAGTACGCTATATACCAATAATTCGGCGATATGTAAGAGTATGAATTACGATTGAGCGGGAGTTGGGTATTGTTAATGTAGTGGTATAAATATAGTTGTCCAAAAGTAAGAAAGAAATTCATAGAATATCAATCTACCAGTGACCGAGTTGTACCCTGGTTCGATCAAAGCCAATCTCGGACCATCGCTCGACTCCTTCGAGTGGTTCATTGTTGGATTTGTCGAGGCCTAGAAATCCTACGTTGTGATACACTTTAGTCGCGGCGCCATTGTCGTGAGCGACATAGAGGGCGACCGTCTGCTTTCCCGAGTGGAGAAGGTGTTTGCAAACCTGCCTAACAAGTCGTTGAGCACAGCCGAAACCGCGATGGCCCACGGAGGTCATGACTTTGGTGATCGTAGCAGTGGTACTGGTATTTCTAGTATACGCAACCATGCAAGCGATCTCCGGTCCACTGGAACCAGTTCTAGTTTCGTGAACCCACACCTCCTCGTTACTAATGAGCATATTAGCCTCCTTCAGGGCTCCCGCCCAATCCAAGACAAAGGGCTCTGACTCCGAAGCGAACCCCAAGCAAAGTCTGGCAACTGCATCGACATCAGAAGCTACAGCAGGCCGAAGTGTGTAGGTCCTTCCACCAACCGCATCCGTTGCCTGGCGATTTCTAAACGACCTTATGGTACAATATGACAACATTGCTGCGTAGTACGGTTTCTCGTAGTGTGAGATTCCAGTGGATTCCGTCCACATATCCGCGAAAAGTTCCGCAATGAGCTCCGGTGCAAAGATGCTGTAGACTCGCTCGAGAGGGATGTAACGTTGCATGGCGAGTATAAGATTATGCAGGCGGGGAGAGATGAATTGATTGGTTAGGAAGGGGAAAGGTACGGTGGCGACGATGAATATCGGATATTCCCCCATCTCATTCTTCGAGCATGATAGAACAAAGTCTACCGTCCGTCTGCCCTCGGAGCCGAGAGAAATACAAGTAATCCAGAGCTGGTCTTGGTCGAAAAGCCCGCCTTGCTCCTTCGAAAGTACCTTTTCCGCTAATGGGAGCATCACGTTGGTACGAACTGCATTCCATCTGAGGGCCTCCCAGACTTCGACAGGTATGTCGCTGACGGAGTCATAGACGTTGATCTCTAAATTGGATTCCTCGGTGGGAAATGTCGTGCGGGAAGTAAGAGCAGGCATTGGAGTCAAGTGAGGATGTAATGAAGCATCCAGAGTCGTTTTATATATTTCCCTCTCTACATCTTTGACCGTCAAATTGCAAGCAGCTGTTGAAAAGTTGTTGAATTCCTGTATTGGTCCACAGGCTTGACTCAATGATATCCCAAAAAGAGTCTACCTGGAAATGAAAAAATTTCTAGAACACGCTGCAAGGTGGATGGATGTATGCGTTAATACCCAGATATGGATGAAAGATTGAATCGAGTCATGCAGGAACTATATCGAGCATGATCTAGGGAGGCAATGAATTGTGCATTCGGAGATAAATGCTGTCAAATGACAAGCTGCGTCAGTTGGAGTCAGAGAACAGAATCAACTGATGCGATAATTGCCGCTTTGACCACTGATAATTGCTTCCATCGATAACGAATCAGGAAATCTTCGGGGTTCCCTGGAGCTCGCAGCGCAAAGGAGATTACATACTCAGATGAGTACGAAATTTTTAATCATGGATGTTAAGATAATTGTACCTCCCGACGATCGTTTTGCTCAGTGGCGTATGATGAACGGTGAAGCTTAAAAAGTATGACTATGAACAGTGTAGAAAAATTCTTTGTTCCATTGCAAGAGCTCTATTACAAGTACGCTATATACCAATAAGTATGTGATATGTACGAGTATGAATTACGATTGAGCAGGAGTTGGGTATTGTTAATGTAGTGGTATAAATATTCAAAAGTAAGAGAAGAATTCATAGAATATCAATCTACCAGTGACCGAGTTGTACCCTGGTTCGATCAAAGCCAATCTCGGACCATCGTTCGACCCCTTCGAGTAGCTGATTGTTGGATTTGTCGAGGCCCAGGAATCCCACGTTATGATACACTTTAGTCGCGGCGCGATTGTCGTGAGCGACGTAGAGGGCGACTGTCTGCTTTCCCGAGTGAAGAAGGTGCTTGCAAACCTGCCTAACAAGTCGTTGAGCACAGCCGAAACCGCGATGATTGACGGAGGTCATGACTTTGGTGATCGTAGCAGTGGTGCTGGTGTTTCTTGTATATGCTACCATGCAAGCGATCTCCGGTCCACTGGAACCATTTCTAGTTTCGTGAACCCACACCTCCTCGTTACTAATGAGCATATTAGCCTCCTTTAGGGCTCCCATCCAATCCAAGACAAAGGGCTCTGACTCCGAAGCGAACCCCAAGCAAAGTCTGGCAACTGCATCGACATCAGAAGATACAGCAGGCCGAAGTGTGTAGGTCCTTCCACCAACCGCATCCGTTGCCTGGCGATTTCTAAACGACCTCATGGTACAATACGACAACTTCGCTGCATAGTACGGGATCTTATAGTGCGAGATCCCAGTGGATTCCGTCCACATATCCGCGAAAAGTTCCGCAATGAGCTCCGGTGCAAAGATGCTGTAGACTCGCTCGAGGGGGATGTAATTCTGCATGGCGAGTATAAGATTATGCAGGCGGGGAGAGATGAATTGATCGGTTAGTAGGGGGAAAGGTACTGTCGCGACAATGAATATCGGGTATTCCCCCATCTCACTCTTCGAGCACGATAGGACAAAGTCTACTGTCCGCCTGCCATCGGAGCCGAGAGAAATACAAGTAATCCAAAGGTGGTGCTGGTCGAAATCCCCGCTGAGCTCCTTCGAGAGTGCCTTTTCCGCCAATGGGAGTACCACGTTGGTACGAACTACATTCTGTCTGAGCGCTTCCCAGACTTCGGCAGGTATGTCGCTGGCAAGATCATAGACGTTGATCTCTAAATCAGATTCCTCGACGAGTGATGTAGTGAGGGATGTAATAGCAGGCATTTCGTGGAATAAGTCAAGTAGGAGTCAGGTGGGGAAGTAATGAAGCATTTCGAGTCAGTGAGGCTCCTTTATAATCAGGCTCTCTACATCTATGTGCTTTCAAGTTGCAGCTGTTGAAAAGTGGTTGAATTCCTGTGTTACGGTCCACAGGCTTGACTCAATTAAGAGATGACCTTTTGACCATAATATTCGTAAACACCATCTGGAAATGAGAAAGTTGTAGAACACGTTGCAAGGTGGATGTATGCGTTAATATCCAGATATGGATGAAAGATTGAATCGAGTCATGCAGGAACTACATCAGCACGCTCTAGGGAGCGCCATAAATTGTGTATTCGGGTTAAAAAAGCTGTAAAATATCAAACTGCGTCAGTTGGAGTCAGAGAACAGATGCGATAATTGCCGCTTTGACCACCAGTGATAGATGGTTCCATCAATAACGAGTCAGGTAATCTTTGGGCTCATGTAACTCGCAACGAAAAACAGATTGCATACCAGAATATCTTCCAGATGAGTACGGAATGGAAATAAAAACCGGTACACCGTAGTACAACCAGTGCGATAACCACACCAATAAGCGCGCGGCTATAAAGGCGTCAAACAGACAACTTGAACGCATGTTAATCAGAGAACATTATACAAAACTTGCTGTAGTATAGGTTTGACAGTATACTAAGATAATTTTCGCAAAGCTGCGCGCGATAAACGATCAGAAGACAAAGTAATACAGTGTTAAGACCATCATGATTCCATTATTCAGTGAATGAGACAATAAAAAGACAGATGATACAGAATGAAGGTGCGAAGAACACGAAATGGAAGAAAATAAACAAGCGAACCAACATTCTGGAAATTATTACAGGGAAGCGAAGATGTTGAACAAGATGGTGTATATATGATGTATACGTCGTCCTTACAGCATCCTGATTTAATGCTGGTAGAAGGAAGAGGGCGGACCCTTTCCTTCCTCTCGTTCTCGCTCCCTTCTCTCCTTGTCTTTCTTCCCAAAGCCAAACATCCCACCAGAGATGCTCAACTTGCGACTAGCGCGCTTCAAGTTTGAAGCAGTACCACTTCCTGTGCTGGAAGTGCTGTGGTTAGCGCCAGAGGTGTGTAGACCAGGCGCCGTAGGGTAAGAGCCCACCGATGTTAGCGGCGTAACAGGAGAACCTTCTCTCATCTTCCCTTTCTCTAAGGTGGGTAAGGCATGACCATCAGGTATCGCATTTGATGATATTATCGGAGGTATTGGTGGTACAGGAGGCGGTGACTCCAAAGATATGTTTTCGGTGTTCCCGGGTGCGGTAGAGGGACGGGGGGAATCAATAGACTTTCGAGGCTTTTCTCGGAGGCGCGGTAAGCTGGTGAAAGACTTTTTGCGATCCGGAGACTTGGGAGGAGCATCAGGGATAAGTGAAGATTTTCTCGCAGGGATATGATTTAACATATGAGAAGGTGCAGGTGCAGAGGAGGCAATATTCGAACCGGACCCTGTTGACGAGGTAGCGGAACCAGGAGGCGTTTCGCGGCCATTGGGAGCCCATACGGGAGGCTTCACGGTCAGACTTCCATCAACAGTGGATTTCGGTCTCGAAGAGCGAGGTGATGCAAGTGTGTTTGCATTGAAAGGACTCGGTTCCGAGGGCCGCCGGTTCCTGGCATGATCGTTGTGTTTGTACCAATGTGACGAGGCGTTCGAAGACGATGTAGAAGTGGTCTGCATCGTCGCTGGATCGTCTGCCTTCGGGGTAGGAGTTAAGCCTTCAGATTCCTTCTTCTCTGTTATCCTTATACTCTTCCGCTTGCCAAACCAACCTTTCTTCTCCACTATTTCCGTTCTCTCTGAGAAAGAGTGTGATGTCGGCAGAACGGGGGAGGGTGTGCGGTTCCGGTTCGGAATCAACTTGGTAGTGGAGGCGTCATCACTGGGTAGGGGAGAAGAAGGTGGGACAGATTCGACAACCGTCCGACTGCTTTCGGGACTTGTTGCCGCTTTGGTGGAAGGGGTTCGGCGTAACGTCGGAAACAAGCCTTTCGCCTTCCCGTTAGCCGGACTAGCAGTTAACGCAGGCGAGGCTGGACTCGCGGGAGGTACACCATTCAGCGGTGCAACTTTTAGATCAAGGGCTGGTCGAGATGGGGATAATAATGGTGAACTTTGGGCTGGAATGACGGGGAAAGGCGGGTCGCTCAAGTCCGAAGAATCAGCTTCATCAGTTAGACCTGGAGGAAGCGCCGGATTAACCTGGGAGGGAGATGGCGGTACCGAAGCCGCTGAAGGAGTGGGTAAAGGGGGTGTACGAAGGCCTAGGTTTGTGCGGTCGATGTCCACTGCCTCGTAATATAGCACATAAGCAGATCCAGCGTTGGAATCCCCATAATATTTCGGAATGTCTTTTTCGGCGATAGGGTAAACGTTGTCATCGTCGAAAACCAGCCAAGAGCCTAACGCCTTGATGATGGAGATGTAATGACCATGGTGGGGTCCACTATGAAATGCAGGGAGGAATATCAGCGCCATGTGAGACGTATAAAAATAAGGAACAGGTCACGCACTTTCCAAGATGAACAACGATTGCGAATAGGTTGTAAAGTCTGTCCGCGTCTTCGGCATCATCAACAGTATTGAAAAGCCGTAGTTGTAGGGGGAAAGCCACTCGATAGGAAAGCTTGATGTACCTGTTCAGGTCCTCCTGGTACTTGAAACGCTTCAAATGCAGCGCAAGAACATTGGGAAGCTGTTTGATTTTCATACTGCGATGGTTCGGTAAGATAAGCGAAAAGTACTGAGGGAAGGAAGCTTACCGCTTCTCTGCTTCTTGAAGGTCGCAGCAAGAGTCGCAAAAAAACTTGTTTTTCTGACATAGCATTTCACTCGCACTAAACTGTCGTAGACATGCAGTAACGCTTGAGTTTTCCTCAATGTCTATCGAAAGGTCGATGAATGATTCATCGCGTGAAGACACCTGCAAGAATGTGAGGATTAGAACGATTAGTGAATGTAGCAGCGCTAGAAGCATACTGTTTCGCAGGTTAAACACCTCGTTTCGCTTGTGAGCGTCCCTTCAAACAACTTGTGGACCAGAGTGGAATCAGGTAGAGCTGAGTTTACACTGTTCATCGTAGGCGTAACCTTGGATGCAAGTGTGGCGATTGAATTGGACACTATGACCGACAGTTGAACAGAAGAAAAAGGATACGCAAAGGTAATGGACTTACAGTCTTCCGCCGAGCCCGTCCCGATCGCCTTCCGGTCTTCTTCTACTTCCTCTACGATCTTGTTGAGAAGATAGTTGAAGAATTCGTGTGCATCCTGGTGCATAGGCGAACGAAATACTTCGTTTACACGCCGCAGTTGTTCGATGAAGGCAGAGGGAGCGACTGTGCCCTTGTCGGAGGGATGGATTGATATGTATAGGAAGAGGGAACGGAGTGCGGAGAAAAGGGTAGGAGGATTTGGAGGAATGGGAGTAACATTTTGGGCGGTGAACGCGCCATCGTTTACTGTGCCTGACGTGGAAGGCTTTCGCTCTGTTTTCCGTCGGACTGGTACCAGAGGTGTAGGGTTGTGGATTTCTGGCGGGGTAGGGCCCGGATGTACCGGAGAATCTGGAGACTGCAATAGCAGATCTCTGAACGGCGCACAAAAGTACAGAGCTTGGATAACTGAGTTGGCATAGCTGATTTCGAAAATAAGCATCTAGAAGGAAGCGTCAAGTAGTACGAGCATACCAGGTATTGCCAAACTATTCCGGATAAGTTTAATGAGCAAAAATCAAGATGAAGGAGAATGCTACATACATTCTCTAGGCCAAATTGCCTGGTATCCGCTGAGGATTCTACAGGGATGGGGGTTGGGGTAGCGACAGCTCTTGCTGGCTGGTTCTGCTGATTCCAGGGAGTCCATTTTGACCTGGCCATAATATGTGGCGGGGTCAAGATTCAATTGGGCCAGCCTAGCTACGGGCTGCAGAAGATCAACGACGAGCGTCGTCGGGAGAGAATGGATCACGTTGTAGTGTGCCTTAAGAATTACAACTCATAGGCGCTTAACTGACCGCTCCGGGGGCGGTGATGGACTGATCGTTTTCATAGTGCTTCCATGATGGATCAAAGTATGGATCTAGTTCAAACTTGGTCCAAATCCAACCTCGAACGAAAAATAGTCGAGTAAGCCCATAACTTCGCAGTCACCCCGCCCTCAAAAAGGTTAGATCTTAGGTCTCAGGCTGTACTTGCTACGCTACTACCGGGTTTGCCCCCCAGATCGATAAGCTCGCGGAAACTCAGTTTCAATGAATGGTTCGCCAAAACAAGTCATTGTATGTCATTATCCAATTTTGGGCCTACTACATCATGATCAGCGAGCAAGCTCCGCCATACAATTAGCGGGCCCGGGAGAGATTGTCCACCGATGCATATGCAGCGCACGCTAAACTGTAATAATCTTCTTTACGGTCACTAAATCTCCCACTTTTACCACCGCACTCCCAAGTGGCACTCCGTTACATCCTACACACGGCTTCATCTTATTTCTGGGGTCGAGTCCTATGCGGAACTTCATTAATACCTTGTATGGCACGGCTTTGTCTGGTACACCAGTCTCTGGACACACGTTTGGTAGCTGTAGACGAGAGGCCAGCCCTGGTAGTTAGAGAATGTCCGAAGTGTCAACGGGTAGATGGGAAGAACACGTACCAGGCACCGAGCACACTTGTTGACAAGAAGTATACCAGGTGCAGTCCCTGCGTTTTCGGAATTAATGCCGATCTCTTCAAAATTGTCTTCCGCAAAGGGACCGGCACCCCGTAAAACAATATTGGGCCTGAATCTATATCACAAGTCAGCTGAGGGGAAACCCGGGTGCCAATTTTCAAGTGTCAAAAAAAACGCTGCTTTTTGGGCCATACCAACCATCTGAGATGGCTCCATCCCATTTGATTAGACATGCGATGTAAAATCCAAAATCCAAAAGAACTGAAACAAACCTTTCAATCACAAACTCCCGCTCAGACCATTGGTCTTCAATGCCCTGAGTCCCAATGCGCGACCGAATCTCCTCGTGCAACACATCGATGCTCTCCTCAGAGAGCACGAGGAGCGGGTACCCGTCCTGATACCACGCTGTCGCCTTCAGACTAGGAAACAAATCAGTGGGGTCACAAGGGCGAGGCTTGCTCCCCTTCACAGCCAAGTGTACGGGCCGCTCAAAATATGCAGACAAAATCGCAGACGGTGAGCGTCCGGAGGTGCTTTCACAAACGAATCCGTCCATGATACATCCCCACATATCTACGTCACTCAACCTTTAAGTCAATCCATTAGTAAAGACATTCAAGCCAAAGAGGACGGGCTTACCGCTCCCATTTCTCCTCGATAGGGTAGAGAGGCACAGAAAAAGATTCGCATCCTGAATCATCTGGGAAGGAAACGAATAATACACCACCATGAGGTGATTTCTCGTCCACTTCAATTCGCGGAGAGATAAGAACCATCTAGTTCGAAGGTTCATAAGTTATGAGAACTTTTCTCGCTCGGAATTACGATAAGGAGCTTTCCATACCTTGGCCACCTCTCGAGCGGTGATTACTTTGTGGGTGTCAGCCTCGACGATGCAAAACCTTCTATCGTTCTTTCAGATAATGCGGGTTGAGGAAACTTGCTCGAAAGTTTGACAAAACCAGCTAACCTCCAAGCCTTCAGGAGTATATCGACATGATTGAACCGAAGTTCCACGACAGCTCTGCGAATTCGGCATATTAATAGCTTTGATACCATTGCTGCTTTCGAGAACAAACCTTGATAGGATGCACTAGAATCTTCGAAACTTGAATACCTTGGTATACTGCAGTTTGTGATGCCATTGGGGTGGAAGTTGACAACGTCTGGGAGTAATGATAAGTAATGGTTGAATACAAACGACCTCCTAAGTAATAACCTTCTCGGCTCTCCGCCGGATAAGGCTCCGATTCTTGAAAGCCATAGCCGTGAAAAGAAGGAGCACGCATGTAATCAGCAAGGTAGATGGCGTCGCTGCCAAGAAACTGTTGGAAAGAGAATGAGAATGCATTGAAATTTGATTGAACGTCGTGAAAGTTTGCGGACATGGAGCATGAGTCAGCGATCGGCAATCCCGCTCACGTCCGGACTCCGAGTCTTGCAGACCGCAGAGCGCGGGTAATTACTTACCGTGGTTTGACCGCGGTTCCTGTCAAGGTTCAACGTTCAAGATTCTAAGTAGCTCGAATCTAATTTACGCCAGCGCTACTTAGCTCAAGAAGATAAGATTCAATTTCAACTTGATCGATAGTGTTTTTACTAATACTAGTACAAGTTTGTTTCGTTCTTCTTTCCTTGTGCTTTCTCGTGCGAAGCACCTGCTCACGAATTGCAGCTCGGATGGATCATGCCGTCCTCAACACCAAATGTACTCCACTATCCGAACTGATGACGTCGCTCATCTGCCCAACCTCCAAACCATAAGCAGCATCCTCAAAAGGTTTCTGCATCTGTCCACGTCCAAAGAATCCTAAATCTCCACCTTTCTCGTGCGACGAGCAGTCAGAGTGAATAGCAGCGAGCTCAGCAAACTTTTCAGCAGAGCCGTTGATCTCGGTTTGGTATCCTCGGAGAATTTCGATGGCTTCTTCCTTGGATCGGGTAATATTGGGCTGTAGAATAACATTTTCTTCGATGAGAATGGTGATCCCGTATAAATGAGGAAAGTTGGACGCACCTCCTTCCAGCTCGCTGGCCTTCGACTTCCGTTGTGCTTTACTAGAAGGTGGCTAGCTCGAACCTGGCCAGTGGGTACAGCAGGACGAGAGAGAAGTTCAGCTCCCTCAAGCTCTTTTGCTTCTTCCATGGTCATTCCAGCAGGAAGATCCCAAGACGATTCCTTTGTTTCCGCGTTGAAGAAGTATGGAACTCCCCTGGAGTTTGAAAGACGTATTTGCCACTACTAATCGTGTGAGCCGAGAAACTTACGAAGCAAGAGCGAGCGACGTACAACCATCTTTTAGAAGAGATTCGAAGAGTAGATGTTAAGTGGATGTACACAAGTGAATCTTAGACGCCCAATGCACGCCGAACCCGAGATTCCTTTTTGGGTAAACGCCCACACTTTGCTTCCGCCCTTCATGGCCCAAGCGACTGTGGAACGGGAGAGATGGTAACAGTTTGCATTTCTTGCCTATATCCCTATTCTTGACGTGTTATACTCATATATAGGGTATCGACATCCATTTATAGTCGGAACATACTTCCTGGGAGGGGTAGGAGGTAAATAAAAATACTTATACCGTTAATTCTGGACTTATTCGAGGTTGATAGATAACCCTCGCACCGTATGAAGCTTCTCCCAACTCTGATTTATTAATGTTAATTCATACTAATAGCTAGCGGACTTGGCTATGAGCCAGTTCTCCTGGTACATCCGCTCGCAACCAAATTGGTGGCAATCTCACCAAAACCAATCCGTTCGCCAAAAGTGGTTAGAGAATGCAATGGATAGGGACTGGATAGTAAGCACGCCCTCCTCTACCACAAAAGTGCGATTGTCGGATAGACAGGTCAGCGAATTATTCTGGATCCGACTACATACTGAGCTCGAAGCATTAGATTGAATATGTTTTGGGTGAGCTCTCTGGCTATGCTCTTCTCAGAGACGAGGTCAATAATTGGTAAAAAAACATTACTTTAGATTTCTTCCAGAAGCTACTAATTGTGAAAATCAGCCAGGTGTCGTGCTTTGAGCGTGTTTGGGAGTCGGTTACTAACGCCGACTCAACAACTTTATCTGCGCTGACGGATGCATTCAATCTGCTTAAAGCCGACAAAAACTTCGCTGAGGACATCTCAATAAAGGTTATCGTCGATCCGACACTGCATTCTCTGGTATATGATCATACCCTTGTTTCTTTGCATTCTTCCTTGCGAACTCATCCACCTCCTCCGCTCACTGATATATACACCTTATCGCAAAAATACGCCCTCTTACCTGCAGATGTCTTTGTATCTTCTACTGGAGACGCCAAATTCCTCTCCTACATTAACGATGTCAACCCTCAACTTCACGAATCGATTTATCAGTCCATAGAATGCGCTTTGACATCCTTTATTCCTCTGTTCGAGCACACGCTTACTGATTTGCATCGAAACAACCCCCTTCCGCAACGTATACAGGGCACCTGTCGGTATACGGTGTGGGATGAGCCTGACCCTCCAGAGCATTCGGATGACGAAGAGGGTTGGGTGAACTATGAGCGTGAAATGCGGCAATGGTCGTTGAATAGACCAATCAGTCTTCCGGATGTTCCATTATCAGGGTATCCCGGTGGAATTGAACGTCGAAAGCATTCCGTTTCACTGAATTCGAAGAGAATTCAGTGTATCGTGAATGTTTCGGAATATCAAACAGTACGTTCTTTGTAGCGCATCCTTTGGCTAACCTAATGAAGATATTAGATTCCGGGGACGGCAGAGTTTTTGGGAACCCCATGGCATGTGGAGGGAATGAAGAATGAGCGCGTGGTCGCTTGCGGATTCCTCTATACCTCAGTGGTAAGTGTGATTTCAAACTTGCAATGTCAAGGCACCTAAAAATGAATTAGGAAAACATCAAAAGCTGCGATCTTCAGTTTCGAATGGCAGTCTCTTATCCTCGAGGTTTCAACGCTGGAGACACTGGAGCCACACTCCGCACCTGGGGACTGAGAGACGGGGATTCTTGTCACCAATACATTGGTTCCATTCCCATCCGGGAAGGACTGGCTGTAGTATTTCCTAATATCTACCAGCACAGATATACGCCAATTTCGCTCATCGATCCACTCAAAGTAGGGAAATTCACGGTCCTCAGTTTCTGTCTCGTTGATCCCGACATTCCACCTATTATTTCAACTGCGAATGTTCCTCCACAGCAGAAGGAATGGATACGGAGAGCTTTGGATGAGTATCTAGACGTGAGGCTTCCAGTGGAGATTGTCGATAAGATCATAGACATGGCAGAGGGTCTTATGGACAAGGACGAGAGTCAAGTCCATTCGAGGAATGTAGGGGAGGAGAGAACCAATTTCTGGAAGCTGAATGATAATTATCACTTCTGTATTCCGTTCGATATCTGGAATGGTCCAGAAATGATACAATGATTTCGCTTCGCTTCGCATACTTATTTATTGTGATCCCTCCTGAAAGCTTCTGCCTTTTCCAAACGGTCCTCTCTGTCTTTGTCACTTCAGAGCAGCCTTCAGAAGCTTTTCACTGACATCCAGTACCTTAGCCGAAGTGGCAAAGGTGCTTCCTGACATGCCTTTCGAGGACCTAAGATATATACTGCACTTTCCGTGAGGAGTTGGATGTACTATCTATGATCTATCTATGCGTAGGATCATTTATGTGCATGGAGCGTCGCATTACCGTTTGGCATAACGAAGGAAACGCGAAGCCAGAATCGTTACTAGAACGTTAAAAACTAGCTCAAAAAATTAAACGATTGTTCATGACTCTGGTACCGAACCGGACTCACCAAAGAACGCGAATATGATGAATGCATCTCTCCACCGGTTATCGAAACTGATGTTTAACGGGGTATAGAACTCATCGCCAGTACGGTATTCGCAATACTGGCAGGACGAAGTGGCGTTAGGGTTATTAAGGTAGCCTCCGAAAGCATCAACGAAATCATTTGCCCATTCGTAACAGGTTTGGTCCGACGGCGGGTTGAAGAGACTGAACTCGTCGCTCTGGCAGTTAATGACGAGACCACTGGGAAGAGATGAGTAGCGTATACACATCGAAGATTCATAAAGAGACCTACTGTAACTCAGTGGAGAGCATGGCGGCAAGAGTACGAGTGTATGGTGCCAGTTGATAAAGCCAAGACCTCCAGAATGAATTCATGGTCGGGTAAGGAATAACCACACCACAGAAGGTGGTGAGAACCAAACCAATGAAAGGGTTAAACAATACCGCGACCTGAACACTGGGGGAGATGGCTGCAATAAGCTGTCCGAGAGATACACCAAACTGCAAGCGAGCTCAATAAGTAAATGTAGGGTTAGTATAGGGAAGTCAGCGTACCAGCGTCATAAAAATGACAACCAAAAGCTGAAATCCTGTACCGTTCAACCCCGCAGAGCCTTGACCGAAGCCCATTGGGTAAACCATAAGGACTAGTGAATTCATTAGACGTACCATAGACAATTATGAGTTTGTATTACTCACCCCAGTACACTATGCCACAAAGAACGCTATACGGTATTTCACCAAGCAGTTGTCCGACAGCGAAAGCATATGGAGAATAGATACGACTCGAGGATTCTGCGCATTAATGTTAGATAGTTACCTTCGTAATTGAACAACGAACCTCGGATAAAGATACGCCTATTCATAATGAACATGGGCTCAATCTGAGACATGATGATAGCAGGAAGAACGCAAACCCAGAATCTAGTGAAAGCAGTTCAAGAAGAGGAGGAACGAGACACAGCATCTAACTCACATGGCGAAAACCCGGAATTGTAAATCTCTGAGGCTGGTCCCAAGATCGAAGAACGACAGGGATACCCAAAGCGATATGAACATGCAAACGAAGAGCCTAGTAAAAATGTAGTCGGGGGATCGCCAAAGAGCACGATTGTTCCTGTTGACGACAAGCTTGAGTTGGTACAAAAACGAGGTGGCGTCTATCACAAGAATTAACATTCAGATTAGAGAAAGAGACGTTGAATCACATACAGGTGCTTAACGTCATGTAATCGGGTTGAGGTCGGCTCAATCCTCGCTCTTTAATCGCAGCAATCTCCTTCTTCACTGCAGAGCACTCGGGCGAATCGAGCCAAACATCTTTCCAGTCCCGGTCACCAACCCGGGCAGCAACTCCGGCACCAATCGCTTCGAGCATGTACTCGGCGGGATTAACGTTGGAAGGACATACAGCACCATGAAGAGCAAAGTAATTGCGAATGATATGCGAATCAGAGCCAATGTCGCCAAAGTAGACCGTTTCGCCACCGGTTTCAAGTAGAAGCAGGCGGTCAAAGCTTTCGAAGAGGAGGGACGAGGGCTGATGAATGGTACATAGAATGGCTTGACCTTGGTCGGCGAGTTTACGCAAGAATCGAACTAGGTTCCAGGCGCTTTGAGCGTCGAGACCAGAGGTGGGTTCGTCCAAGAACAAAAGGAGCTCCGGTTTGCTAGCAAGCTCGACGCCGATAGTCAACCTCTTCCTCGCTTCGATACCGAGACAAAAGACGACGGCCTCGGAGATATCTTGCAATTCAAGCAGCTCGATGATCTCCTCGACGTAGGCGTTCTTCTCTTCGATTGAGACTTCAGCCGGCTGACGCAAATATGCAGAGAATCGCATTGCTTCTCGGACGGTCGCTGTTCCTTCATGAACATCCATTTGCTCAGCTGAAAGGGAGGCTTGTTACAAAGAACCAACAACTCAGATTCCTGAAACCTACCATAGGCGGTACCTCGAGCAAAGTCGGAAGTCAAAGGACGCCCATCGACCAAAACGTCTCCAGAGATGACACCGATATTCTTCCTCTGAGCGAGAACATCCAAGCATGTGGTCTTTCCAGCACCACTGTGAATCTACGATCAGAGTTCTATACTTGTCAAACACTACTAAGCACCCACCTAGCACCCATAAGAGCGGTCAAAGTTCCGGGTTTAACATAACCATTAACATCATGAAGCAAACGCCTAGTTCCGCCTGGAACAGGAACAATGTAGTTGAGATTTTCCCAGGTGAAGGTCTTCCTGTAAGGGCGATCCGGAATTCTGTATCAAGAAGAATTAGTACAAATAACAAAAGTAGAGTGAAAACTCTACATTTCTTTCCTTTCGGTCTTTTCTACCTCTAGAAGCTTTTCGTTCCTGCGGGCCTGTTCTAGACGAGCAGCCTTCTTGGTACGTTGAGCTTCGTTGAGCTTCTTAGTTTCCGCATCTTCCTCGGTGAAGACCTTGAATCCGACATTCACAACGTATTGCTAAGAGAAGGTGAATACTGTCGACTAGTGCTGAAAAAAATTGGGCTTACTGGGAAGAACTCCAACGCTATGACCTGTGTAATCTGGAAGAAGACGAACATACCGACAAGCACCAAGAAGCAACGTCTCCAAAGATCGGTGGTGTCGAGGCCAAAGCCCGCAAAGACATACTCATGGCCGGAGACTACAGCAGAACCGCTAGTTGAACCGAACAGTGTACAGACTTGGTTGGCTCCGAGATCATCAGGATATTTCGATAAACCTTCGCCATTACGAGGAATGATGTAGTCTCCATCGCAGGTTAACTGCAGAGGTTTCTGTTAGTATACATGCGGCAGCAGGAATAAATCGTAGCTTACATTGATCCGCCTGAACTCATTTTCCATGATTCCTTGCCAGGCTATATAATAGTAGCTTATATCAGTAAGTCGGAGAAGCGTTGAGGCATCTTACCATAAGCAATCGGGTTGAGATAGTAGATCCAAAACAACCATCGCTTCATACTATTGACAGGCAGGGCATAACCGGTGTACTCAATGCTGTAAAGGCAAAAGCAGTCAGCAAAATCCAACTACTATGAACAAGAAAACAGCTCCTTACAAGTTGGGAATAAAGAAGGTCGCAAGACGGAAAGCTGAGTCAAAGTTGGTGCACAATTGTCCGAACGTACGGAAAAATCCTTGCATAGTCAAGAACGCAATGTAGTTGAAGATATGGAATGTAAAGAATCCACCAGCCGATCGGTTGAGATTTGACAAGAAGTAGACGCAAATATTGAATATCAGAACACGGACAGCCGAGAAAGGCATATCAGCGAAGGTGTTGGCTATAGCGACAGCTGAGGGACGGTACATGCTGTAGCTGGTTTGTTTGCGGAGAATCGGTCGTCCAACCTATGAGAAACAGGCTTGTAAGAATTTATTTTTTTGCTTTCTTAAAAAGGCAAAAGTACCATTTGCGTAGGCATTTCCATAAACGCATCCAAACACGTAGTTAACAGCTGTTATAACGATAGATTAGAGATAGATAAAAAAAGTAATGAGGAAGGTAGACGTACAGCAGAAAAAAGGAGACCTCCACGCGTGAATGCACCAGCAGACGTCGTTGGTAGCGCAAAGAAAGCTCCGCCAAGGACAACAGCGAGGGTAGTGCTGAGGAAGAAACTAGTGTAAAGCTGGAACCTATCCTGCAGTCGTTGCCGGAATTGACGAACGATCAGAGCGCGAACCTGACCAGTGAATCCGAGTGTGTAAGGGCTCTTCTGCGACACACCCTTCTTCTTGTCAGCCGCGACTGATTGACGGAAAGCTTTTTGATCTGCTTTATCCGTGGCCATGACGATCTTGTACTTTTCCAGTGCATCCGCGTTGTCCTTAGCGTACTTCGACAGGCGATAGGCGCTTTCCAGGGCGAAAGAAGTCGAGGGTACATCGGCAGCGGAGCGACCAGGAGCGTACTGTCGTTCATTGATATCCGTGCATCCAGTAAGGTAGTCGGCGGTGCTTTGACGAGGAAGAGGCTTGTATCCGAGGTTTTCAAAATAAGCACGAGCTTCAGATGGAGGGCCGTAATAGACTTGTCGACCTTCGCTGAGGACCATGACTTTATCGAACAGATCGTAGATACCCTCTCCGGCTTGATAACTAAAAGGCAGAATTAGATGTCGATGATCGGTTAAGAAATAAGGAATAGCTCTTACAGAGTGACAAAAGTGGTTTGTCCCAAGACATCTGTCATTACTCGCAGACTTCGAACAAAGTCCAGAGCAGTTGACGCGTCCAATCCACGAGTAGAGTTATCCCAAGACTGAACCCGAGCACGCGTAGTCATCATCTCAGCGATGGAAACACGCTTTCGTTCGCCTCCACTAACACCACGGACAAACTCGTCTCCGACAAGGGTGCGCTTCGTGTGGGAGATGTTGAGCATACGCAATAACGTCTCCAAGACCTCATTGTCAAACTCCTTGCGAGAAACGCCTGGAAGACGACCGTTTGGCCCGGGTGTTTTAGTCGATAAAGCAAACTTCAGAGTTTGTTCAACAGTAAGGGTTGCGATGTGCCGGTCATCTAATTGATTGCACGAGGTGAGCAGCGTGGAGAACTTGTATGTAAGCGTCAATCCTACCTTCTTCGTTGTATACCACTTCGCCTTTGTAAAATTTGGACATCTCCGCCGCATCCATACCGGCATAGAGAACCTGGCCGCTGACATTACCATACTCTTGCCGTTGATTGGCAATAGTCTTTAGGAAAGTAGTACAGCCTGCACCAGGGCACCCGAGAACAAGACACATTTCACCGGGTTTCAGAATACCGGAAGATCTTTGAAGGAAAAAATCAATATGGCGAACGCGTGAACATAGCAATCAGCGTACTTGTGGAGAATCGACTTCATTGGGACGTTTTTCTTGGGGAATAGAGGAGAAATAAAACTCCAAATCAGAGTAATGGGGCTGTAAATGAAACCAAGAATAGCATCTGAACCAATGTCAGCTGAGAATCATAAGATAGAAAAAAGATTATAGTTACTAGCAAAAGTCCTGACAAAGAGCTACAGTTGTTTGAGGTCAAAGATGTACTCCTCGGAATGCATTGAGAGACAAACTTTACTGTCCGCTCCGCCAAAAACATCGACCTGAAGGTCTTCCCAAGTGACCCCAACATGCTAAACACTTGGTAAGTAAAGGCAAAGGTTTTGAGAATTATTACGAACTTTGTGTTTTATTCCAGCTTGTTGATAGGCATCATTAGACGAAGAAAGATAATCCTTCAAATCAAAAGCGTCCTCTTGTTGAATGCCCTTTTCTATATCATTAGCCGTTTCTGCACTTGATGGGCTAGTCGACGCCCTCTTTTGTGAGTGACGGGAGAGCTGTCGCGATAACTCATTGAATTGACGCTCTGCAGCAGATACATCGACATGGGCAGTTTCGTGAGGGACTTGAGATTCGATGGCATCGGCTCGTTGCTTCTCGTACAAGGTCGCAGCATCTGGCGTATCAACCATCGAAGATGAACGAAGAAAGCAAGCACCAGGTGGTAGGTCCGCCGGCGGCCTTTATATACTTTTTTTTCCGTGAAAGTCATGACAAATGAACTCACTGGAGTTTGGAAGAATAAAGATTCTTGCCGATCCCGTTGAATGACCTGTAAGCCTCAGTTGATACAAAAAGAGGTGGATAGGAATTAGTATTCAGATTCAAACCTCGCTCTTTAATCGCAGCAATCTCTCTCATCACTGCAGAGCACTCGGCGAATCGAGTCAAACATCTTTCTGGCGAAATTGGGCCCTTGATCGAGTTAAGTACCGGTTGAAGCTCTTTTTAAGCGCCGCCGCCTAGTAAGCGCCAAAGGGGAATGGCAGACATATGACCTATCTTGCCTAGGAAAGACCCTCCGTGAGACTTTGATTGGCGCTCAGAGTGCTACTAGCATTCCGCAACTTCCTTCCAGATTTCCACCACAATTAGAGACTGAGTCAGCTTTCTTTTGTTCTTCCAACCTTCAAGTTGGGCTACACCAAGGATTGAGCTGGCACCAAATTCAAGCCTTTTCTGACGCTCTCCATAGCTCCTGGGTTCTTGAGCCTTTGCAGTGCTTATTTCACCTGACAGGTCACATTGTGAGCTTATATGTTTGCTGTTTCAATGCCGAATCCCCCTGCCCCAAGGTGTTGGCCACTACCACTGGTGTGAAGCAAGGAAAGAAAAGAGGAAGTTGAAGTTGACTCTTGGTTTCTGAACTTTCCCACAGATATCCAATGGGTGAAAATGTACCCCTGGAAATGGGATGGCTACTCTTGTCTTCCTGAAGTTCAAGTGCTCATACCTGTCCGCTAAGCATGCTTATACACATTTCACAACTGCAAAATTGAGTTTAGGAGCTTGCAGGATTAATTTACTTACACATACAAAGGATTCTGCAAAGTATCTTCAGATTTGCTCTACTTGGGCCCCTACTGAGTTTACTTAAACACTCTTGTAACTTGTAGTTTAGACTCATTGAATTAGCTCCAAACACCTTTGCCGAGTACCACAATGCCCCCTGTGTAAAGAGAATGCAATAATTATTCATCAGCCAATTTCATGCTGTAACTTAAGATGATCTGACTGGGTAATTGTAATACTGTAGTTGGCCTTGAAGTAATTTATTTATTCATATTGGTGAGTCTTTTTTCTCTACAGTCTGAGTTTTGTGTTACGAATGGTTATACTTTCCTGTCAGATTTTGGTATTAGTAAATAGACAGATAGATAATTTACAAGGTGCAATCTCGGGATGTTACACCCAAGGGTTGAGAGAAATTCCAATTGGAAACTGCTGGGATCATACACCTGCATGAGTAACCCAATACCAAACTCCAGAGAATGGGTAGGAAACAGGGTTGATGCAGACACACTACTAGTACAAGAAGTAATAAAAATAAAAGTCCCTGGGCCCTGCACAATGGCATCCATTATATCTCAGGAATTATGGATACTTAATATATGTCAACATGTTTGGTAGGGAAGGTACAAGGAGGAAACATGAGCTTATGTTGGTGGGTTTTGCTTGTTTATTTGCATTTTTGCAGTCAAGAGAGTTGCTAACACACCTTTTTCAGATGATCTATTCATGTTACACATCCATGGATTGTTAAGTCCGTGCGACCCGGAGTGGAGCGGCCGAGATATCGGACAGAAATGGTCCGGAAAGATTCCGGGTTGGACCTTGCGAGTTATGGGACTCGGTGAAGCTATTGGCAACACCCTTGACACGCCGTAAGGTGTCCCGAGAGGAAAATAGTAAGGCAAAGTCTAAGCTAAGTTAAGACAGTAGGACCGAAGGCGTAGCCGAGGTTCGACCGAGATCACGTGGCTGTGTCGGCTTAGTAACCGGAATCTCGGTCAATTGGTCAAGGAGGGACTCGGAATGAGTACAAGGCCAGACTAAGTTGATTTTGGAGCTAAGGTTACTATACAAGTTTGTACTACTTAAATACTGCCAATGGGGCCGATGTTCCGGGGCCGGACCGGTCCCTCGGTAAGTAAAACAATAAAGTAATTCAGTACCAAAAGATAATAGTGAAGCGAAAGACAATAAAACAATAACAGGCATAAAACAATAGTGTGGGAATAGTTCCCAAGACTGGACCGGAGTTATACCGAGGTTATGCCGAGATGATCGACCGAGATATGCCGAGATAATCAGTCATAATACACCGGAAACCTCGGCTGAGTGTCCGGAGTACCGGAAATGGTGTAGATTGACCAATATTGGTGAAGTGGTCAAAAGTCCGGAGTAACCGAACCGATGCAATGGCCGGAGTTGCCAAGCCGATGTGATGGCCGGACTAGCCGCGCCGATACGGTGGCCGGAGTTGCCGAGACGGTAACCGGTTGGTTAAATATAGAATAGGGTCTGAGGGCTCGGCTGGTAATTCGGTAGGCATGGCTGTAACATGGATTTGTTTCACCGGAATATGACATTTTAGGTAGGGAAGGTACTAGGGAGAGACATGAGCTTATATTGATAGGTTTTGTTCCTTTATTTTTGGTCTAGGAGTAGATGAGAGTCCTATAAAACCTCTTCCAGGCACTCTATTTGCATTTTGTATCCACCAATTCATTCCAACCCAATGTGGCATTTTGGGTAGGGAAGGTACCAGGAGGAGACATGGGCTTATATTGGTCAGTTTTGTTCCTTTATTTTTGTTTTTGGCATGGAAGGGGGCCTTATTGGACCTCTTTCAGATGTTTCTTCTGTGTTTTGCATGCACCAATTAATTGTCAAGTTGCAATTTAAGTGCTGATTTAGCACCAGTGGACTCAGTTCAGCAATGAGCAAGCATTATGTCAATACCTATGCATAAATACACTATATAGAGATGCCCTTGTAGATTACGATTTCAATATATTATATATAAGTGCACATGCATGTAGCACAATGAGTTGAATGATGAGTGGGGAGGCAGGGGAGTGGGTGTTGGTTTTGATATCCAGGATCGGATTGGATCTGATGTCTGCCTTCCTGACTCCCCAGATAGTAAATATTTACTACCCAAATCTGGGAACTTGGAAGGGAGGTAGTAACTATCTACTACCTCCCCAGATGAAGTGCATGGTAAATAATTACTACCAAGCAGATTAAGTGCATAGAAGGGAGGTAGTAAATATCTACTACCCAGATGGAGTGCATGGAAAGGAGACAGTAAATAATTACACCTCATAATCCCAGTGAATGCAGATAATAGTATAAACTAATGGGGGGTATTGGTTATTGGTAGTGTAATGCAGTTTTGCTACCTCACAGTAGTGCATGTTTCCCGTTATTACTGAGATCACACACCTCTGGCAGTACTACAGTATAGTAAGTATAAGTAGTAAGTACTCAGCACCTTGTCACCATCACTTCAGGCTGCCCCAATTTATATCTTCTTAGTTAGACCAAAGTGTAACAATTCACTATCTAATATGAAGTAAATCCACAGGAAATCCAGGGGCCAGCCTGGAATCCATGGTCTGTGGAATCCATGGACTACAAAATATTGCAGTCTATGGGATCCATGAACTAAAAAATATAGTAGTTTATGGAATCCATGTACTACAAAATAATATAGTCTATGGAATCCATGGTCTGTGCATCAGCAAATGGGAAAAAACTTGCGAGCTTTCGGCGCTTGCGGAGGCTTTTCTACTTGCATGCAAGCTCGCAAGTAAAATTTTGATAACAATTATGGCTCATTCGAAACAAATTGTACTAGTAAATAATAATATCAGTATAAGAGTTATTTGTCTTCTTCATTGAAGCGAGCAACTGATGTGTATGAAAGAATAAGTGTTTATGCAGGAAAAGATGTGAGCGCATATGGGAAAATCCGACAGTTGCGGAAAAAACGGGTTGACTTGCGAGGTTGCGGACTTCGGCTTTTTGGGTTGTGCAAGCTTGTACACGGCAAAGCGCTGAAGTTTTCCCCCTTTTCCTGATGTGGAATCCATGGACTACAAAATAATATAGTCTATGGAATCCATGAACTACAAAATGTTGTAGTCTATGGAATCCATGGACTACAAGATATTGTACATCAGAAAAAACTGTTTTGGGCCTAGGAGGATCCAAGGTCACCTAGTCCCTGAGGCATCCCAGTTGGCCCAGGAAAAAGGGCAAAACTTTGGACACCTCAGGTATCCTAGTCATCCTAAGTGTCCTGGGACATCCTGAGACATCCTAGGACCTCCTGGGATGTCCTGAGGGTATCCTGGGGTATGCCCCAGAACATTACAGGATGTCCCAGGACACCTAGGATGACTAGGATACCTGAGGTGTCCAAAGTTTTGCCCTTTTTCCTGGGCCAACTAGGATGCCTCAGGTTGCCTAAGAGGCCTAGGAGACCTTGGATCCTCCTGGGCTCAAAACAGTTTTTGCTGATGTAGTCTATGGAATCCATGTAGTAGTGTATGAATGAGCTCTCTGTCCCTTTCTGAATATTATTGCTCTGTCCCACTTGGGAAACCAAGCACATGAGAGAAACCCAATCTAGGGCTCCTTCACTGGTTCCATGGTATATATGTACCTGCAGGTACTTATTCTATATTGATCATATTGAATGGCCTAACCTCAAATTTTTTGAACAGACTTTCTTTGAGCTGTCTGATATGGTTGAAAATTTGTATTTTGGATTGTAGAAAATGACCTGTGCAAGCACCAAAATCATTAGTGATTTCTATCATCAGATTGAATGGTATCACTTGCTCTTGCTCCCAAATACCTTCATCCTGGGAGATTACTGTCCCATTTCAAGCACTTCATAAGGGGGTGTGACTGTGACAAATTGTAAAAATATATTTTTTTGTAGCCATAGGGTGTAACCTGTGACACCGAAATTTTTTTGTATAATTTGTGAAGCCCTGAAATGCTAAGCGCTGGATTAAAAGCTTAATTGGGTTGAGCACTCAATCAGTTTATTTGTGTATGTTACAATCTAAGTACATTGTGTAATCTAATCAGCAGCAAGAATTCCGATTTACTCCTTTTCCCATTTACTATGGCCAAAACCTGGCTAGACCTTTCTAAAAATCAATGAAAGACTCTTAAAAAACTATTCCAATTGCCCAAGAATGTGTCAATCCTACCTGACACAGATGCTACAGTCCTACAAATGCTCCAACAAGCACTTCCTCCTATCACTCCAATGAAACTTGCTATATCCTACAAACAGTTCTTCTCTAATGAAGAACCTGTCGCAATGAATCCACTTTATCTTGACTGAATCCATCACTTTCCCCTTCCTCCTGCAACTGACATTCCAAAGCTTGAGGCCCTTGCTTGAGATATGGCTGCAAATGGAGCTCAATCCGTAAAATATGCCCACGTAGCTGGCGAGTCGGCCAGATTCCCACTTTGGATAGTTCCACTGTGGTCAAAGATCCTCCTATACCATCAGAAACATCAGATCACATGGATAGGCATGAACAAATGGTTGACACAACTTACCCAAAGCAAGCACCATGCTAGCTTTGACAATGCTGTAAAGTCTACATACATGTAGATGGGAATGGTGCCATGGTCATTGAAGAAGTCAGGTTTTGATGATGCACAGCTGGTTCATGAGCTCTGGCATCTTCTTGGAGAGAATTGGTTTAGTGGTACTATTGTGGATAATACACTCACAGTTCTATGAGCCAGTATTGAGCAGACTGGAGAAGAGGGGAAGAAGTTCCTGGTCAAGTCAGTAGACCTCTTGGCTAAGATTATTGAGGCCACCATGGACATTGAACAATACAACAGTTATTCTAAATGGCGCTGGTTGTCAGTGAACAGGTCTTTCAGCAGGGAAAGGTTCTGCTTACAGTGGTTCACCTAGGGAAGTTGCCAGCCCAGGGAGAAGCTGAAGGGATTGATTATTGGGCTCCACTTGTGGTAGATGGAGAACAGTGTCAACTGCTTTATGGTGATTCTCTGCAGGGAGAACATCAGAATGCAGAAATGCCACCTCAGTTGTCAGATGCTTACTCAAAATGGCAACAAGCACACACTCCATCCATATTCCTACTCGAGCAGCTCCCAGTGACACAACAGAATGATGGGTGCTCATGTGGTCCATTGGCTAGCAATGCATTGGATCATTTTGCACTCCCAAACACAATTCCTCTGGTCACATCTAATCAGGTTGCTATTCAAAGAATGGCAATGTTTGAGGGTATCGTTGGACACTGTCTTCATCTGGTACATCTCAATACCATCAAATTAATAAACAAGATTGCTCACATTTACTGTTAGGTGACTGAAACCCTTTGCAAAATTTTTTTTGGGGATGGCTATGACTTCAGTGATTCCGATTCTGATATTATCTGCACCAAAACCATATCCGATGAGATTCAATCAGATGAAAAACAGGAAGACAACACCCTTACTGATACAGTACTTGACCGGTTTTTTGCTGATCCAGTCTGGATGGAGTTTCAGCGTAACTTTCCCAAATCATCCAATGCTCCTTTGCAATCCTCTTCCAAAATCCCTACAGAGGAAGATCACAAACTCAAAACTCCCTCTGAGATAAAAGTCACTTTTAGCAGTGAAACCGCTGATACCTCAAGTGACCAAATCTGTCCCAAAGTCACATCAGCAATATGGGAAGCCTTGGATAACACCAGCGAGGAGCCATGGAGCATCTTGAACTTCAGGATGAAAGTCCTAAAACCAGAAGAAAAGGCAAAGCAGGATCAGGAGGAGTGGGAGACACTATAAGAAACAGCTGAGGACAATAGTTGGATCAAGGCCAAAGAGGACCGTCATAAGGCTGAGAAGCAGAAACAATGGAAACAAGAGGCAAAGGAGAGGCAGCAGAAGTTGTGTGCTTTGCAAAAGCAGCATGAAATTCAGGCTGGTGAATGCAGTACTGGGGGCACCAAGCGAAAGGTATGTATACTCTTTCACTTTTTGAAAGTATCCCTACTGATGATGAGCTATAGAGAATGGAAGTTGAACTTAATTTGGAAGACTCACCATCAAAGCGGGAATGTCTAGACATAGTGCAACTGTCTCGACCCGCCCGCCAGATCACACAGAAAATCCATGAAAAGTCTTGAAAGCGACTTGTGCTGCACACAAGCTACCAGAGAACTGGGAAGATCAATGCAAGCAGTCAGTGTTTTGTAAGGCCTATAAGATCAAGGAGTACAATATACCTGCAGAACCGTTCATTAATTCCGACCAGACCCAGATGCTCTATGCTCCAGGCGACAAGCTTACCTGGGCTGAAACAGGTTCATCCCAGGTATTGGTTCTAGGTGCAGAGGAAAAGCATGCATTTACTGTTACAGTTGGCATAACAGCAAGCGGCAGGGCTTTACCCTTTCAGGCAGTCTACATGAGGAGGACGGACCACTCATGTCCTTCAAAGCAGTTGCCATACTACCAGGCAGCGTTGGATGTGGGAATTCAATTTGTTTTCTCCGGAACTGATACGTATTGGGCTAATCACGAAACTATGCATCCGTGCATGAACAAAATCCTTGTTCCATACATTGAGGAGCAAAAACAGAAGTTAAACCTACCCAAAAACCAGAAAACTCTCTGGACCATCAATGTATGGGCTGTCCATTGCTCCAAAGAATTCAGATCCTGGATGCACAAAAATCACCCAAATATTATACTTGATTATGTTCCTGGTGGATGTACTGGTGTCGGACAGCCCTGTGATGTTGGTATGCAGCATCCATTCAAGCTATCTACAAAGCAATCCTATCATGAAGATGTTGTTCAGAATTTCATGAAGCAAATTCAAGATGACAAGAAAGGTACTGGGACACTCACAGTTGACAACCACATCCCTACACTGCAAAAGGGAAGTGTATGATGGCTTTACAATGCTTTTAATGCAATTAATGATGAAGAGCTGGTAAAAAAGGTAAGTCTCAAGAAACATCTATATGCACATAAACTCACCCATCATTCTAGTCATTTGAGCTCTGTAAAGTTCATGATATGGACCTCTCATACCAAATGTTGACAAACACTGCTACCCATGAAAAGCTGCGTGAGCTCAAGGAGAATGACCCAAAACTCTGGAACAAACTCACCAAATCCACTGAAATCCTACCATCAACAGATGACACTGTTCCCAAAGATGCTATGGAATTGGATGATGTTGGAGTACCTGATGATAACAAAATCCCTGTTCAGATGCTGGTCAACAACATCATCGAGTCTGGGCCTGCAGCTAAACGAGCTGAAAGGCTAAGACTTGATGGAATTGCTGAGCAGCCAGATCCAGAGGAGGCAGAAATGGAAAGGGAGATGAAAGATGAAGAGGAGGCCAGGAATATTGCAGAAGGGTCTAAACAAGAGCTCAGCAGGACAAAGAGTGGCCAAGTTCCAAAGGTTAACTCATTGTATAGTTCCAGCTCTTTTTGGCGTCATGATGGATACAGTTCAGAGGAAGAAGAAGAAGTAGGTGGGAAAGGAAAAGGGAAGAAAAAGGTGTTGAAAAAGGCATTTAGAAGTGGAGGGAAACATCGGAATTAGATGGAGATGTAGATGGTAGTAGAATGAAATGTTTTTTGATGATTGTGGGGTGCACGGGGGAAAATTTGCCTCCATTCCAAAATTCATCAAAATTTTGTAACCGGTCCCTGTGACCAAGAACTGACTGTGACTATCCGAAAGATCAAAGACCTCTGTGACATGTGACTTACGGAGTGCTCAAAATGGGACAATAGAGGCTTTTTAACCATCTGAAATGACTGGAAAGTATTTGGATGCATTGAATATCTTAGGGTGTATTAAATGACTAATTTAAGTACTGCCACTGTACCAGAATCAGTAGTGATTTTCATCATCAGATTGAATGGTACCATTTACTTTTACTCAAAAATATGTTCATCTTGAGTGAGCAGAGTCCTTTCAGCTATCTAAAATGACTGGAAATATCTCACAAGCATTGAATATTCTCAGGTATAGGAAATGTCCCATATAAGTACCACCATACTAGAATCAGTAGTGATTTCTATCATCAGATTGAATGGTATCACTTACTCCTGCTCCCAAATACATTCATCTTGAGTGAGTAGAGGTGTTTCAACTGTCTGAAATGACAGGAAATTTTTCAGATGCATTGAATATTTAGGGTGTGGTAAATGACCCATGTAAGTACTGCCACTGTACTGGAATCAGTAGTGATTTTCATGGTCAGATTGAATGGTACCTTTTATTTTTACTCCAGATATGTGCATGTTGAGTGAGCAGAGTCCTTTCAAATGTCTAACATGACTGGAAATATTTCATGAGTATTGAATATTCTTGGGTGTAGGAAATGACCTGTCTAAGTACCACCGCCATACTGGTATCAATAGTGATTTCCATCATCAGATTGAATGGTATCACCTACTCTTGCTCCTAAATAAATTCATTCTGGGTGATTAGAAGCTTTTTCAACTGTCTGAAATGACTGGAATTTTTTGGGTGCATTGAATCTTTTAAGATGTAGTAAATGACCCATGGAATCAGTAGTGATTTTCATTTTCATATTGAATCGTACCCTCTGCACTACAAACTATAGTAGCACATGGATTCCAAGAACTACCATAGTCCATAGTGCATTGAATCCATGCACCACTATACTGTATTTATTAGTCTGTGGAATCCATGTGCTACTTTATTTTGTAGTCCATGGATTCCATATAGTAGGGCTTACCACCGTGACCATGTCTGCACAATCCACGGTCACCGTGACACAGTGACAGTACCCGTACCGTCTCTACCTCAATGGAAGAAAATCCCGGTACGGTAGATGGTACGGTTGGGACCGTCTATGACCATGCCGTGACATGGCATGACAACCGTGTTCACGGTCGGTTTATCACTGGCACATCTGCCTCATTTTCCGCAAAGGATTTACACACTGTATCCTGTTGTCTAGTGTCGATTTAATCTATTATATGTATCCAAGCCATTCTGTTGGATCATAGCTCAAACATTGCGCAGTATGAAGTTCAATCTAGGTTTAATGGCGCATTTCTAATGCATCGGCGCCCACTGAATGTACTCCTCTCGTTTGCTAGCTACCGCTGATGTTTTAAGGCAATGATGAGGCTCAGTGACAAGTCTCTAATCTGTCTAGCTCTCCAGTTAGCCTAACAACCTGTACAAACTATTCTACAGACTGTTCTTGGATGGAATCCAACCCTTTCTCGACCCTAACAGCTTGTGCTTCATTGCGGCTTGGCAGGGTTCAAATTTGGACTGAGCATGAAGTCTTTGATGATCTTCGATGCCGAAAACTAATCTCTCAAACCTCAACATCTGAACTATCAATCACAACATTTGGGCGGAACTCTCAGGTCCTTCAATTTGGGGGTAGTTGGCGACTTGTTAATCTTGGACTGAAATCTTTGTCACATTTACAGCTTCATATTCTAAGGCCTGGAGGTAAACTTTAACTCATTCCTGTTCAAAAATAAGACTCATTTTTTTATGTTAGGTGACCCAGGCTCTGAAGTTGAGGAAACAGCTGGCAGTGGTAGCCATATGTATCCCATAAGATAGGGAGCAGCCAACCTCGGGCAAGATCACGTGCATCAAGCGTGACTGACCAAGTATAGGCAAATTTTTAATGAAAATCCTGTAACAATTTGTCCAGGACATGTGTAGAGAATTCGTTCCATGGATTCCTACTTATTAGGATAATGATCATTTGAGTGGTGAAAGTTTGATCAAAAAGTCAAATTTGGTAGCAAAATTAGACAATTTGCCCCATTTTAATCAATATTTCATACATCTTATGGGAGATACTGCCAAAATCACATGGAAAATTTCAAAGGTAGTTCCAAGAAAGGATTGGACAAGGTCAAGGAGGCATGTTCACCAAGGAAGAAGAAGAGAAAGCTTGATACAGATGATCTATGTGTAAGTATGTCGCGTTTAATTAATTCATGGTATTACTTCTAATTGTTTGACATGTATAGGAACACAATGAGTTTCCTTATGGATGACATGGCACATGAGTCCGTGCCCTAAATGTCTTGTGTCAATGCTTGCTTTGCATAAATAGTACTTACAGTAATTTGACATTTCCCTCTTAATTTCTCTATCAGTTTTTGTTCAGTGCATTCGCGCTTTTGGATTCTCACATTTCATTGTATTTAGAAGAGATCCATGGAAGGAATAAGGAGGGGAAGGTGCCGTTCATATTCTATTGAATTTTAAAGAGAATTTGCCTGTATATGGATGTGTGACCATCACAGTGACTTTGTCATGTGATGTTGCCCGAGGTTGGCTGCTCCCTATCTTACTTAATATATGCTGTTCATGCCATGATAACTTTTTCCACAGGTCATTCGCGACAAGTTAATGCAGGTGCCAAGATGAAACATGCTCTTCATGAACAGAAACTCGATGATAATGGCAATCCAAAACCACCTTAGAGGAGTCAAAAATGTCGTCGGAAGTCACGTCCTGCAGATTCTGTGCAGCTGATTGATGTAGATGGTGATGCCATAGACAGCAATGACAATGACAATGATTACACAGACTCTGGAAGCAGTTCATCGAGTTCTAGTGATGAGTTCAGCGAGACGGAAAAGGATGTGACACATGAGGAAGTATGTGTTACGATTTTCTGCAACTTTACGGACACTGAATTTATAATAGCTTGCCGATGCTTTACCAACTAAATCCACCTCACAGTATGGGAAGCAAAAGCGTGGTAGCAAGGGCAAGGCACCAGCAAGAAAGAAAAGCCGTCCAACAACAGAAGAATCAGTACGTTCATTGTGCTTCTGATTAATACAGAAATACTAAGGTGAGATATATTAGGTGTCTCCTGCTACTGCAGCTACTTCATCGCAGCCACAAGCCCCCACAAAGAAGGCTAAAGCAGTAAGTTGATTCAACAAGTCTATTTCACAGTGGAACTTATTTCGATTGCTAGAATCCTTGTTCAAATAAGATCTATTTATTCTTTGAAGAAGTCTCGTGTGATGACCAAGGGAACAAAGAGGATGGTGCAAAATATTACAAGTGCTGGCATGGTAATCGTGTGACGAAAAAGGTATCCAAGTCAATGAGGGGTAATCTCAAAGGTTCAGTGAATAGTACTTCTGGAATATCATGAAACTAACAACACATACAGGTCTTATCGAGTATCTACAGCGATATTTTAAGTCACATTATCAACTATATCAAGTACTACAAGCACGCACTGATAACATTCCTCCAACCCAGGAGGAAATTGACATTGCAAATGGAAAAAAGCCCATGGATGACATGACAGCTGCAAAATACACAAAAGATATTGCAGATCTCAATGCTATCAACAAGAACATTGCAAGCATGTTTTCCCAGCAGAATGCGGTTGGTAATCATTCTCACACACATTTTTTACGCTTGAAATTGAACTTCTACCTATAGGAATTATGGAACCAAGCCAAATTTGAGCAGAAGTTGGCACAGCGGATGGTTGCTTGTGATCAACCATTCACTGCTGTCACAGATCCGGAGTTCATTGACCTTCTTCAATATGTCCATCAACCGGGGAAGACAGCTTTGCAGATTCCTGATGATAAGGGAATGCGGCGCCGCATTATGAAAATGGGTGAAGAGATGGTCGAAAAGTTGAAAGCACAGTTTGCCGTAAGTTATCACATTGTAAACTTCATTGCTTTCCTTTGTTTAGTTTAATTAACAATGGGAACTAGAAAAATCTATCAGATTTCGCAGTATCACTGGATATGTGGACATCAAGTAATGGATATGCCTTCATGGCTATTGTTATTCACTATGTCAACAATAAGGGGAGGCTCCGTAAGTCTTGAATATGGCATGCATGTTAATTACTTAACCCCCAGCGGAACAGAGGAAATTCTGATCGACTTCCAGGAGCTCATTGGCAAGCATTCTGGTGAGAATATGGCCAGTGTTGTTTGGGGTACAATTGAGAAATTTGGCTTGAAAGGCAGGGTAAGTAACATTTCTGATGTGTAAATATTAACAGCTCTATTTACAAGTTATTATCTAGGTCACAGCATTTATGATGGACAATGCTTCCAATAATGACACTTTAGTTGAGAGCATTGCCTATCATTGTTCTCTGGAGGGAATCAATTTCTCGGAGCAAGATTCTCGCATGCAGTGCATGCCTCATACTGTGCACCTTTCTGCTTTAAAGGTTAGTAATATTTTGAGTTGGAGCACTCGAAAAATTCAAAGCTGAAAATTCTCAAGCTCCTTGAAGCTATTGGCGTAGTCACACCAAGCGATTCAAAGAAAGCTGCAAAGGAAATGTCCGATGGGACATACCAGGACTCTGTCACAGCACCGATTTGCTTGTCAGATGATGACAAAGATAACTTAGTGGACTCTCCTGACACAGATGCTGAGTCGACAGCAATTAAGTATTCCATTCTGAAGGTAATCAATTTTATGTTCACTTGTTCATGAGGAAAGAGCTCAGCTATTAAATTTAGCTTTGAAAGATAATTTGACATGTCTGTTCCAGTCCACAATGCCGCAAAGCATGGTATACAGAAGCAGAAGCTAGTCCGCCCATTGGGTCTACTGGGCAAACACTCATACTCATTCTTGATGTCAAGACTCGATGGTCCTCCACTCACCAGATGATGTGTATGTGTCAATAAATCCCTGTATATTGTACTAATTCCCTTCCAGAACGTGCCTTGGATCATCGCACTGCCATCAATAACTATGTTGCGAAAGCCAGAGACTTGTGCAAATATGAACTTCTTGATGACGATTGGCAGAATATTCAACAAGTATGCTCATGGCTGACTATATTCCACTCAGCTACAACACAAATGTCTACCACATCAAAACCTATGCTCTCCACAACATTTGCAATCTTTTGGGGTCTACAGGATGAGCTACGCAAAACTATTAAGGAGCTTCCCCACAATGTTGATCCGCTTCTCCGCACAGGCCTTGTTGATGCTTTCATGAAGCTGAGCAAGTACTATGGCAAATTTGATGAGTCTCAATATTATACATGGGCTGCTCGTGGGTATTTTATTTTATTTGTTTACTCATGGCTCACCACTTAGTTCTCTGTAGTTCTTGATCCCCATTTGTCATATGAAGCGTTGAAGGCAGATTATAAGGATGAGCCCAACCTGCTTGCTTCTCTGGAGAATAAGAAGAAGGAATTACATGAACATTACCAGACTAACTATGTTTCAAGGAAAGCAACTTTGATGGCCTCCCTCGCAGCATTATTGTCCCCTGCAGCTTCCAGTCAATCACCACAGATAATCAACTTCACCTCCCGTTATTCACGTGCAGATATTTTGGCGGAGCTTCGCAATGAACTTGAGGAATATCTGCGGATTACAGCGCTCCCTGAAAACTTTGAATCCTGTGATCCATTACAGTGGTGGCATGCTTGTTGCAAGCAGTTCCCAACACTATACATATTTGCATTTGACATGCTTTGCATACCTGGCAAGTGCACATAGACTTTATGCATTGAAATGAAACTGACGACTCTGCAGGTTCAGCAGTTGCAGTAGAGCGAGTATTTTCAGGTGGAAGAGATACAATCTTGTTAAGACGAGCTAGCCTCAAGGCTGATACCATTCATACACTCATGGTGCTCAAGGCTCGTCTGAGGCTTGCTTGGTCAGAGATTACTGAAGCTCTCAGAGATGATGGAGCATAGACAGACTTATTCTACATGACTTACAGCATCTAGAGTACAATTAACTATTCAAAATTTAATGAAGGGTAACCATCCTACCATCTACGGTACAGTCAATGACAGTTCCCGTTCCGTCTCACTCAATAATGATGTGGAAACCCGGTACAGTCACGGTTCTACCGTCTAATAAGGCGGCCATGTTTTAGACGGTTGTGACCGTACACGGGTACGGTGGTAAGCCCTACCATATAGTGTGACACCTGTCACACCATGGAATCCAGGGCCCTGGATTTCCTGTGGATTTACTTCATATTAGATAGTGGATTGTTACACTTTGGTCTAACTAAGAAGATATAAATTGAGGCAGCCTGGAATGTCACCATGCTATCATATACAGTAGAATTTTACTAATAAAACTAATTGAAGAGTGGGATACAACATTGAATGACATTTCATCGATGGTGCAGTATCAAAGCTAAACCAAAACTTGAAACTATGCCTTCCAATATTCTAATTAGCACAATTTATTAGTACGCAAGTCTAGTATACTACTAAGTTGCATTTAGTCAGTTTCCAGTCACAGAAACCTCTGGTTCCTCTTTGGGTTTGCTTTTTTTGACAATGGACTCGAGTTTTTAGGGTAACTGGCACAGATCAATAAATGGCACAATCTTCTACTGCTAAATTTTTGATATAAACATTGAATGAATGACTATAAACTGTATAGATTAATTACCGCTGGCTCCAAGGCCTATCCAACTTCATCTGAGTGCTTGAGCTTGTTGCTTCGAACAATGAGCACAAGCTAAGCACCAGTTTAGTGCCTACAGACCGCATTTCAGATGTCATCCAACATCCATTTCAATGACAATGAACCATCTTAAATTAGTTTACTTCATCGAGGAGAAATCTATAGGGTATATTAACACATCTCTGGGCATTATGATTGCATTGGTCTAACTTTATATTTTAAGTATAGTGATGTATTTCATGGCTTGTAGTCAGGCCATGTGGACTACTGATACACTCAATGGACATTATTACATACATATCCTTCAATGTATCTAATTTTTAGAAGCAAGTAAAATGTATATGAGTAGTCATAATGGTGGGAGGCGGGGAGAGTGGGCAGGGACTCAGCGGGATCAATGTGTGCACATTGTTCCATTGGTGACAAGGTGCTGAGTACTTACTACTTATACTTACTATACTGTAGTACTGCCAGAGGTGTGTGATCTCGGTAGTAACGGGAAACTTCCCCAAGAGTTCCTATCAAAGCAAAGTCCAATAATATTTATTGGGCTTTTATTGTACTACTGTGAGGTAGTGAAACTGCATTACACTACCAATAACCAATACCACCCCCCCCCCCCCCCCAATTAGTTTATACTATTATCTGCGTTCACTGGGATTATGAGGTGAATAATTACTATCTCCTCCAGATGTAGTGCATAAAAGGGAGTTACTACCTGCCCCGGATGGAGTGTATGGAAGGGAGGTAGTAATTCTTTACTACCTCCCCCACCGGATTGCGTGCACAGAGGGGCATTAGTAATTATTTAACAATGAAAGCTGTGTCAAGCCACTCAGTAGTGAATAATTACTGCAAGGGAGTACAACCAAGAACAGATAGGTAGTATGTGTTTGATTGCAATAGAGAATATCTACTACACATTTACACTATCAAGTATGGATCTTAATTTTCACACTGGCGGGACGATTCCTGATGACCGGCGGATATAGTTTATGTGTCCCGCGTGCTTAGTTTACAGGCCTGTCGTTCGTAGCATAGGCCGTTTCGCGAAACACAACCAATAAGGTTTTTCGCGCGCATCAAAAATCAGCATTACCCAGTTTTTGCTCGGGAGACGGCCGACACAACGAGGAGAATCGGGAAAAAACCAAAAAATATTTTTGGAGGGTTTTGAAGGCCCAAACATCGAATGGCCTACTCAGATTATTCATATCTTTACTAGTTATCCCGCAATGCGATGATCATCACTTCCTGAACAACCATAGTACAAGGCCAACATTGGGTCGGATGGTTTGCCATCAATCGCGTCCCACAACGATGGCACATTCCGGGGAATTCTGTGATGTGTAAAGCTTTGGAAGAATCAGAACAACCGGTAAGGAGAATGCAGTTTTCATCTGCCAATTCATGCTGTGATAACCTTCAAGGCTTACATTTTCTGCGGGGAGCAGATAAGTAACAACCGATAAGAATGCACCTGTAAAGCCGCTTTGGAAAAATCAGAAGCAACACGGTGACGTCTGACCAAGACTAGATCATTCGGGGCGCTAACACTCAGGTATGTATACCAATGAAACACAATGTGTAATGGCTAAAAAGATGCGAGACTACTACCAGGATTTTGACCAAATTTTCCCAAATCAATGCAATTATTATGGTCGTAATTCCACAATATATAAGCTTGAGCCTCAGTCCAAAAGCAGTCACATAATGCATCTTATCATCGGTACTGGAAAAGTGGGACTCCCGCTCTCTCAGCTCTTTCACGCCTCGAACATCCCTGCACTCTCCACCACTCGTTCCGGAAAGGTTCCTTCCCCACTTAAAGGTGTCGCATTCGATTGGAGTGACCCTTCAACGTTTGATAATGCCTTTTCTTATGCAGAGGCAGCGTCAGACGTTATACAAATTATCTTCATGACGCCGCCTCCATCCATTGATATGCTCGACTCCATGAAACCTTTCATCGATTTTGCGGCCAAGATAAAGGACGTGAAACGATTCATCCTCATTAGCGCTACCTTAGTCGGCCCAAGGAACTTTGCCCATGGAGCTGTACATCAGTACCTCCTGGGATTGGGAGTGGATTATGTATCGATTCGGCCTTCGTGGTTTTTTCGTGCGTGCTCTTTATACAATCATACTCATGTGGTACTTACTAGTTCACTGAATGTAGAAAACTTTTACCCCAACCCAGGCTTCGTATTCTACTCTGACCTGGTCAATGGAACCATCACTTCTTCTACAGGCTCCTTCAAAGTTGGGTTTGTTGATGCGCGAGACATTGCAGAAGCCGCGTTCCAAGCCATGACGGAGAAGGTACCGCTGAACGGGTCATACATCGTATTAGGACCCGAACTGCTCACTTATACAGATGTGAGTTTCTTTGAGTCGTCTTGCTCTCGAATTTCTTTAAAGTGATTGCAAGTACTGGTTCTTACTTTTCTCACTGTTTACATAGGTCGCCAAAATCATCTCATCAGTTACTGGTCGGACTATCATCCATCGCAATCTCACTCGGAGCGAGTTTAAAGAACATGCCATGAGAGTAATGTCAGAGCCGCATGCTGAAGTTATAACCATGTTTGAGGATCTAGCCAGGACTGACACAGAAGAAAGGTTTTTCCTTGATGGAGTTTCTGGAGATGCAGAGGAGAAGGAAGAAGTTTGGAAAGGCAAAAGAACAATTCAAAATTATTTTGAAGAAATCAAGGGTGCTTGGATGGAGTGATCATATAATAAGTAGATGCGATGGATCTGAAGGACCAAACTTATTCATTATCGCTCATTAGGTGTAGTAGAGCTTTGTGTACGGTAACATGTTCAAGTCCGAGCTCTAGAGGAGATTAGATACTGTCTTTCTTAGTTAGATTTTTTTCCCGTGTCGAGTATGAATATGATTTTTTTTACTGTTAATAGAATGAGAGAGAATAATGTTAGAACAGAGACGAGAATGACCAAGTGCGAGGATGATACCTACAGAACATAGTAACTGGTACATTAAACATTGAAAAATATTCTTAAAAAACCATTATATACTCGCATATACTCATACATCGCCGGCAGCGCTTGGATTCTCGGATGGGACTTCGGAGTCAAGGAGTTTTGGAAGTTTCCGGGACACATTTTCATGTTTGACCCATTTATCCTATGTAGTATTCTCAAACCCCGCTAATTCATTTCCTCATTCAAGGCATAATATAAACAGTGACGTTGGCCTCCCTTAAAATTTGTACGGCCTCTCCTTTACGGCCTCCCTCTTCTCCATCATCTCTGTACTGGTGAGCCATGTTGTCTCCAAACATGGCCACGATGATCAGCGAGGCTGGCTCAGCGGTCGTCGAGCACGTAGAGAAAAAGAACGCTCTGGTATTAACGAACGACGCTTGTTTACGAGCGTGGATCAAACAATTCGCTGAACTCGTTGTAAATATTCAGTGGAATTACTCCAATCTTATGTTATTTTACTTTTTATATAGGCAACTTATCGCAGTATGATACGCCTCTGTACAAAAAACGATAATTCTTACACCGAACCCTCTGCAATTAAAGACGCGGTCACCGCTGCTGACCGGTTTCTGTTGCAATATACTCACTGGACTTGGGATGAAGAATGGATCTCCGAACGTTGGAGACGCGCTGCACAGTTGCGCAAGAAACTTTGGGAGACCGAAGTCGAACGAATCAGGACACTCAAGGAGAAGGAGGAGAAACTGCGCCTGCAGATAGAGGAAGAAAAGATCCTCTCGGAGGCGCGCGCCCTTCTCAACGCGAAGACTTTCAATTATTTGACCGAAGAGGAGTGGGGCTCCCTTCGTAACGATCCTCCTATCGAAGAGGGTCCGCCTCCAACTGTGTTTGATCTCTTCGATCCAGCATTCGATCCAGTCGACTCTGAAGACCGATCTTCACCGTTATCCGACTTGACTACCAGCTCCGCTTCCAGTCCAGAAACCTGCGTGGACCCACCTTCACCACCACCCACAGGACCCACTTTGCTTCTCCGTCAGAAGTGCGACAATGGAAAATTCTGCAAAGATCAGAAATCACCATCAGCTGCGCTCAAACCTAGCTGTGATGGACCCGCAGGACGCATTTACTCTCCCGGACAGCGTGGGCATGGCGGAAGTGCTGCACTCACTACTCCTCACATTGCATCTG
Source organism: Gymnopus androsaceus JB14 (assembly GCA_009733575.1). Lineage (NCBI taxonomy): Eukaryota > Fungi > Basidiomycota > Agaricomycetes > Agaricales > Omphalotaceae > Gymnopus > Gymnopus androsaceus. The sequence goes on from ML769440.1 coordinate 51,249, forward strand.
CTGCACGAGGATCAACGACTGCGACTGGTGCGAAGAATGGGCCTCCTATGGGACCTCCAAAAGCTATCGACCAGAAATTACCCGAAGGGCTTGGTACTCCTTCCGCTGCTTTAATTGGTCGTAAACCAGCTGGCGCCCCATCGGCGCCTGTTCCCGTCACAGCCACTACTGCAAATACTGCCTCCGTTGCTCGAAAAGTACCTATCGACCCCAAGCCAATCCCTTCTACAGCAGCGCGTGATTTTCCTTTATTCATTCCAAAGAATCTGGCCCGCAGACCAGCCAACTTCGTCTACCGAAGACTAGTACGGCTTCGCCATCTGTTCGGACGGAGCCGCCCACGGCCAAGGCGACTCTCCTAAAGTATGTATTCGTGACATGTGTGTATGCGTCCTTCTGACTTATTTATGTACAGCTGGATGCTACCATTCAAATGGCATCATCCTTCTCGAATCCCATCCACGGAGCTCGTGGGAAGCGGAAAGTACGCGATGAAGACGAAAATTTCATCGATGATCAAAGTGATGAAGAGGATGAAAAATCTTTGTACTTAATGAGTAGTGGTGGAACTCTAATAGGAACAGGCAATATCAACTGTAAGTAGCTGTCTCTGTCTCCATCGTTTTTCGCGTTTTAACTTTTTTCTCAACATGAGATTTCGGTTTCCCCTTACAGCACCATCTTGTTTCCCTTGTGCGAGAGCAAACTCAAAGTGCTTTCGCTTTAACGGCAGGTCATATAGTGCGCGTTGTCACCAGGAGCATGTCAAATGTCCCTTGGACAAGGACAAGCCGGCAACGCATACTGGTACATACGACAAGTCTGTAGCACTCCAAGATAAGCCGCAGTTACCGAAAGGCCCGATTCCAAAGAAAGTAAAGGCGAATCATGGTTCAGCGGGTACCTAGATGCTGAGATGAGATGAGAGAAGATTTTTTGTAGACCTGATTCGGATTCCGACTGAGTTATTTCCCGGGAAACTGATTGGAATAGACTCGATGGACTCTGGGTGATTGTTCGCGCTTTGTCAAATATTGTATCACTTGTAGTTTTACCAATGCGCCAATGCTATACATATAGAACAGGGGATTAGTTCCTTGGTCCGTATACACGCTGATTTGGTATCACTATCCACGGGAGCACATACAGCGGGAGTCCACATGCCTTTTAAACTTGAAGTTAGTTGATAGGATTGGATAGTATATAAATTATACAGCCTGAGATCAAGGTCGACTACTGAGCGACCTGATGTTTGTGAGAGTCTCGGCTCATATACTCTTCGCCGTCTCAGTAATGCAGGATAAACATTCTATACTGACCCAATTCCATCGTAAAAAATCACCTCACTGTGGTAGACTTGGCTTGTAGATTTAGCAAGCAGTTCTGTAGCCGAAATCCTGGTTCTGAGAGTACTTTTCTAAGAGAAAAGCCCCCAAAAAGCAACTCCGTATTACAAGTAATATTCAAGATTCAAGTCCACGAGGGAGGGAATTCCTCCGCTTGAGAGACAGTCATTGGGCAGTTATTCAGCATGCCACATGTGTTCCCGAAACAAGGCGCGATTCGTAGCAGTAAGGAAAGAGACTGCGGAGAAACTCATGTCAAAGCGTCGGATATCAATTTGCTTCCGCGGATGCATCTTGGGATGCACATGACAAAATAGCCGGCGGGTCAACTTCGATAGAGGCCACGGGAGCGGTGAGCCTGCTTTCGTTGTGCATCGGGATCCTTTCGCGTTTCGATATGGACAGAAGTTCCTGGTAGCCCTCTTGCACTCGAGACGCATGTTTTTAGTTGTCGCCAAGTGAGGAGAATCTGCACGACAACCTCGTATAAGACATGTATTCTTTCGACGCACACAGTACGTGAAAATATCTTCGTCAACAGTGCCATCTGTTAGAGTGAAGCTCATATAGAGATACTGCCTAATGAGTCGCGCAATGTCGGGATCACCGACTCGTGAACGATCAGGCCTCCACTCGAGATTTGTAGCGTCCTCTACTAGGTCTTGATACGCATCACCGTCCGTCGAAACTGTACCCTTCACCCAAAAATCATTACTCATAGATCTCCCACATAGACATCGCCAAAGCGAGATAGTCGTCCGCGAGAGTGCAAGGGGAGGACTCTGTTTTCCTGGCACGACTGGTAGTAGAGTATGCCCTGGTACCTACTGAAGTAACAAAGTCATCTCACAGGACTGAGGAGGTTCCAAAGTCACAGAACCGGAGTTGGTAGCCAGGAGAGCAGCGCAGGAGGTTTTCCGGTTTTATATCGCCATGAACAAGGCCTCTTTTATGGAATCGCTGTGTGAGATCACGAAGATCATAAATCAAGCGTATTCGCTCGTCTTTCGGGATCGAAGGAGGGTTGATGACGACTTCGCAGGGCATAACGATCCCTATCACCTTTTGCTTGTCCGTCGCGTAAAGCCTCCAAATAAGATCGACGGCACAGTCCCCAGCGTATTCCATGATTTTCAGCTGACGAGCCAGACTGTTAAGATCGCTGTAGCTGTTGTAGGTCTTTTCGACATATTTCTCCTGAGCGAACGCGAATGTGACTCACTCGCTTCCGTAGGATAGATAGCGTTTGTCTTCAGCCTTCATAGGACTAATGCAGTCTGCGGGCCAAGAACCAAATGGAGCATAGAGATTGTAGACATATGAGTGTGCAGAAGTCATGGTGGTTACTGGTAAAGAAATATAGGGTGCTCGGGAATAAGGCGCCCGTCCCGCGCCTGACTTCTGTCTTTCAGTTTCACTCAGCCATCACTCGTTTCTGTGCTCCCGGTATGGTATTCAGTCCCATACCTTCTGGAAAGAAGAGCTCGCCGATACGGTCTTGGTGATCAGACTCTCTGAGTCTCTGTAAGTACTAGATGGCGAGCGTACTCCTTATGTAGGAATTCAGCCTATCCTCGTTCACGATTCTTGTACCAACTCAGGCTTGTCGTGCAAAGAAGCATGTACAATCGTGCTCTTTGGCGGTCAGCCGGCTACGTATTTACATTTTACTAGGCTCTTCGTTTGCATGTTTATATCCGAGTCGCTTTGGGTATGGATAGGTTGGATGGGCTATTAAGCAATCAAGATTCGCTGCTAGCCGCACTAGAGGGGAATTGTGTCCAGAGTAGCGGAGAAGGAAAAAGGAAAGGTTCGGCCGTGTCCGGGAGTACCAGTGCTGCTCCAAAAGCAGAAGAAGCTACGGGGAAGGGCGAGATACCTGGAAAGTAATTCGACAAGTGGGTTTCTTCATTGATCTTCAATATGGACATATGACCTGACAATCTGAAGAATAGACGGATATCTCTTCCTCTGTATAGGGATCCATCCATTCACGAACCTGGCCCAAGCTCGCCACTGTGTACAATCTGCAAGGAGGAGGTGCATCGAGATTCTTCAAGAACCCCAAATCCGTCGTAATTTCTTTATATGTGTCATTGAGAGATAAGATACCCCGCTTCTTGACTGTTTCTTCTCCGCTTCATCACAGTTGTGACAAAAGTTCTGTTTCGACTAGATGGAAAATGCAACGACGCGTTTCCTTGAGCACCAGCACCAGCGATCGCCCACAGCTGGATCCATCCTTGACTATTCATAAAATCCCCGGGCCTCTGGATTCCGCTGAGAGTGTCAGATAGAGGGAAAATCCAAGGATCTGAGATTTTCAAAATCAGAATATGTCTGAACGAGACTAGGGGAAGGTCCATCTTACACCGTGGTAAATGTTAGCCACTTCTATCCGATAAACCTAGTCTCTGGCTTTATGAAGCCGCTCGATAGATATAATAAAATTTATTCGAGACCAGAGTTTCGTATACGTACTTATAGAGAGATAAGTATTTGGCCAGGGAGAGTTGCCGGGGGCCTATCCTGAAGCGAATAGACGCTCAATGAGCGCTAGCGCCTCCCATCGCTCTCTCCTCTTCTTTGGCTAATGAGGACAAATTCGACCATCACGTAGCTAGAGGAGTTGGCTCTAACGTGGAAAATTCTTGTCCTGCTACTTACATCCATCTGCATTATGATGTCTTCCAATCCCACGCCAAATGGCATTTCTACAACCGATGGCCAAAGCACTTCCTCCTCTATCCATCAGGACATATCCCATGTAGCCGCTATTCTCGCCCAAGCAAATCTCTCCAACTCAGATGGAACCGGGGGGGATGGCTCTGAAGAATCGGGCGAATCCAATTTGGCTTCGCTATTCAAGCAAATCGATGGAGCGAATGGTGTATTGAATGGTGTTGAGGATAAGCTGGATGGGCTATTGAGCAATTTAGATTCGCTGCTGGCCGCGCTAGAAGGGAATGGTGGCCAAAGTAGCGGAGGAGGAGAAGGGAAAAGTTCGACTGTGTCCAGGAGTACCGATGCTGCCCTAAAAGCGGACGAAGCTACGGGGAAGGACAAGAAACCTGGCAAGTAGTTTTACAGGTGAGTTTCTTCATTGACCTTCATGTACATATATCTTAATGACCCGACAGTCTGAAGAATATATGTAATTTCCTCGAACGCGAAAGGTTCCGGATATACAACGAAAGTGCATTGTCCAATCGTACTTGGATCGATGTCATTCAACTTCCGAGCTGAACTCAAGCAAAGACTTTACATTCTCAAGTTTTGCAGGTTGCTCGGCCTGCTAGGGTCTGCTACCATAGCCATAACATTACTCGTCATTCCACGACAGATGCTTTGCGCTACTGAATCATAAATCTCTATCTTATTGTGCGCCTTATATCCATTCTGTAGTTCCTCTCTCCTCTCTTCGGCTGCCTCTTATCAGTACTCGACAGCTGATTCCGTACACGCTGGAGCGCTAGCCATCTCCGAGTCGTTCCTCTACGTACTCGGGACCCTGCGTGTAAAATATCCGTTCAAGGACTTTAAACAAGACAAGAACTCAGTGCATCGGGCAGGCGGGTGAAATACTCCTCGAACTTGCGTGCTTCAAGAGCAGTAGATTCTCCAAGTCTTTTCGACCTCCGGCAAGGGTTTTGAGAAGACCCATGAGGATAATGGTACTAGAGTAGCAATTCAGATCGGGAAGTAAGTCTAGAGTAGCCTCACTAAAATTTACTATTTAGCGTTTGCGCGCTGTATTTCGACGCGTCATGGCGGGACGCGCGTCCACGTCTACAGGTGATATCCATCTCTTTCCAGCTTTATATAAAGGTCAACACTACATTGTTTAACGGTACACAATACATCATGCCCTCTCTTCTAGAAGCCCGCTCTTCGAATGTTTCCTACCGCCCGTCTTACATCCCAGTCGCAGTATTCGTAGGAGGAACAGGAGGAATTGGTGCCTCAGCTGCAGGTTTATTGGCCAAATACACTGAAGGAAACATTCATGTAATCATCGCAGGAAGAAATCGCGCAGACGGAGCGCAAGTCCTCGAATCGCTTGTAAATTCTCTATCGTACCACGATTCAGAGGCCAATGGCCAGTCCAATCGCGAACTCTTACGGAAGTTTGTATTCTGCGACGCGTCCAGCATAACATGCGTGCGTACTGCAGGCGAGAGCATCTTGTCTCTGCTCAGTAACCATCTCGGCACCCCGAGAATCAACTTTCTTGTTTTTTCTGTGGGGTTATGGGAGCATTCTCAAGAGCTTTGACACTGTGGATGGTCTTGACCTCCGGCTCATGATGCGCTATTACCATCGTTTCAAAATGGCGTACGAACTGATGCCCCTTTTGCGCAAGGCTCGAGATGAGGGACAAGATGCAAAGTTCTTGTCTATTCTTGCTTCCGGGTTCAATTACTCTGTTGATCCCAACGTTTTCGGTTTCAAGAATCTCGAAGGGTTTTTAAAGCATTCTCAACTGGGGTTGCCGGTCCAGTTTATACGTGACCAAATCCCATGATTTACTTACGAATTCTTTTCAGGAATTTCGTTCACCCACACATTTCCATCCATCATGGTCAGAACATCCCAACTCGATTTCGGATTCCGGTCACATTGGCTATTTAGGCCTTTCAGACCATTGTATGACCTGATATTCAATGCGATTACTCATTCGGCGGAAGAAAGTGCGGAGTGGCCGGTATTTGCTCTGTTAAAATTTAAATGCCAATGCAGAAGGCAAAGGGTTTTATCGTAGGGGGCCTCAGGGTGATGAGCTTAAAGCTGAAGGGTTCGATGGAGAAGACCGTAAAGTGCTACGTGAAAAGCTGTTTAGAGTACGCATTCTATCTCGGAGACGCGAGCTGAAGAAATCTCAATATTGGGCAGCTCGTAGTTCAAGTATTATTGTCTGTACTGGCATTAGAGAGGCACCTGCAGGCGATGTGTACGTTATTCTGGAGCATTGAATTGACGCTTTTCATGGCTCTTTCTTTGCTTTCTTCTGGGTGCATCCTAATCGACCAGTATGTGTTTCATCTTTGTCTCATATTATTGAATGATCAGGATCCTAGGTGATGGCACTGTTGAGGTCGCGAGCTTTTTGGACCGTAACATAATCTAAGATGTAGGGGTCTTAGTACAGTGATGTGATCTTTTTATATGAATTGTAAACGTAACTATACTCTTTCCTAGTCTCCCCTAAGCAGACTCGTTATACACTGACGATCCATATGGATGTGTGTAAATAGAAAAACGTTCCCTAAACCGAGTTAGTTGCGTGTATTCATGTCCGATTTCTTTGTGCTCACGACTCTAGCGGCCGCATACACCCCCATACATCCATTTCCTACGCTTCCACTTCCTTCTTTTCATCCTCAAGAGCGTATCGGCAGCGATATCTGAACACGCAATCCATTTGCGATGGCGGAGATGCTAACGCTGAGGAGAATGTAGAGCCGGTGACGACCTTTGACGTCTTCCGAGGCTGAGATCTTACGAATGCGTGGCAAGGCACTCAAAGCTACGGCTGGTAGTAGAGGAAGAGGGTGGAGTTCTGTAGGAGGCAGACGGTTTGCATAACGAGGTGGTGCTTTGTTCGTTCTAGAGCCTTGCGCGGTCGGCTGTGTGTAGCAATCCCAAACTTACTACTGTCTGTCCGTCCCAAGACCGTCCTTACATTGGTGTCTTTTCGTCCTCGCAATCTCCGCCCTTTCCTCTATTTCCGCGTTAGGTTTTTTCCGTTTCTCTAATGTCTTGATGTTGTTCTACGCTCTTGCTCTGAGGTATCCGTCGTCAATGCTGCTTATCCGTTTGCTCTTCCATTGAATATAGGAGATCCGTCCTACAATTTATCGGTAAGTCGTATCTGTTTGAACTCCACGGCTCTAAGCCTGGTCTGAGTAAGTACATAGTGTGTATCTATCTATCTATCAAGATAATATATCATGAACTTTAACAGTGATTGATACCTTCCTCTCGCAGATACTCAAATTCAATGAACGGAATGTTTCAAGCACCGAATGTTAACTGGGCGTAGTGCTCGGCAATGCAGCTATGTATACGACTTTTCAGTGCATTGTTCCTGATGGTCAGTCGTTGCCACTAATCTATCCTTGTATACTAGTATCTACCGAATTGAACATCCCTGTGACTTGGCAAGACCCTGGTTATGGCCGCTGACCCCTGCCAAGGTCGTCACATCTCGCAGACTTCAATGGTATATAATCTTGAGTCTCCTTAGATGTGCGTGCGTATCCCATCTATGACTCCGGCTGAAACTCAATATCTTGCCCACGAGGCTGCCGCTCAATATGTCAATATTTGTGAATTTATTGTTGCATGGGTGTTATATGGTATGGTCTTTCTCGTACCAAAGAAACTGTACACGTGCACTAATCTGACAAACAGGAGTTTTCATTGCTGGAGTCGCGATAACTTTGCATATTTTCCTGTAAGAGTCTTTTTCTCCGTGTGAAGCACATTTGAAGAATCACGGACTTTAGGATGAAGGGCATTATAGGATATGCCAGAAAAGCGCTGCTTTTCTGTATGATTCTCCTGTTTATTACAGCCACGTGGAATTTCATTGCTTGCTCAGCACTTGCTACCATCCTGACAAATCTTCAATTTATCAAAACACCTCGTGCAGGACTGGAACAGCAGATGATTGCTGCTCTCCCTTGGCTTAGCCAAAGTAGTGTAACAACAAATGTATCTGTGAGTGCTGGTATCACTAACAATTCAAATGTTACACCTGGCTTAGTAGAGCACTTAGCTTCTGCTGAGTGATGGGATTGTTGTATGGAGAGCATTGGCAGTTTGGCCCACTACCAGAATAGTTCACTGCACCCTGGTTTTGCTTATGCTTGGGAATATAGGTATCTTATCTCCTTCAATCTCTAGAAATGCTTTGCAGCTGACTAGTCCTCATCATTGAAGTTGTGAATCTGGTCTCTACTGGTTTTCAAGCTCAACAAATGACCTTGACTAACCCCCTCAGCCTGAATTTTGCATCTCTATTCATTTCATTGGGTGTAAATGTTATAGCAACAATGCTAATTGGCCTAAAATTATGGTATGATTCCAACATGAAGATTAAAAAGATGCTGAGGTTATCATTACAGGAACCATTATCATGCAACTAGGTCATATATAAGCTACAAAAGGCTACCAACAATCCGAATAATGCTACTGCTCATAGAGTCCGGAGCCCTGTTTGCCATTGCTCAAGTAAGTAATCTTCCAGCCTTGTCACTATTGATTAGCTTGATTTTTGATTTTTGAAATGTAACATTGAATTCCTTCAGCTTTTAACTGCCATATTGAGTGTTCTTGACACTCAAACAATAGGATTATCCTCCCTACATCAGGCATTTGACATTATGACAAATTTCTTTGAAGGAATAACTGTGAGATTTATTCCATTATTAACGCAAAAGTATCGAATTGATTATTATTGACTTAGCCAATTTATCCTATTGTAGTGATTCTTATGTTAAGCTTGAATCAAACACCTCTTGAAGCAACATTTCACCATGCAGACCCTGCAACAGTGGCTGATAATGTTGACTCGACAGCATCAACACTTTAATACTTTATTCAATACTTATTACTAGCAGCTTCCAGAGAGTCTTTTTAATGGAGGGTTGGTTCATTGTCTATCCTTTAAAGCACTAGGCATTGTTATATAGGTCTGCATATAAAGTAGATTTATCTGAGTAATTTTCAAAATTAAAATACAAAATCAAAATCAGATGGCATGAATGATGTCTGGTATATGTTCTATAGAGTTTTATTTCACCATCACGCTCAAAGGGTATGTAGAAATTTAAGCACCCATATCATGATGGGGGGGTCCAGAGACTCTTAAGGTCAAAATATTTTAACCGTTTAGTGGTTGTTTTCATGTTGAATGATGCTTTAAAGTACCATATATGTACAGTTCCACATTTATCCTGTAATAGAGAGCATTAAATCCTCCTTGCAGGCAATATGTGCTGTTAATGTGGATGGGAGAAAGTTTGTGGAGAGCCCTGACTCATTCTGAAATAATGTAATAAAGGTGCAATTATGTTACATCAGGAAAAATACCTATTGCCCAGGCAGTCTAGGCCACTGTAGAGATACCCCAATCCTGGGGACTCTAGGCAAAAATTTTCTACCCCCAAAGATCACCAGGGATCTTCAGGTTTCCCAGGTTTCCCCATGTTTCTTTAGGTGTCCTAGGATTAGTGAGGTGTCTCCAGGGTGGCTTAGACTGCCTGGGCATTAGGGAAGTTTTCCTGATGTAATTGGCCTGAAATAACATCACATTAAAGGGTAAATGTCTTCAGGACTGAGGACACTTTGAACTTCTAAAAATTTGGCTCTGGCAACAGCGGCAGAACAAAAAATGTCAGGTGGGTGTGGGAGTTCACTACTATATAAGGATAAAGGAGGGGGGGCCTTGGAACCCTTAAGATCAAAATACAACGTGATATTTAAAATTTTATTTTTGCATACCCCTTGGTCATGCTCTATGTTCCATGATATTTTAGAGGTCATTGGTCAGCTCTTCAACTTTCAAGCACCAAGGCTAGAAGTATGCAGCATCAACAGTTCAGTATTCCACTGGCGCTGCAATCTGAACTTCAGATTTATGATACTGTAGTTTCATGAGGATACTATGGGTGGTGCTGTCCTGAGGAAAATACTTGGCAAAATTTTGGTTGGAACTAATTCAAGGAGAGATGCAAGTAGTTAATCTGACATCATACATGAGACAAACCCTTAATAAATGCATGTAAAATTTAATCCTTGAGCTTTGAGGGCCTGATGTAGAGCAATAAGACATATATATGGATATGTATTATAGAGTTAGCAAGACAAATTCAAGCAAGATGTCAGTGGAAGTGAGTGTAAGGGAGAAACCCTTACAGTACAAGTTTCTGTCCAGCATATTTTTACTCATAAATTTCATTTATTCCATTAAATCTTCATAAAATGTCAAATAAATGCCTCTGTATTCACATGCTATATTTTCTCCTTATATGCTCATCTGAGACTAACTGAAAAAATCTAAATATTATTAAAATAATACCCTGAAGATCTCCACACATGCCATAGGCACGGGTCAAGTACAGCTTGTACTATATGATTTCAGCTTCAGCTCCACTTTGGCTGTTCATATGTACCTCCATACTTCTCTTCATCGTTATCTTTCCTAGAGGAATTGAGAAGGAGAATCTGGACAGTACTAATAGTTGTATAGCAATTTTACTAATTATTTAGTCTGCTAGATTCAATCAGGAATACTTCAATTGTGCAAGAAACTGTGCTGTGCAGTGCTTGTCTTCATGATCAAGTCAATTTCAGTGGCAACCTCATTGTAAATATGGCTTGTTTAACCCAGGTCAATTGACAAGGTGCAATTTATCTTGGTTTTCCTTGCAACCTGGTTACTAAACACATTACACATGTCAGGACTTGACCCATTTCCAGGTATCTGGCTATTTTACTTGTCATTCCCATGCTGTTATCCATCCAATGGGTGCCTCCCGCACTTATTTACTAATTATCCTGCCTGCCGGGCACCTCCCGCACTTGATATTCATCCATCAGACCCTCCCGACATCTTACATAGCCTTCCCTACAGTATATAACTAGACAGCCCCAGTTCATGTACCCTAGTCTGTTATCACCATTGTTACTGAACTGATCCTGTTTGCTTCTGTCTCTGTCTCATTATTAGGACCAGTGTGCCTTTTGGGTTCTGCGCAAAGGCTCACTGTCATCTGGATCAACCACTGGGCTTTGTCCATAGATCACTATATCTACATCCAAAGCTCACTGTCTCTTATATCTTGTGCTGGGCTTCATCTGGAGATCCAATATCTCTGTCTAAGGCTCACATACTTATCTTGATTTATGACTTTACAACTGCAGCTCTCTTAGAGCATCTGCTTAGGCTCCAGGACTCACTCTAATCCACTAGTATTCCCTCTGAAACCTCCCCATCCATGCATTTCTTCCAAAATCCATCCGCTTTTGGCCCTACTCCATCTGCTTTTTCCATATTCCATCTGCTTTTTCCATATTCCATCTGCTTTCTCCATATTCCAGCTGCTTTAACCATATTCCACCCATGTTTTCCCTATTTTGCTTGACTACACTTGTGGTGCCACTTGTGACTCAATTCCTCTGTATTCTGTCTGCATCCATCCTATTCTGCTTGTGGCACCTTGGAGCAGTTACTGTTTGTTGCATACAATACCGATAGTATTGTACAGACCCACCCTTATGGCATGGTTACTGTGGTTGCTCATATTGGTCTCAGCTTATACCTAGGTGTGAGATGTTCAGACACACCAGCTTGAGATCCATTTTGTGCACCAGGTCTCACAACACATTCATATAATTTTAGCCAACCCTGCTGAGCATGACAATACTGAAAGCACTTCAAAAAACTTTTTAGACACTTTCTCAACTCCTCCAATCATATAAAGAGGATTTAGCTTGATGGAGAGCTAGATAGCCAGCAAATGGTACTAAGGACTTAGCAGGTTGCAGGTTGCAGCAATTTGCAACACAGTCAATGAAAACAGCCCCTTTTTATGATGCTCTCTTTTACCAATCACAAATGAGAGTCTTTATGGAATCTATGTGAGTTTTGCAACTAGTACTTATAACTGTTCAAGTCTCAACTTCAAGGTCACCTAGTTCAGCAGCTCCTCCTTCCAAAACCTAAGCCCCTGCAACACATCCAATTTTCAGCACCTAAAACTCTAACATCAGTGGATTGAATGGAGATATATAGCAGCCTTATAGGAGTATGAGTTGACTCATGGTAGAAGAAGTGGGGTAGTAGGTACTGGAGGAGTGGAAGTCCACTGCAGCTGGTTGCAATGTACTCACCAATTATTGACAGTTTGTGTGTTTTTTCCTTCTCTTCTCTTCTATATGTCCTAATTATCTGCCAAATCAATACACAGTGGGTGTCTGATCTTGTCTGGTTTTCTTGCTAAATTTACCCTGCTCCTGCTCTACACTAGGTTCAAGCAACTGAATCAACCTTTGACACTTCAAGCCTTTCCAGGGGACATGGGCCTGCCCAGGCATCCAAATTTTCTGACAACCTCTGCAATGGAAATTCATTCCCAGTTGAGCATACAGTAAGTTCAGATTTATCCCATTCATCAACCAATTGGAATTTAATAACTATGTACAGAAACCTCACAAAGCTTATATTCAGATAATACACATTCCAATAACATTGCTACTTGATTTTCGGATAGTGATGATCTTTGAAAGGGAAATTATTTTCTTGATTGGTACAACATGATTACCTTGCAAGCCATCAACTTTACCATTTGTTGATTCTCCATGAGCTCACAAACTCAAATGATAATTCAGATAGGATAGGCAAGGCAAACACCAAGTCTGGTGAGCCCAATCATTTTTTTGCGCCAGAGGGTGGCAGCATTGTGCCAACTCTGGTGGTTGGATGCAAGTGATCCTTTCTGGTTCCAGGTCCTGTGAAGACCACATCCATTGCTGCCTCCCAGTATTCATCTTGCACAAGCCAAACCTCATCATGATTTCCCAGTGGCACCAAACACAGACTTACCAATAACAACAGCTTTCACCCATGGTATTGAAGAGGATGTTAATTTCTTGGAAGATCTTGTTTCCTGCTAACCTTTGCCAGTCCTGCATCAGCAAAAAGGGGTTAAACCTATGATGACCTAGGGAACCTAGGCTACCCTGGTCACCCTGGTCACCCTGGTAACCTTGGGTCTTCCAGGCTACCCCAGGCTACCTTAGGCTACCTCAGGTTTCCTCAGGTTCCTCAGGTTAGCTCAGGTATACTCAGGTTCACTCAGGTTTACTCAGATTGCCTCAAATTCCCAAGGTTTATCCCTAAATCCTAGGCAACCTAGGTGACCTCAAAGAAACTGAGGCAGTCTAGGCAACCTAGGTGGCCTAGGAGACCTAGGTATCCTTAGGTTCCCTTAAGTCTCTTTAGGTCATTGTGGGTCAACCTAAAGTCAGCCCTGGGCCCAGACCATTTTTTCTGATGTGGAGAGGCACATAAAGGAAAAGATGCCATTGCAGGTTTCCAGATCTCTGGCACCATCTTCTCCTTGAATTAATCAGCCATTAGGAAAAATGGCCTGGGCCCAGGATGACCCCAGGTCACTTAGGCAGCCTAGGCCACCTAGGAATAATGCAAAAACTTTGGACACCTCAGATATCCCAGGCCTCCTACATCAGAAAAAACTGTTTTGGGCCCAGGAGGATCTAAGGTCACCTAGTCCTCTTGGGCAACCTGAGGCATCCTAGTTGGCCCAGGAAAAAGGGTAAAACTTTGGACACCTCAGGTATCCTAGTCATCCTAGGTGTCCTGGGAGATCCTGGGGCATCCTGGGGCATCCTGAGGCATCCTGGGATAGAAATTTTATCCTAGGATGCCTCAGGATGCCCCAGGATACCCCAGGATGCCCCAGGACATCCCAGGATCCCCCAGGACACCTAGGATGACTAGGATACCTGAGGTGTCCAAAGTTTTACCCTTTTTCCTGGGCCAACTAGGATGCCTCAGGTTGCCTAAGAGGACTAGGTGACCTTATATCCTCCTGGGCCCAAAACAGTTTTTGCTGATGTAGGCCTCCTAAGCCTCCCAGGCATTCTGGGGGCCATCCTGGGCTGTCCTGGGCTGTCCTGAGGCATCCTGGGGCAACCTGAGGCAACCTGAGGATACCCTCAGAATTCCTAGGAGGCCTAGGATACCTGAGGTGTCCAAAGTTTTTGCATTATTCCTAGGTGGCCTAGGCTGCCTAAGTGACCTGGGGTCATCCTGGGCCCAGACCATTTTTCCTGATGTCTCTCCCTCCTAGAGAGACAAATCCAATGTCTTATTCCCTACTCTCCTCTCTCCAGTCCATAACAACCTCCTACTCAATCCTGAAACCAAATTCAAACTGTGGGATCAAACATTTGTTCCCCAGTTTGTCAGATTCTTCCAAATCTCTTCCTTCCCCTATTCAGTCATCCTTATCCAGAGCTGAAGTCTGGGTGACTTTGCTGTCTGTCTCCCACCTGATAGGAGGGAGTTGGCCAACTTCTTTGAGTCCAGCCTCTCTTCCTTCTGCTTCACCTGCTGTTCATCTTGTGTATATGGCAATGGTAGAAGCTGCAAGTACAACAATGGCAATGACTTCTGTTGGTACCTAGTAGTATGGAAACATCAGCAAAACCTGGATAATTGCCATAGCTGTTATAGCATGTTAGAAATAAGAAATGAAGTTTAAATGATTGTATAGCCGTTTGACCTCGACTGGGCCCTGAGGCAAACAGGTAAGGTACATGAGTAACTACATACTGTATTTATACCTGTAAGAATGACTATGTCATAGTGCATATAACAGGAAAGTGGGTACTATGTGAATATCTGTGGCTACTATGCATACAGTAAAGTGGCTACTGTGAGTACAGTGATGGCAAAAAGTGATGAACCACTCTCCCACTTAATTCAATTCAATACTGAATTGGGGGTGGTTCATCACTTTTTGCTGTCACTGTATATGCATGGATACTGTGAGTGTATGTGCAAATATCTCCTGTGATATCATATATTCATAAGTATGTTGTAATGTGGGTTAAAATAGATTTTCTGTAAATTCCAACATAGCAAGCCATAGCAAGCCATAGCAGCCATAGAACTCTGAACTGCTATGGATTGCTATGGGTAGCTATGAGTTACTATGAGCTTCCCAAATTATATTGCCTGTTAACAGATGTCATGCTCTATAGTGATCCATAGTGATCCATAGCAGCCCATAGCTCTGGATAGATGGGGACCTTGCTATGGGTGCCATGAGTGCTGTCCAGTTCACCCAGGTTTTGCTGATGAAGCCTGCATGATGTCTTGGACCACCCTTCTTTGAAGTGACATTCATCAGAGACACTGGAGAGGCTCAGACAAGAGAACTTTAGAGAAGTGACCATGACAGATTTCTCTGGATTCACTCTCTGTAAGAATACACCTTATAACACCAGCAAGGTAACAAGGATATAATATATTGACAAATGATAAATGTTTGACATTGTATGGATTTTGGGACAAAGATCCTAAGGCAAACAGGTAAAGTACATGTATATCTACAAGCAGTATTTATACTCCTAGAAAGCATATCTCATAGCTATCAAATATAGTAAGTGGATACTATGTGAAGTAATGATATCACCTATGAAGCAATGGTGATGTAAGGTGTAAATATAGCATAGATATGATGTAAATATGATGAAAACCATGACATCATCATGACATAGCTGTATCCAGCTTGTACATCAAAATCTGAAATCAACCTCCTACTCAATCTTAAAGTGAAATCTGAAAGGTGGGATCAGTTCAACTAGACAGACAGATTTGCTTCTCAGCTCATCAGATTCATCTGAGTCTCTTCTCCCATTTTTTCATCCCCATCCAGAGCCAAAACTCAAACCACTTCCATAAAGTCACTGACCATCTCTCACCTAACAGGAGGGAGCAGAAGCTCTTGGAGTATGTCCCTTCTGCTCTGTCTATTTAAGAAAGATCAAAGAATAGCTCCAAACCCAAAACTCATGCACATCTGAAGCCTAAAGGAGTTTTGGGATGCAACACTGTTGAAATAAGCTGAACACCAATAAATTGGAGAGTAACATTTGACCTCTCTTGGGCCCAGAGGCAAACAAGTAAGGTACATGGGTAACTATGTACTATATATATACTCCGTGAATTCAATTATATCCCTACTATGTCATTCTGGGGCTCCATAGATCTGTCAAACTGTGGAGCTCCAATGTCCTAATGTGGCAATGCCATATCCAGCTTGCCAACTGGAATAATCAATTCTAACAGACACAACTGGAAAGACTTCTAGTAACAGAAATTGCAGATCAATTCAAGACAAGGATATACTTGCAGATCTAGACAGCAGGGATGATCATTGATGATTTGGAAGAAGACATTGAAAATATTGAAAGGGACTGACAATAGAAGCTAGTGTTACTCATTACTCAACTCAATCTATTCATTCCAATTTAGGTTACTGCCTTTACCAAGTACTCAATCCAAGCATCAACTCATTTATCCTTGGTAGATGCTGCTATTGAATTCTCCATGAGGCAGATATGTATGACAGAGTATTCCAATGGGATCTTATGCTTTTCAGACTTTTCAGTACCAGTCCAGAATCAGATGATGACCAGCCAATGGTAAATTGGGTTGACATCATTACAAGAAACATCCAGTGTTAAATGTTGACGGGTGTTTAGTGTGGCGCTGTATGTTTGGTTTGGCTTTCCTTTTCGGGTTCTATGTTCTTATTTGGTAATCTTTATTTGTTTACCGATGTGACCTATTTTCCGTACTATATAAAGCTGGGCACGTCGGTTCCCCACTTCCCTCAGTTCCATCATTACGACTGAGGGTAAGCATCTTACCTATAATTTCTCTTACATTACTGACTTTACCTATAGCGCTCATTGTATTCATCATGTCTATAGGTAGTACGAGTTCCATCATTACAACTGAGGCCCTCGTTGTATTCATTGTGTCTATAGGAATTTCACAGATTTGCAGTCAAAATCGCTGTTCTGTATCTCGCCAAATAGACTCTGGGTTTACCTTCACTGCCTCGCCATTGTCGAAACTTTATCTTTATCCTCTTTATCCTTCCAAATATGAGTTCGATACCGTCCAGTCAGCTTCTGTCTCTTATCTCGTTGATGAGTTAGATTTGTGCTAGGTATGAAAACCAACCAAACAACAATCACCCCAATCAGATACAATCCAAAAGGTTTAATTTAATGCGAGGAAGGAGGTTGTCGAAGGTTCCCTCAACTACTAATTGATTCAAAGAGAAAAGCACTTGACAGTTGACACAGATAGTGCACGATGAACAAGGTTTTATATTTGGAGGGAGGTTTTGAAAAGCCAACTAACATACGACGACGTGCTGAACTAATCGAGGGGAAAGCAAACACCAAAGCACGGGTCAAGTACGCTGACTCAACAAACAACTTTGCGTATCTCGGGAAACTTTACGTCGCCGCGCAATGATACTCCAACTCTCAGGGATTCCCGTGAGTTACCTAACAAGCTTATACAACCACCATGCAAGTCACTCGAGTAGGCATTTTTAACACACTCAGCAAAGAGCGGGCAAGGGGTAGAATCTGTTGGTAAAGCTAGGTAACACTCCGAGAAGCTTCCTCCCTAAAACTAGACCAAGCCAACACTTGGGTCCAAGACCTTTCCTAATCAACAACGGACTCGTCGATGTGTGCAAGTTAGGCTCCACCTGTGGTCCTAAGACTGATGTGACCTCTCTTTGAGATGAAAACCAGGAATGCTCGACTTAATAGCCGGGAAGTAGAATGAATTGCCTCAGTATTATCAAGGTTACAAGAAGGCCACCCATTTCAAAGGTTGCAGAGGATGATGCAGACGCGTCTGAGCATGTACGGATCACTACAGGTCCTAAGATAGAACTGCATTTCAGGTATCAAGTCTAACTTGTCATTCCGAGATAGAATAGCTACCCTTATATACTGAGCGAGATATATGAAAATAGGAAAATGAGAGAAACTGAGTGAGATAGGATGAAACAGAGTAAGTAAAATAGAAAAAGATAAATAATGTCCATATATGAGTGTATACTATGGTTTTGCCTCGACGTTTTCCTGCCTCGTTTGTTTGTCTTCCTCAATTGGGTCGACTTTTGGGATTTTGGTCTGAATCAACTCGAGTCATTTGCCTTTTTACAAGGCTCGCCAGTTCCTTTAGCAGAACAGCCCTCGGAAGTATTTCTATGTTTTTCCTTGCCAATGGGAGACTGGTTATTATCCCTAGTTCCGCGCGGTCTCAAGTCTAGATGCCTGGTAGCATATGGATCTTGGTAAAACGCTGAGGCTCGGATAGAAACACTCCTTGGTCCTTCCGTGCTCTAGAAGTAGCTACAGCAAGTGGGTCATGTGGCCGCGTTGGACTGCCGCGGCTATCTGCCTGGGCGCTTTCCAGCGAGCATCAACTTTTGAGGGCACCCGTTAGGGTACTTCCTCATCTTGGTCCACCTTGCTTGGTTTAATAAACTTGAGTGTTGTTTAGACTCCTCGGTGAGCTGATCGTGGAAGCAATGCCTCGTTAAGACTTCGATCCCTTGGGTATATCCTTCAATGACCTAGCCTAATATAACTGGTATGTGGGCTTGTTTATCTGCCTCGGTCAGCAACTTGTTATCCAACAAGCTTGCCTTGCTACACCATACCACGCATAGGACTTTGGTTGAGGCGCATTCACAAAGTTAAGTATGGTACCATTGCACGTACCGTTACTCTGCAACCCCTTGGGTAGAATAGGTCCTTGGTAGATTTTAACTATCAGCTTGGGCTCACTATAGTTCTCTTATTGACCGTGTTTTGTTACTAACAGAACCTAGGATTATTGGTTCTGCGCAGTTCTAGCCTTAGCCAAAAAATTGGCGTATCATCGTTCCCCGAGGAAAAGCAACTGAAAGGTGCTTTGAACTGGGCCGCCTTCCATGATCATGTCAAGAGCGTTGCTCATTCCTATGGGATGACTGGATATCTCCTCGGATCATCTGTCCTGCTCAAAACGCTGCTCCCACTGTCCTTGCTGCCGGTACCACTCAAGCTGCTATTGTTGTTCCTGTCACCATGCCTGTCAATTCGCAAAACCTGTCCGATCAGGAATGGAAGCTTCGGGATGGTCATCTTGCTGGAATCATTTACCAGAATATTCATGATCCCCGTTCAATTAATCTGGGTGCTGAGCTCACAGCAAACCAGATGTGGGTCAAGTTGACTGGCGAATACGAGAAACAAAGTGCAGCTAATCGGACTCTCGCTATGGAACATCTTCGTCAGCTCAAGTACGTCAAAGGAACACCCTTTGAGAAGCATTTCAGTGCCTTGGAAGCTCTACGTCAGGATGCCTCGGATGCTGGATGCACAGTCACCAATGACAAGCTCCGTGGATATTTCCTCAGTTCTTTGCCAATTCCTTCCCATCTCTGGATTATCCAGACTCATGGCTCTCGCACGTACAAGTAGATCAAGCAATTCCTGGAAGAGTACAACATCCAACTTTGTCTTGCTGGAGGCTTCAAATCCGATGGGTTGTCTGCTCTCGTGACAGTCATGAACACTACGTACGCACGGAAGCCCTTCATTTGCGAGAACTGCAAGTGTTCTGGCCACAGTCAGAAGCAATGCTGGTTGCCTGGTGGTGGTGCTGAGCATTGTGCTCCTGCCTGGTGGAAACAGGGTATTGAATCGAATAGACCTGCTGCTGCTGCAGTCATCACAGAGCAGATCGTCGCTGCTGCTACTTACGATTTTGGTTGCAGTGGTGCATTTGGTACTCCAGTTCATGCTGCGGTAACTGACTTGAACCTCTTTAGATGCAGAGGGGAAAGCATTGCCGTGGTAGATGATGACTGGTTGTACGATATGCTACCTACTGTTCTCATGTCTACGTTATCCTCACCTTCGTCTCCTTCAATTGAACGCATTCCCACCTATATTGACAGTGCTGCTTCTGAGTGGTGCATTTGTGATAAGTTGATGTTCATTGAGTACACGCCTGTTCGTATTGTGGGTCGGATGGCTATGGAGGGAGAAGGTGGTCAATTTGTTATTGAAGGCAGAGGAATCATTGAGTTGCATGTACGAACGTCTAGTGGGGTAGTAAACAAACTGCATTTTCCCGCTTCGCATACTCCTTTGTTCTCAATGAACCTGTTATTGCTCCCGGCTATGGACGTTCTGGGTTATCGGGGGATGTGGGGGAGTGGTGTCTTGACAGTTGTGGATAAGACTGGGAAGGTAGTGGTGGATGGAAAGTTGGCTTTTGAGAAAGCATGTCACCATTTATACGAGGTGGACATTGTCGATGTGAAGCCACCTGTGGTGGCAGTTAGTGTGAAATCTCGGTCAATGAATGTACCTTGCTCATTGGAGATGTGGCACGTTCATTTTGGGCATGTGGGTATAAATGTTGTCCGCATGATGTTGAAGAAAGGCTTGGTTGGTGGGTTGAATACCTTGGATATGATGGTGTGCGGAAAATGCGAGGTCTGCTTGCTGATGAAGGCTACAAGAAGGCCGTTCAATGCAGTCGTTATCCTGTCGTTGGAACCTTTGGATCACGTTAGCCTCGACTTGTGGGGGAGAGCAAGAACTACCAGTCTCGGTGGTGCTGTCTACATGCTGCTAGCATGCGACGACGGTACAGGCATACCGTTTCCATATTTCTCCGCCACAAAGGATGCTCCAAAGATCTTGTCATTGGTAAAAGTCTTTGTTGCTATGGCTGAAACCCAAACGGGGAGGAAAGTACGCGTTTTTTGTATCAACCTTGGTCGAGAATTCGACAACAAGTGGTTTGAGGATTTTTGTAACAAGAAGGGGATTGTCATCGAGCGTGTTCCTAAAGACTCTTCAGCTGCAAATGGACAAGTAGAACAAGTGAATCGTACCATTATCGAAGGTACTCGTGCCATGTTGGAGGATTCTGAGCTCGACAAGAGATTCTGGGTGGAGGCTGCTGCTGCTCAATGTTATATTAGAGGGTTTATTCCTACCATGTGGCATCCTGGACAGGTTCCCTGGCAGAAGTGGAAACGATCCGACACTCTTGACGTCTCAGAGATTGAGAGGTTTGGAAGCTGGTTGAAGCTCCGGAAGGTGTTTGGATACTAGAGGGAATGTGGGTGTACGATTTGAAGATGGATGGGGATGGAAAGGTGTTGAAGATGAAAGCTCAATACGTTGCTAGAGGTGACATGCAGATTGTGGGTGTGGATTACGAGAAGAGTTGGTCGATGGTTGCGCATGTGTGGAGTTGGTTCATATGCTTATGGCCATTGCAGTTGGTCTAGGGCTGGAGACAAGTCAGTGGGATTTCTCGTTGGCATACTTGAATGGGACTTTACTGAAGGATCCACCAGTGTATATGTGTCAGTCTACCAGTTTTGCTCAGACAGGGGAGGAGGCAAAAGTTTGTCTGATGCAAAGACCTCTATATGGAATGGTACAGGCGGGTCATATCTGGTACAACAAACTAGAGGACCAGTTCAAGAAACTGGGCTTCAAGTCCTCACGCGCCAACCCTTGCATTCGTTCTTGATTCAACCCTGCTTCTGGCCACAGGACCATTGCGTCCATACACACCAACAATATTTTTGCGGCTTCGATGGATAGAAAGGAAGTGGAGAACACAATCCATGGGTTCAGAATCTGGGACCTGAAGGACGTCAAGGATAAGAACGTCCTCCTTGGATTGACAATTGATTACTTGCCAGATGGTTCGATTGGCATTATGCAAGCCCCATTCTTCCTCAAAGCGTTCAAGTACTTTGGTATCCTCAACAATCTTCAACCACTGTATACTCCATTCCCTCCCGGCTACTCTATCCCTGCGAGAGGAAAGCGGTCGAAGGAGGATGACGCGTTCATGAACAACAAGCCATACCAAGGTCTACTGGGTTGTTGCCAATGGGGAGGTGGATGCAGCAGACTGGACATTATTTTTGCATGTTCGAGTCTGGCGATGGTTCAGAATGAACTGTTCCTGAGGATTGGGATCTTCTCATCAAACTATGCTGTTATATTCTAATGACAGTCCACTACGGAGTGAAATACAAACCTTGTGTGGATAAGAAGGTTACGACGGTGGGCTACTCGGATGCGGATTGGGCTGGTTGCAAAGCTATGCGTTGGTCGACTTCCGGATATATATTCTTGATGAACGGTTGTCCTGTGGCATGGGCTTTGAAGAAGCAGAACTTAGTATCATTGTCGTCAACGGAATCGGAGTATATCGCATTAGCAAAGTGGGTTCAGCAGGCTATCTGGATGGCGAGTTGGTTGCAAGAAGTGGACTTGGATATGGGAGGTCCAATGGGTTTGCTGGTTGACAACCTAGGAGTGATTGCATTGTTGGAGACAATGAAGGGGCACGATTTGGCGAAGCACATTGACATCCGGTACTTCTTTATTCGGGACACTGTCAAGGAAGGACAGGTATCCATGTATCCGGTGGCGTCTTCTCAGAACCTTGCCAACATTATGACCAAGTCATTATCAAGGGAGAAGCATCATCATATTGTGTCCACATTGGGTTTGGATTGGTGGTATAACGACACCAGGGGGAGTGTTAAATGTTGACGGGTGTTTAGTGTGGTGCCGTATGTTTGGTTTGGCTTTCCTTTTCAGGTTCTATGTTCTTATTTGGTAATCTTTATTTGTTTACCGACGTGACCTATTTTCCATACTATATAAAGCTGGGCACGTTGATTCCCTGCTTCCCTCAGTTCCATCATTACGACTGAGGGTAAGCGTCTTACCTATAATTTCTCTTACATTACTGACTTTACCTATAGCCCTCGTTGTATTCATTGTGTCTATAGGTAATACGAGTTCCATCATTATGACTGAGGCCCTTGTTGTATTCATCGTGTCTATAGGAATTTCACATCCAGGCATTCAAGACCATTGAGGACTGGAATCAACTAGGCACTGACATCTGAATCAACCAAAGATGTCATGGAGATATGGCAGCTCAGTTATACAGCAATTCCTTTGCTGCAATTGACTTGAAACAGGAAGTGACCATGTTGGAGGAAAAGGAGAGGCAGAGCCTGAGGGTACATCCTGAAAAGTTTGTACTGATATATAAGCAAATCATGAAGTGACATAGATGTTTCCAAGCCTTGTTCTTAGAGGTAAGTCACAGCAGTTTTCTTGAAGCATAAACTGTTTCATTCTTAGTTTGGACCTGCAGTCTTACTCAACCCGTATCTTTTGATTTATTGGTCAGGAGAACTCAAGTTTTTTGGACCGTAATGGCAGTATTTTAAAATGATGTGTATGAACTATGGTTCAATATTTTCGGATTATATCTTGTAGAAGCTCACAGCAATAGTAATTGACAGGCCATACCATTGGTGAAGTGGATATCATACTTGCCTTCCATAGTGCAACTGCAATCGTACTGTGTCTGGTCGAGGCCTGAGGTCTGATATGGTAGGTGGTATAGTACACTTTGACAGTGACTAGCTAGCTTAGGGTTAGGGTTCGACTACGAACGGCGTATGTTGCTCTATATTTTTATTCTGTGGAGAGTATCCAATCATTAAATACATACATGCTATCTTGGCACAATCTAAAACACACCGCCAGCCATTTCTAAAAGCAAAAACGAGAACGGTAACTACGTACATAGTATGAAACTTGGCGAAACGAACAAACGCAAATGTACTAGTAACTAGTAGTAGTAATAAGCATCCAAGTCACAAGTGAGCACGAAGAAAATATGCATGATGCAAATTTGAAACAACGGCAACCAAGTACACAAGTATACTATACACGCACTACGCTTTTTTTTTCGGAGAAGGAAAGAAACAAAGGGTAGTGGCAAAGGAACCGTAACCGTAATTAATCGTAACTCAGACTGGAAGCCAAATCAAAACCAGAAACTAGGGCGCGAGTCTCGAATCTCGATAACTGAAGGAGGATATCGGATATCTGTGAAGTAAGGAAGAGATGCAAGGAGAAGATGGATGGATTGGATATAGATGATAATGGGTAGATTTTTCCAGAGAGATGCAATGCAATGCAAAGGAATTGAAACGAGGAAGGAGGTGAGGTAACGCCGAAGTGAAGAGAGAAAGGTAAATGTGAAGGAGAAGGATGAGTAAGGAGGTTACACCGTGCATAACAAGTCGTGGTAGTATGTAGTCAAAAAAAAAAAAGAGAACAACATGCAGATCAAAGACGTTTGGAGACGAAGAAAACATGAAAGGAAAATACAATAAAAACCAATGCCATTTCATTCAACGACAGCCTCTTCGCATTGAGCCGCATCCACACTCACAAACGTTACCATTTACAGAAATCCCTTTAACCTCAGTCCCACGGGTCCAAGTCCCAGTCCTAGGTCATCATCACTGTCTTCATCAACGTTGAGATCGCCCGATATAACCAGACCGTTCTTGTCCTCATTAACATCATCAGCGTGAACCTCAACCTCATCTTCATCTAAATTTGATATGGTCGTACATTGCCATAGCGGTGAACGCGCGTACGGCCCAGTGCTTCTCCTCGGTCCAGGCGAACGCAGTTCATGGGCCGGCTTCGAGTTCGAATTCGATCCCGACACCGATGCTGAACCAGAGTCCCTCCTCCGCAAAATCATCCTCGCAACAAGCTGAGCCATACTCATTATTGAGACTCTGGTTTTTTTCTTCTCTTTTGCGTTCTTTTTCTTCGATAGTGAAGAGGTTGATTCCACGTCAACCTCTCCCGGTGTAGACGCGATAGGCGTACTAGTCTCCATCTCCGGACTCGAGCTCGAAGGTGGAGGAACCAGCGTCAACTCGACCAAGGACCCAATCTCCTTCCATCGCTCCTTTTCACGTTTTCGGTCTTTCCGCGCTCGTGCTCGTGCCGCTTGACTTTGAGGTTGAGTTGGGACGGGGATCCGTGTGGGGATCGACCCTGCTGTTGCTGGATCGAGTCCAGCCTTCTTCGTCAACGACATCGGCGCTGTTGTTCCTCCTACCTCGTCAACGCGGGTTTGATTTCGGATAATCGCCGTCACCGCCACATCATTGGCACCGCTGTCAATCGTCTCCAACCACTTTGCACATCTCTCTCTTTCCTTCGCCTGCCTCCGTAACAGAAGGAGCTTGTACAGGTCGCTGTGGAGCTCCGGATGTGCAAGGAGAGTTGGAAGGGAGGGAGATAGTGCTGGATGGGGTATTGCTGCCATTGGCGCTGCGGGAACAGGAGAAGAAATCAAAGCAGGCAAGATCGGAGCTGGACTAGAGGGACTGGGAATAGGAGCGCAATTGGGATCGCCAGAGGAGGAAAGAATGCTTGGTAGCATATATATAAGCGAGTCGAGTGTTTCGAGTAGTGTTTCCGTGGAAGAAGAGGATGAGGAAGATGAGGCCGAGGCCAAGGAAGCCCTATCGACATCGACATCAATGTCGAGCAAAAGAAGACCACTGTTTGGGCTCGGGGTGGAGTTGGAATCATCCAACGGAGGGGTAGAAGAGACCGTTTCGAAATCTTCGTCACCTTCATGGTGTTTTACCTCCAATTCTAAGTTTATCGGCGAAGCAGTAACGGTTGAAGTCGAATCTGAGAAAACTGAACCCTCATCCATATCCTCTGGAAGGGGGGACGAAGGATAAGGATACGGTGAAGGTGGTGATGGTGGTGAGCTCGACCCCATTCTCGGTGGTGATTCTACTTCTATTGCTGTTGCTGCTGTTGTTGTTGGGAAGGAAGATAACGACAGACCCAAATCTTCTTCCTGTTCCTCGTCGACATCGAGGTCTGGCAGTCCAAAACTCCTCAACGAAGGAGACTGCGTTCCAATCCCATCATGTTCGTAATCATAATCGTAGTGGTGTTCATAGCTCTGCCCATAATAAGGTTCGTATTTATTATCATCACCAAAGTCAAGAGGCTCGAGCAGTCGTACGTCCTGCATGAACGGTGACCTAGGAGCTGGAGACGGCAAAGTTATGAGCTCTGGAGAGATATCTGGGGACGGATAAGGCAGCCGATGGGCATGAGGGAGAGCATCGTGACGCTGTTGTGACGTCGTGAGGGCGGTCTCTGTAGTGCTTGTACTTGGTACAAGGTCATCGTACAGCGATAAATGTGGTGGCGTCCCGAACGCAAACCCTTCTTCGTTTTGATCTTCCTCGAAAAGAGTTTCCAAGGAACCAAAACCGAATGAGGATCCTGGTGATAAGGGAGATAATAAGTGCGATTCGTTTTCTTCCTCTTCTTTTTGTTCATCCGACTCTGTGGTCTCCAGAATCAGTTTGCGCCCATCCTCTTCAACCGCCAAAGGCAAGGATAAATCTGACGCAGAGGCGGTATATAGACGACTTACACAAGGTAAGGAAGCAGTAACAGTTGGCAACGTAGGCGGAGGTGATATCGGCCAGTGTCCAAAAGCGTTACTGGCGTGTACATCGATTCGCGGTGAATCTAGGATGCCTCCGAATCCCAGCGCAAAACCTGCGCCAGATTCTCCTACTTGTGTATTTTTAGCAGTAGTTGGAAGAGGAATGGCTTCGCCTGGATTGCAATTGGTATGTGGAGGCGAAGGATACGAGGAGCGCTCGAGCATATCCGTTGATTTGGGTCCAGTATCTTTATCTTGAATTTGGAGGAGGTTATCATCCTGGGGTAAGGACATCAAGCAACCTGCGAGATTGAAAGAACAAAGAAAGCATCAGTCTCAGTCTTCTCGAACGTTCTCGAAACGAACCACAAAGAAATACTGACCAAAATGAATTAGATATTACAAAGCGAGACTGTTATACAACAAGAAAGCTTGAGAGGTCGACAAGGACAGCGCGCAACTGAAAAAGAAGAAGAATCTGGGTATACCGAAATACCAGAACCAGGAAAATTCATGAGAAAGAAAGAGATAAACTGAATATCTCTTTCTTGGGGAATATGGTCTCGAGTCTCGACGTAAAACGGCAAGACAAGAGATGTATGGAACTCGCTGCTCACTCGCAGGAGAAGATTGAAGTATGAGAACGAGATGACCTCGAGTTTCTCAACCCCAACGAGACGACGCAACGTTTCCCAGCACAGCCTCGGAGCGAACGGACCGTCCGAGACACGAGGCGATGGATCGATTAGATGGATTTGCACCCGAAATGAAATGATCCCGCGGACGCGGACCATTCCGAAACTCCCGATACTAGTATCTTCAACGAAACTTTCGGTACTGTATTTGAGAGTTAAGCCTAAGGCAGTTCTCTCTAAGACCAAGCTAGATTTCTGCAAAATTTCTGATAAAAACAAAAACAAAACTTAGATCGTCACTCTAGTCTCTCGCATATTTAATCCGGCGCCTGAGGATATTACGACCTCGCATCGTTATCGCGTCTTACTCCATACATTCTTGCCCGGATTCTTGAGCCCCCACTCTCCTGTATTGGATTTCCGAACGGCGTATAAAATGCAGTAGGTTGTTTCCCTCGCTATACTACATTTCCCAAGAAATGCGCCGCACATAAGTACACCCAAACTCTCCCTCCCAAGAAAAACCTTCAGCTGAAACTGGCCCCCTGCCCTACGAACGCAGTCATACAAGTACCATCCGTCGTCGTCTTGTACCGCAGCAACTTTCAAGTAAGATCAATTACCTCTACCTGACTGGAATCTTTTGACTAGATAGACATATTGAAAAAAGGGTAAGCGAAGTTCCGCAACAGAAATTCATAATCCAGAAGATTGGGGATGGGAAAGAGAAAAAAAAGGGAGACGGTGGAAGAGTAGAGAGGGATGAAAGGAATATAAATCGTAAAGCAAGAGGAAAGGAAAATCAACTAGGAACATACCTTGACTCTACTCAGAGCTGAGGACGAGGATGAGGAACTTGCACTTGCCCTTATACCCAAACTCATTGTCGAGCCCGAATTTGCACTCAAGCCTGGGCTTGTACTCGCACTCAAACCCGCACTGAGCCTTGCACTCACACTCGGACCGGAACTAGAAGGTATACCTATACCGGCGCTACCAGTGCGAGTCTCTGTCCGACGACGCTTCGAAGGCGTAGCCGGGACTTCCGACTCAGACTCAGAATCACTGATGATGACAGGCGGTCGCAGACGCGATATTATCTGACTGGTAGTAATAGTATCATTACTCAAAGTTCTCTTTCGAGACTGAGACGAAATAGGGGTGGCCGTAGGTGTAGGAAGCGCACCAGTGCTGGGATGGTGCCTCTGAGTCGAAGGCGGATCAGCAGCATTTGAAGAAAACGAGGGTGTAGATGGCCAACTCGAGCTAGACCTTGACTTTGATCCCGACGCTGATGCAGCAACTAAGGTAGATGTCGAAGCCTGGAATACCAACCAAAACAAACGATCACTATGAAATAACCTGTAGACTACCAAGAAAAGCCAGTTACCTTGGACTTTGAAGATGATGCAACAACCTCAGCGTCCGAAACGATTTCAACCTCAGAAGAGGGTGAACGTGGACGTGAATGAGGATGCAATGGTGGAGATGCTGGCATTGGCAACAGGTCTGAAGTGTTGAGCTGGAGAGAGGTGCCTGTGAAATAAATCAGGTTGGCTAGGCGCTGAGTATCCAGGAAATCTGAATGCGATGGTGGAGAAAAAGGAGTCATATTAAATTATACTTACCTGCAATACCAGGACACTTACTCCATTTATGTCCCTCCATTGCTGAACCGCACTTTCGACAGTGGGGCTTCTTACGAGTTGGAGTTGTTGCGAGTGCCTGAGGCTCAGCAGCGTTTCGTGTGGGTTTTGGCTGACTCTGAGGAGTTGGAAGCGGATTGTTGCTCTTCTTCTTCTTTGACGGAGTAGTTGGAGTGGCTGGAGCGTCTGGCTTCTTCTTCTTCTTCTTTGGAGTCTGCAGAGCAGCATTGCGAGCCCGAATCTCAGCAGCTTCTGGATTCTGCGCTTCCTCCCGTCGAATCTCCTCCAATAGTCGATCGAATTTCTTCTACAGTAGGCATCAGATGTCAAGATCTCTACATCAAGTATGGTAAGTACGCACCTTGAACACATTCTTCTTATAAAATGTCGCTGTTCCCACTTTTCGGGAAACATCGTTATCCGTCATCGCGGCAATAAAGTCTTTGGCTTGCGATTCGTTTATCTGTTGGATTCGAGTCCGGATTAGTCTTGGGACCATGAGATGCGGTCGACGTACGCCATTCTTCTTCAAGTTATCTACTATCTTCGTTTTACTGATTTCGTTAGGGGCTGGAATGAAAATTCCTTTGCAAAATGCAGTAGATTTGGAAGTTGAAGTAGTTTTCGTTTTGGTGATGGTTTTAGACCGCGGCGACGACATGGTGGCAAGAAAGCAACAAGAAAGTTGACAATGGCTCATTTACATCCGCCCGTTGTTTGGTTTCAAAGGCGCCGGTCAACACGCGTTGGCGCCCAATCTCATCTTCTCGAGTCAATATTCTACTACTCGTTGCTCCCTCCCTGAATTTCCGGAACGATCCATCTATATAATCACATCGCCAGAAATCACAGACTAGTTGACCTTCCTTCCTTCCTCTCACGGCCAAGGAATTGGCTTTTAGGCAGTAGAAGAATTAGGGTGGGGTGATACTGAGGGCTTGGTCTATGTAGGTACCGCGCTACATGATGAGGAAGTGTGTTACCTTACGGCGATTGGACATTTATACAAGGGTAAAGTAAGCGCCATTCTATTTCACGACATCCGCTCTCATTAACTTCAAATTTAGACGCATACGATTATTGACTGGTTTCGCGACTTTCTCCGAGTCTTTAGCCAAGCTCAAATCCGGATGCGTTCGTCTCCAAACCCCTTAGAACCTGTCATGATACAAGACTAAAGCCAATGTGGCACAATGCGAGTCCGATATTGTTCCTTCAACTCACGGACGCAGTCGCAGTGTTGATGACTTAATGCCGCACATGTATGAGATTTTCGAGACTAACCACCAGAGGATAGAACATATGCAGACTGAAATCCCGAATCGGAATTACATTCTTCCCCCTCAAACCCTTTCGGATTATGCTTAGGACACAGCTATCATCTGCTACAGTCTTTTAGTTTTACTTCAACTCGACGAGCCATAAACTTGCTACAGACCTTCAACTCCGACGCCCACTTTCTTCAGTGCCTTTAATGAATCCCGACTTGGACATCTGTCACCCTCAGCTGCTCCTTGGGTGTACCTTGGTGTACCCTAAAAAGGTTTAGGTACGCAAGTAAAGATACAAAAATGCACCGGGATGTTGGTTCTGCATGCGTTAGGTGTTAGGTGTTGTTTTTCGCAAGCAAAATGGCCGCCCATTATCAAAGAACTCGAGGCAATTGTGATCGGACTTTTCGCCAAAGTACAATTGCTTGCTTCATCGCTTCCTGAAACACATACAAGACGCAGCAGCAGCACACACATAAAATATCTCCGTCTCACGAACACCACGGATTCGCCGGATGGAGCTGTTATTGTGATTCATCAATTAGAACATATATATGCCACTGATATGCTGCAATAGTCTATCATTACAATTCACGAAGTATCATCTTATCCTCTTGGCATCATATGATACGATATAACCCGCAAATGTAGACCCACAATCTCACTCAGCAGGATGACTCCTGACGAGCAAGAAGAGATCTTTTTCCTGGCTCAACAAGCGCTTTTCAACGCCGTGAATGTTATAGTGGTAACGACTGGTTATGGTACGCTGGTCTCAAACGAGGTGTATTAATGACCGAAGACACAGACACTTTCTTTTAGGAGCATTTCTTTTAGGAATGAGCATTGCGCTCTATTCTTTGGCGTGCGTTGCACCGATAACCGTTTCTCGAATGTCTCTGATGCATGCTCTTTCATAGGACAAGACCAGCATGGGGACGCGCGCAGACGGCTCTCCTGGTCTGCATACTCGTAATCTTCGTCTGCATCACCTGGGATGTCATTTACTCTGGGGGCACCGACTTGCTTGAGTTCCACTATTCATTTGTGAGGACGTTACCCGGTGGGATTCTTGCTCAAGGAGATGCTATGGCGAATCATCTTGCAGCATGGGAATACCTGCCAGGTTGGCCTGCGACGATTAACGTGCGTTCTATTGGTGTATGTGTGTTCGATATTCATAATACCTTTTTTGCTGTACTAGCTTCTTTTCAGCGATGGCATTGTCGTCTGGAGAGCATGGATTCTATTTCCTCACGACAAGCTGTGGAGATCTCTTCTGACTTTCCTTATGATTGCCAATATAGGTACGCGTTTGTACTGCCTCACCCTCAGTGATGTAAGTCCAAAATATACGTAGGTATTAACATCGCAGACTGTATTTGGGACGATATTGAGGTCACCTTGGAAGAGTCGAGCTCTACTATCCTCGATTGGCTTTCGAGTGTGATGTCCCTGGCGGTCAATATCTTTGCAACGCTATTAATTGCGTGGAAAGCCTGGTATGTAGTACCACCGAGTTCTCTTGGGTGCTTCAGCTGATTTTACCATGGCATTTCAGGTCTCATCACCGAGTTTTGGCAGAAGCCTCAATCCACAAACGGACCCGCGTCGAGAATATCTTGCTGCTTCTGGTCGAATCCGGGGCCGTATACTGTGCAATCCAATCGATCTATGCTGTCTTTATTCTAATGGATGTATACGCCACGGTGAGCTTTGGTTTCGTAAAAGGACTGGATGCCATTACTTCCATGTCAATTGTCGCTGCGGTGAGTGGTATCATTCTTTTTGTCAAGTTCTATATGCTAAAGTATTTTTTAAATGCGTTATAGGCCTGTTATCCTGTTGCGGTGGTCGTTTTGATTCATGGAAAAAACGGCTCGCCTATTGTCGAAACAATGTACGATGACACCAGAGTGGGGACTCGGATTGGCGAAAACCACCCCCTGACTACAATTGGCCACTCAAGCGGAAGAACTGCTGTTTCCGAATGAGGTTCGTGCAGGTAGAGATTATGATGATATCAAATAAGTACTAAAGCCGCTACCTTCGTTAAATGTAAGAGAAATTAAATAATTACATCGACAGTGCCAGTGATACTTAGAGACGATTGTATAATAAATTAAAGTCTGTTGTAGAAAGATACGATACGGCAAGCCAGTGCCGTTCTACCTTTCCCTTTTCATTTCGCAGCTTAATTGAAATGTGCTCTGCTCCTCCCCAGTCTTAGATCTAAGGCTTCATGCTCTCCGGCGGAATCATTCGTGATACCGCCAATTCAGTGACACGAAACGCGGCCCCCCTGAACTTTATGGTTTTTTGATTCGTGACGCATAACGAAGGGGTCCTGAACAGGGCACCGATCGAGCCGTAACGCTACTAAAAAGGCACTCAAATATCATTTTTCCTCGTACATACAATCAAGGTCAATCAACAATTGACAGCGTCGACAGTCCTCAACAAGCTTCGGTTCGTTTACCTTTATTCCCGCTATCATGTCCCTTCGTCTTTGTATCTTTTATATCGCTGTACTTCGTGGATTGTGAACT
The DNA here is from genome assembly GCA_009733575.1 of Gymnopus androsaceus JB14. NCBI lineage: Eukaryota > Fungi > Basidiomycota > Agaricomycetes > Agaricales > Omphalotaceae > Gymnopus > Gymnopus androsaceus. The sequence goes on from ML769440.1 coordinate 83,675, forward strand.
CCCAGTCCTTTGGGAGGGCGTCTTTTTCTCTCGCTTACCTCTTCCCACTGCCTGGAGCGCGCCTGCGGCTTGCTGAACTGAACGTTGATGGGCGTAACGCATAACGCCACATGGCTGAACCGATGACCGACTGTATTTGGACCGTAACGCTCAATATGGCTGAACTAACGGTCGAAATGGTACAGTATGTGCTTGCACTTGAAATAGACAACTTATTTTCCCATCACGAAATCCCCCGCTTTGACTCTCGCCAATCAATTTCATCAGCAAAACCTGCATCTTCAAGTTGCATATTATTTCCCACAGCAACGCCGAAACCTCCCTGCTGGGAGCTCTGTGCGGCGCTGCCCTTACCATCTAGTAGGTTCTGGGGCGCTGGAAGTTCTGGAAGCGCTGTCTGGCACCTTCAGGCACTATCCACACGACACATGTTTTGCTGATGCTGATCTTACCTTTTGCCTCGACTGTACGAACAACAGTGCGGACGAATCTATTGCTTCATATATTTTCTCAGCGCTGGAGCCACTTTGACATTGGTCTCTTGTTAATGGACTCGGAAGGCTGTAAGAAGGATATTATTTCGGATATGTAAAGATGAATAATGCTTTGACTGACTTATTTTGGACTTAGGAGCAAGGAAGCTATAACTTTTGACAGGTCTTTTCAAGAATCAAGCCTATCCATAGGCTAGCTCTGATCAATGGGTATCGTTTCAGTAATTCAGGAGTCGGTAAGCAAGGATCAAAGATCGGGAGGTCTTTTTTGTTCCAAGAACAATTCTATTGAAATGTGGAGCTTATGGTAACCTAGCCACAAGGGCAGCTGACAGAAAGCTATGCCGCCCCACTGGTATATAAGGCTGGTCCTTTGATGTAACCCCATCGCTACGCGGAAACCACCCACTCCTCCAATTTTATTTTCAGGTAAGAAGTTCATTAATTTCATGCATCTTCAACTAAAAAGTTGTACTTTCTTTTCCCACACTAGCCATTAATTTCCAATCCGAATTCTTTGCCAAGAATGTTTGCAAATTGCTCTAATTTCCTGATTGGTGGTGGTCAGTTTATCTCCCAAGCCATCACTTGTGAGAAAATTCCACAGGATAATAGTCCTTAGATCCTTCATTGATCTTGTTTCAATATGGTTTAGTAGCCACTGATGAAGAGCAGAAGATACGCACTTGGTTAAATGCTCCTGACTGCCACACCAATTTTACCACTGCTGTTAACAAGAGAGCAGTTGGTACTGGAACTTGGATTATTGAACATTCGGAATACATCAAGTGGAAAGAAAATTCAAGTATGCTATGGATCCAAGGTAAAGGTAGGTGTCGCTGAATTTCCTAGTATTTATGTTGATTGTTAATGGATGTATAGCTGGATCTGGAAAAACTATGTTGTCGTAAGCACCATGTTCCTGTTCATGGATTAAGGATATTCTTTGACAAATTTATCTTCAAGAACCATGATTGTTGAAGACTTGTCTAATACAGCTCCAGATTCTGTATGGTATCACTACTTTGATTCTCGTGATAATTCCGGCATCAAAACCACATTTCGGGGATTCCTGCTTTCTCTTGTGCAACAGATGGGCTGCTATGATCAGTGTATTCCATCCCTCTTTGCAGAAGTTGTATGGGTCTTGCAAGAAGGGGTTATCATTTGCACCACCCACTGATATGGAACTGAAGATGACTTTGAGACAGATCATGGAGGGTTTTCCCATGTGGATATATCATGGTGGATGCCATGGATGAGTGCCTTGAAACTGCTGAAGTGATTGAATGGCTTGCAGATATTAACCAAAAGTATGGAGTTGCATTGACAAGCCGCATCTTCCCAGAAGGCAGAGCAAAAGAAATTGCACTTCAGATTACCATGGATAGTGCCTGCTCTGAAGTTGATGAAGACATTGCAACCTATTTGAAACTACAGCTGGAGCAGTGCAGTTTCAGAGGGGATTTATATAATCAGATTCTTGATACATTGCTTGGAAAATCCCATGGACAGTAAGTGCCATCTGAATATTACTCAGGAGCTGTTATATTCATCAATAAAATTTCTAGATTTCGATGGGTTGATTGTCAATTTCGAGCTCTGAAAAGATGTGCCACGCCTAAAGCAGTGTACAATGCATTGCAAAAACTTCCAAGTGACTTGGAGGAAACCTATGCATTTGCCATACAACAAGCAAAAGAGAGTGATCACAGTGATGATGTACATCACCTTCTTCTGTGGCTTCTCTATGCTTTTGAGCCCTTGCACATTGACCAAATTGAGGATATCCTGGCCATTGATTTAAAGCAACAACATGTTAACCAAAGACATCAAATGAAATTGAAGTTGCATGTCCTAATTGACTCAACCCTGGTCATGGTGGACACAAATAATATTGTACAGCTGGCGCACAGTTCAGTGCGGGAATTCCTGATTGGGAGCCCAACTGAAATCCAGACAAAGAACTTATTTGAGATTAATCATAAGCTAGCTCATGAAACACTGGGTCAGGCATGTATCATCTATGTCATCAGTCTGAGCAATGAGGAAACATATGCTGTGGATGTGCCTAGTAATTTACCGCTGGAGAAATATGCAGCACTCTATTGGCCATACCACATAAAAGAAGTAGAAGATCCTGAAAGTGCAGTGTGCAATCTAATGAGACATCTTTTGAAAGATGGGAGTCCCCAGTTCAAGAAATGGGTTTCCATGTCCAAGTACTATAGGAGGCCCTGGACTAGTTGGAGTCTGGAAAGCAAATCATATCCAGGATCAAGGCCAATCTACTATGCCTCAAAGTTTGGTCTTTTAAGAAGTGTACAAGAACTGATAGAGAGTGGCACCAATATAGATACTGCAGGGGGAAAATATGGAAACAGCCTGCAGGTATCAGCGTATCAAGGCCATAAACCAGTTGTTGAATTGCTCTTGAAAAGTGGAGTAGATGTCAATGCATTGGGTGGAGTGTATGGCCACTCTCTTCAGGCAGCAGCATGTTCATTGAAGGAGACTACAGCAGTGGTCAATATCCTTCTTGCACATGGTGCAGATGTCAATGCACAGGGTGGAGTGTATGGAAGTGCACTGCAAGCAGCAGCATATCATGGTAATGAATCTGTTGTGGAATTACTTTTAAACCATGGCGCAGACGTCAATGCCCAGGGCGGGGAGTATGGAAATGCACTTCAGGCAGCAGCATATCATGAATCAGTTATTGCATTACTTTTGAAAAGTGGTGCAGATGTCAATGCCCAGGGTGGGAAGTATGGAAATGCACTTCAGGCAGTTGCATATCATGGCAATGAATCAGTCGTTGAATTACTTTTGAACCATGGTGCAAATGTCAATGCCAAAGGTGGAGAGTTTGGCAATGCTCTTCAAGCAGCAGCATGTTCTTTGAAGGAAAATACTGCAGTTGTTAAGATCCTCCTTAAGCATGGTGCAGATGTCAATGCACAGGGTGGTGTGTATGGATATGCTCTTCAGGCAGCAGCATGTTCTTTGAAAGAAACTACTGCAGTTGTGGAGATCCTCCTTGAACATGGTGCAGATGTCAATGCTCAGGGTGGAGAATATGGAAATGCACTTCAGGCAGCAGCTTATGATGGCAATGAATCAGTTATTGAATTACTTTTGAGCAGTGGTGCAAATGTCAATGCTCAGGGTAGAGAATATGGAAGTGCACTTCAGGCAGCTGCATATGATGGTTATGAATCAGTTATTAAATTACTTTTAAACAATGCTGCAGATGTCAATGCTCAGGGTGGAGAATATGGAAATGCACTTCAAGCAGCAGCATATCATGGTCATGAATCAGTTGTTCAATTGCTTTTGAACAGTGGAGCAGATGTCAATGCCCAGGGTGGGAAATATGGAAACGCTCTACAGGCAGCTGCATATGAGGGCAATCAATCAATTGTTGAATTACTTTTGAACCGTGGCGCAGATGTCAGTGCCCAGGGTGGGAAGTATGGAAATGCTCTGCATGCAGCAGCATGTTCCTTGAAGGAAAATACAACAGTGGAGAAGATTCTTCTTGAACACGGCGCCAATATTAATCACAAGGGTGGAGAGTATGGAAATCATCATACAAATGTGTGTAAAATATGTCAGGCATCAGCACATTATGGTGAAGAATTCAAATTATTTCTAAGGAATGGGGCAGAGGTGGTGGAATCTAGGGTTTCAAGCTATGCCCATACCTTGATGGAACAACTGTAATCATACCCCCCTCCTCCTCCTCATCACCCACAAAGATGGTCAGTAGTGTAAGTATATGGCTATAATGGTCATAAGTATGGTATAAAATTATTTATTCGCTCTTTGAAACACGTACTTATTAAAAAACCTTCTTCATTTAAAGAACACTGATGGTTTGGAGTTTGCATTTTTTTTACACTGAGCCTAAACACGAGGAATTAAATAATACATATAATGATAATATACTTTCATACTTCTTTTGGCAGCCCAACCATGCAATGTTCCACAAATCATGCTTCAAATTTCTGTAGCTCACTTGCTGGTAGTAAATCTCTTTGATATTGATGAATAAGAAGAGGCATGCCGCATAATTGTCATAGATGTCTATACAGTATCAAGTTATAGATAGCTACATGCATACAACCTTCAAGCGAGCTCAAATTATCATAAACTTGAGCTCATAAGTTGATCATGATTCATTAGTGAGTAATAACATCGAGAACAAATTCTAAGTAACTGAAAAGAGGTAACTGTCAGTAGTAGTACTGTAAGTAGGATTGAATCAATCTTAAGCAAGAAAACAGGAGGTAGATGTAAAGTACTTAATATTAATAATGATAGTAAGTAAGGACAAAAGACGAATGACTTGCGAAAGACAGAGATTTGAGAATGAACAAAATCCTGCCTCCTGATCATTCAAAGGTATTCAAAGTTCGGACATCAGGGGAATCAAAAGTAGAACAATGAGACAGACTCGTTTTCAAGAAAACAGCTCATTCCCAGAGTGTAGCCAAACGGGTTTCATTCTCCTAAGGCTGAGGAAATGAGTGGACGGATGGACGAGGATAATTTGAAGAGAGGAAAGGCAAGGATAATGCATGGAGTCGAAGAGGGATGAAGGCCGGCGTGGCCAGTAGCAATATACCAGCCACTACCGCAGTCAAAGAAGGGGGGACATATTAGATAAAACGACAATGCGCAGGCGTGCGGGTAGCCTGACGCTGCCATACGGACTGGTAGTGGAAGAGTCCAGCTCACGCTTGTGTGAACTTGAAGCATTCACAAGTACACCATTCTGGAATTGCGAAAGAAAAGAAGTCGGTCGCATATACCACCCCATTAACAGCACCCTCATCTGTAGATTAGACCATTATTTGAAGCTCATCGAGCCCGAGACAGCGACAATTCAGTCGTTGTAAACGACTCACCAATCGTTAGTTATAGTCACAGTCATAGGAAAAATCACCGTAATGGATAAGTGCGAGGGATGAGGAAATGGAAATAAAGAGGTATCGGAGAATCAAAGGAATCGAAACTTGACATCGAGAATTGTAGGAGAGCTTGCTCGCGAAACAAAGCTCAGCGGAGAACGGAACCATATAAAGTGAAGCACAGCAAGACAGATGATCTTTGTTTTCGAAGCGAGGTGATAAGAGGGATAACTGAAGAGGTCGAGTAGGGAGGAGGTATAAGCCGGACGCCTTCCCCTGTTCGTCTCCGTCTGCTTGTTATGCCGACACCTCGGATGTTACCCCGTCCATCCACACCATCCAAACGTACAGCTTATCTCCCCATGTCCGATGCCATTCTCCCCTTCTCCTCCTTATCCAATACGTGTAGGATTAAAGAAGGAGTTTGCTGGGACTGATAAGAGTGGGAAGTGGGATATGAGTTAGTGGTGATGGGAAGGTGAGGTGTCGATGGAAAAGCAGGAGTGAGATGTTGTTGAAGGCAAGTTGAAGGAGCTCTGATGCCCGCCGCTCCTTATCTACTGCTTGAGTTGATGTTGAAACGATAGCCCGTCCTCCTCCATACTCAGGGCACCGCTTCTTCGAAGTTAAGTAGTCAGTGTTGATGTTGGTCTTTGGTAGCCTCAGTCCGCCCAGAGATGTATACCGGTATAATCGTTATCCAGCTCGTCCAAGCCTTTGGAGGTGGGTGATGTCTTGGGTTGTAATGTCCGAGTGGTATCAGTCCAGATGAGGTCTCTAAGCATAAGTAGACACTGATTTTTCAACTTCAAGAGAACGTGGTGAAAAGAGTTTCAACTCAGTCCGAACGGATCAATTTTGCCGCGCTTCTTTGCTCTTCACGAGTGTCCTCGACCTTCTGTGGTCCGAATCCATTGGCATTAGTGCTGTAAACACGGATTTTCACTCCAACAATGCCACCTGCACGAGCTACCATTCCACTCGCAGTCCCTGCTCCAGCTTTACCGGCTCGACCTCACACACTGTCGGCAGTGAATTCAAGCTCAAGCCGAGTCTAGCTTCGGGGCTGAGACCGCTGACGCCTATACCTCAAACACGATTTACGAGCTCCAATTCCATTTATATGCTTCTACATGCGCTTCAGCCTTCCGATGCCTTCAATTTTTTCGTCGGAAGTACTGTCAATGCGTTGATTCCACCTCATCTCTACGGCACTATACACGCTTCTAAATCGACCAAAAAATCTCATTCCGGTACAGTATACTCAGTTGAGGTCTCTGCTAAATGAGGATTATGACGATAAGACGCAAGGTCCAACACGAGTCAAGTTCAGAGTGGAGAAGGACAGGGAGTCGCGTTTAAATGCTTTAGACAAATACAGCTTTGGTACGTTCGTTTTCCTTTGCAAATAGCCTGGTCAATAATCTGTGTTTAGAATTCACATGTACCGTTCCACATCCATCACGTCTCATTCGACTACTGTGAATCGCATGTTCGCTTCCTTTCCGCGTCTCAAGGTTCCTTTCTTTCGTTTCCTTTCACCAACTGTCCCCGTGTGCCAATGTTGAGAGATATGATATCCAGCAGGAATGCAATAAGGATTTGACGCTCTCTGTAGAGCAAGCAGAGGCATTGGTTGTTGCTTTAATCGAGGAACTAGTGGATTGAGGACCAAGCTGTCCATCATGCATCCAGATCTTCAACTGTGTCCTTGGCTTTCGTCCCCAAATCCAGTTGATCATCTGGAACGATCTCCAAAGATCCTATTTCTTCTTCCTTTCTGTCTACCAGATCTACGAGTCACTCGATATGACCTCGATACCTGCGCAGGTATATCGCGGATCTGGATTTGGTCTTTGTTATCGGTCTTCCATCCTGAGCTCGCCTAGTCTTGACTCAAGACTAGACTCTTGAGAACCATTAATGAAGGTACATTAGATTGTATTCATCATGCTTGCTTACCATATTGCAATTGAGTATTCCCTAAGCAAGCGACTTGGGTTTGATTCCCGAATGGTGTATACATACCAGTTAGTTGATGAGATTTGCTTTTTGTAACTAATTAACAACATTCTGTAGTATGTATATGATTTTTGAGAGAAATGTAGTTCAACCGGCAGGCATTTGCACTGGCGCGTGCCACTGCCTACGTAAGCGCGCCCTGGCTTCGTCTCTTTCATTGTCAATTGTCAATTTTTGGAGCCTCTCATCTGCCTACTCTTATTCCTCGGCTCGTCTTCCGCGAATACGAACACGAATGCTCTACATGAACATCTATGGACCAACAAAATCCCACTCAAAACGCAGCGGCAGCGACACCGAAACCGCGTCGACCATTGCCTCATACGCCTGCAGCTTCACCAATGCCACCTGCGCGACCTAATACTCCAATCTCAATCACTCCACCGTTACCTGCTCGACCGCATACACCGTTGGCTGTCAATCCGAGTTCGAGTCCAAATTTGGGTTCGAGGCCTGCGACGCCTACGCCGACGGCTAATAATCCAATCTCTCAAATGCAGCCTTCTACGATGTCCAATCCAGTTTCATACGCTTCAGCAGCTTCTGGCTCTTCTTCCTCACATACGCCAATCCCGCCTTCATCTTTCTACGGTTCCAAGTCAACTAAAACGGCCTACAATCCAGTACCAGTACGTATACCTGGTAGTGATGCGTGGGGGATACCAGTGGACAACGACGGATCCTCAGACTCGCATACGCCAATCCCGCCTTCATCTTTCTACGGCTCCAAGTCAACTAAAACGGCCTACATGCCAGTACCAGTACGTATACCTGGTAGTGATGCGTGGGGGATACCAGTGAACAACGACGGATCCTCAGACGACGATGACGATGAAGTTCCACCGATGACTGACGCCGACGCTATAGAGGATACCGACTATCTGACTGTTGGACCGCCGATCGGTACGAATACATGGTGGGGAAATCAGAGTGGGTCGACGGACTATGGCGGAGGAGTCTGGGATAACAATGCGAATGCGAATATCGGAAATGGGAATTGGGACACGGATACTGGCCAATGGGAAGATCATACTATGTTCGCTGATTTTGGCAAGGTGGATGAGAATGATACGATGAATTTGGTTCCTATCGATGGGAGGAAGGAGGAGGAGGAGGAATCTTGGTGGGAGAAGGACAAGTTTGTCACATTAGGCCCAGGACTCCTGCCTCCAGTCCTTGCAAACCAGATCCACGATCCAGAACATACTTTGTTCGAGGTAATCGTTAGGATTCCGGATATTAAACCTTCCAGTCAGGGCTCAACTAAATCCACTCGCGACCCACCTCCAGCGCCGACGTCTGAAAAACCGCCTCATGGGTCGAGGTTGCCTAGTTCTACTTCTACTTTGGAAGCCACCGGTAAAGGTGAACTTGGCACGCACATCCCTCCAACTCCATCCCAAATTCTCGGAGCTGTCCCGCACCCAAAAGCGTATTATTGTCCAAAGGATGATTGTTGGGTTATTTTCGAGGCTTCTGTGGGTGTTCCGCCGTTGAGGAAAGACTTTGATTCGAGAGGAGAAGTGTTGCCGGATATTGAGAGGAGGTTAAAAACGGAGAGTTGTGTTCCGAATCCTGGTACGACTTGCTTTCTTATATCGCTTTATTTTGCATTACTAACCAATCCTAGGTTCGACAGGAGCAGAAACAAAACCCAAAAACAAAACCCACCACTTCCACTACTACCCTCGTGCTGTACCTGCCAGCAAGGCGCTGGATCCGCCGTTTAGGAGAGGCGTATGGGAGAATGCGAGTCCGAGTCAGGGCACGACTGCGTCTACGAATCCTTTGATCTCGATTTCACGTTCCACTTCCACTTCGTCAACAGCCGCAGGAGAAACGGAAGCGGAGGCGGAAGCTATGGAAGTCGTTACCGAGGACCAAGCCGAGGCTTCTGGAGGAACTGCTGAGGATGTCCAAGACGAAAACGAAAACGACCTCCTCCTCGATCTATATATCTGCTGTCAATGTTCCGTCTATTGTGTTGTTTCTCCGAGCCCGAGTTCTTCTACCTCTCCGCCCGTTGCCTCCTCAGATTTAGGCTCCACGATTCTCCCTCCTTCCGCACCCTTATCTGACTCCTCCTCAGAACCCACCTCCGTCAGCAAAAGCAAAGGAAGCGCGCGCGGCATCCCCCCCGTAATCCCTCCCCCAATCTGGTTCGCATTCATCAAAGATAGGCTTACCAACCCCAATCCGGCGTTGATTAACCCACCCGGTAAAGACGGTGGAAGAAAGACTAGCAAGGAGTTGGGACTGGGAGGAGAGCATACATTGGTGGTTAGTTTGGAGACGTTGTTGATGTGAGCAGCCGTGCATTCGTGCAACCCCTCCTGCGTTTATTAGTATCTTATTGAGGCAAATTCCTACAGTGTAATCCAAAACCACCTCTGGAAAGGTGAAGGTCGCAAGATCAAAGTCAACGGTCCCGGGTTCTCGAAGAGGTTGGGGTGGAATTTGGCTGCGTGAGTGTCTACTCCCCCACCTTGCTTTTTGCTTCAGTTTCTGGCTTCTTTGCGGGAGGCGACCCGCGTTGGTTTCGCTTGCATGGAGAGGTTCCTTTCTTTCATATGGTTTCGCGTTTCCTTTTCTTCATTTGTTTGTATTATGGCGCTTCCACTTCACATTTTACTTTACGCAAAGGTCGTTTGTTTGTTCGTCAGAGTACTGACTTCCTTCCTTACCTTTCTTGTCTTGCACAGCCAACAAGTCCTCTACGCTCTCGGGTTCACATCCGAACAGCAGCATAATGAGGATATCATACTCAGGCCCCCTCTTATCGATGTTGATTTGGGCTCATCCGGGTCCGGTGCTCCTTCTCAGTCTGGGAGCCCTAATTCGTCTGATAGGGAGCGGGAAAGAACGCCTTCGAAAGCCTCGACACCGATCCCAGGGTTAGGATCAACTCCATCGACCTCGAGCTTAACAAAATCCCGCCGGAAGGGTGCCAAATCATCCTCCGAAGAGGTCGAACAGGCTCAACGTATCGGACGCGCTAACCGCGCCAAGCTGCTGCGCGCGTGGGTGGAGATTGGTGCGTGGCTGGTTGATTGGAAAAGGAGGAATGGTGAGTTGCGTTACTTGTGTGTATTGTTGTGCATTTCTTTGTGAGTGGCGAGTGGGGAGCTTTCTTCCTGTTGTTCACGTTTCGTTCGTTTGCTTTTGAACCTCCCGACTCCAACACCGACCGCCAACTTTTTTTGGGCGGTTTTACTAGTTTGCTCCGCTTCGCTCCGCCTGTTATCAAGCCTTACTGATTCTTTCTCTCTGTCCACCTTCCGTCCTTAAGCAAAGGCCGTCTCCCTCCTCCCATCGTACACCCCGTTCGAGCTGCACATCACCCTCGACGACAGCGTACGAGAAAAGTATCAGGCTGCGGTAGGGGCGCATGTGGATCAGCGTGAGTATCATCCTGCTTTCAAATTCGTTTGTTTCTGTTCTCCTCATCTCACTCACTTTCGTTTTCGTCCATAATGTAGTCCCCCGCGCAGATCTGCCCGACACATTCTTAATGGAGCTCCGTACACTCTCTGACAGGTGGTTGGTGTTGGGGTTGACGCCGGAGTCGTATTCACCTGGTGCGTTCCTTTCTTTCTTTCCTCCTCTTGCTAATACTCATTCACTCACTTCCTTCCCTCACTCACCCTTCTCTTCCCTTCCTATCCTACTCACCACCTCTCGCACACACTCCGCGCTCCATTCACAGACCTCCTAACATTCGCCTACCTCGCCCAACGCCGCTGTTCTCCCCCTCAAACACCAGTGTTTTATACAGCGCTGATGAAGATCATTCATGTGTTTCTTCGTGTGCCTGGTGAAGGAGAGGAAGGTGGAGGGCATGCAGGGGCTGCAGGTGGAGGTGCAGAGAGAGTCTTGCATGACAGTAGTGTGTTGAAGCTGTGTATTGGTGAGTGGAGTTGAATTATTTTCTTGTGGTTTTAGTTTGGATTTCGATGCGCGAGAGGATTTGTTAAAAGCTTTGTTGTTATCGTCTTTTGGGGGTTTATGGCGCAAGGGGTGATTTTGCGATGCTTTCTGTGTTCTGTGTTATTTTTGGGGAGTGGCGTAAACGTGAAGTGACCCCTACACGATGATTCTTCTTCCTATCCCCCATTCTGACGTTCCTTCGTCCGTCTTCCTCCTCTGTAATGCTGACTTGATCTATGATTTACAGCGGAAGACCTAAAAGGACGATGGGTGATGGACGACCTAGACAAGGCCGTGAGGCACTTAGGATTCGATGGAGTCACTGGCATGTCTTCCGACTCCTCCGACTCCTCGGGATTGGGATCCGGTATGGACGTCGACATGGATTTATCAAAGAAAAAGGCCAAACGGAAAGGCGGATTCCTCCAAATGGAATACGACGATGACGTTCCGGAAGAGTTTATCGTTAATGCGTGGAGGGAGTGTGTTAAACGCATGGCTGCTGGCAACTCGTCTTCGGAGCTGCCGTCGTACTCGGCTTATTCGGGAGGGTATAACTCATACGATGGTGGCGGGGATACACATATGTTCGATGCCACGTCGGGAGCGGGAGCGGGACAGTTGATCTTGTATGATGGGAGTCAGAATCAGAATCAGAGTGGAGGGATTGAAACTGGTCAGGGAGAGGAAGACGAACTAACACCACGAAAGCTATCCGATGCTTTAAGGATCATCGCACAGAGCAGAGGAAGCAAGACGTTGATAGCATTGTGGGAGAGCTGTAAGAGTTCGACTGGTGGGTGCTTTTACCTTTATTAGCTGTCTCTTTCTCGTGCTGTACAAGTTGCAACAGCCTACGAACTAGTTCACGAACGAATAAGCTGATGTTTGGTTTTCCAGAATCCCCAGAAAAGGCGTACGACGTGCTCGAAGTTCCGAAGGAAATTGACGATGGGATGTTGATTACGGTGTATCAGATGCGGGTGAGTATTTATTCTGTCTTTGTTACTGTTACTTTTTCGTTCTCTAATGACGCTTCTTTCCCTCAGGTTGAGGAACAACCGACGCAATTGGAGAAAATGCAAAAGGCACTGTATATGATTGCGGAGATTAGGGATAGTACGAGGCTGAGGGAGTTTGCAAGGACTTCGAGGGATCGTGAGTGATCCTCTCCCCTACCTCGCACTTTTTTCATCTTCTTTCTTTGTACTCGTTATTGACTTTGTTTGTACAGCTGGCGAATACGTCGCACCAACCCGCTCGGATTGGCCACGAGGCCTCAACCAGCTCGGGAATACATGTTATCTCAACTCGTTGTTGCAAGTATGTCTCATATCTGCCTTCACCTTTTCTACCATCAACTCATCTCTCCCTCGTAGTATTTCTACACAATCAAAGAACTCCGCGCTTCTGTTCTCCGCATGGGTGGGTCAGCTATGGCTGCCATCTCCCATGCCAAAGCGACCGGAATGTATTTGGACGAAGAGAATGATAACGACAAGGGTGTGGATGCGGATATGAAGCTTCTTTCGGACGATATGTTAAAGAAACATCGTGTTGGGGGACGGATGGTGACTAGGAGGGAGATTGTCAGGTCGAAGCAGTGTGAGAGGTTTTTTCTTCCGTGAAGGATCTAACTGACGCTTATGGCAGTCGTCAGTCACTTGGCTGACCTCTTCCACTCTCTCGAATACGCTGAAAACCCTGCTGTCACTCCGAGCATCGAGCTTGCTAAGCTAGCTTTGGTGACATCCAAGGACGAGGAGGTTGATGACGAGTCTACCACGACTGATAAGAGTGGAAGTGCGGGTGGGAGCGATGATACGGATGCGACCTTGGTTGATGATATACCTGGGCTTGTGCTTGGGAGTGGGGGTGCTGGTGCTGGTCCCTCGGGTTCATCGAACAACGCTAACGCTGGTACATCGGAACCTCCGCCGCAGCCCTCGGGATCCAATTCAAACTCAAACTCCACGTCATCCTCTCCCCCTCCTCGCTCACGCTCCCCCACGTATTCACCAACTCACTCTTCCTCCGTCCTTGGTAAACGACCCCGAGATCTTTCAAAGCAGGATACCGAGTTGATTGATAGTAGTAGCGGACTCCTCGGAGACTCAACCTCAACCTCAACATTGCTCCTAGATGCGTCTCCACCTCCGGATTCCATCGCTTCGTTGGGCTCTACTACCTTCTTAACTGCGGGTGCCGGAGGACAAGGTACTAGTGCTTCGGGAAGAATAACGCCAGACTGGGCGATTGACATTGACACTGACGATGTCGTCATGCGAGATGCTTCGCCAATACGAAGAAAGACTCCTCCTCCGCTACCACCGAGGAAACCCCCTGCACCTGTCGTGAATAATGATTCGGTGATGATGTTTGGAAAACAACACGATGTGGCGGAATGTATGGATAATTGCATGTTCCAAATTGAGACTGCGCTGCTCAAGTTTGATGATGATGACGATAGCGGTGGGTTGGGCGAGACTGAGGACGATCCTGATTCGGAGAAAGCAAGCGTCGTGAAGCGGTGAGTGTATTTAGATAAATTTTGGTCCTACCAATGTGCTGATTGTTACTCTTACCTTTACAATTCTATGTAGACTCTTCTACGGCCAAATCCGACAAACCTTTATAGAAACCTAAAGGGTGTACCCACCACACACCAAAAAACCGACCTCTTCTCCCATCTACCTGTAAACGTGGGCACCGATGCCGAACAGGGGGAATTCGGATTTGATATCTACGATGGACTAGGCCGGTACTTTGACGATACGATCGAGTATGAGGGGCAGAGGGTATCAATGGAGGTTGGGCTCGTGAAAGTGCCACCTTTGTTACAGGTCCAGCTTCAGGTACGATACCCAGTGATGAGGAGAAGGAGAAGCTTTACTGAGGACGATATCTTTGACAGAGAGTGCAATTCAATCGCGAGCTCCTGCAGTCGTGGAAGTCGCAGGCGTATGTCAAGTTTGGCGAGACGCTGTATATGGATCGGTTCATGGACAGCGCGGATCCGGATAAGAGGAAGCGTTCGAAGGCTATACAGGATGAACTCAATGGATGTCGGGAACGCCTAAAACTGTTAAGTGAAGGCAAGGGCAAGTCGACGGTTAGTTTCGCTTTGCATTACTCTTTATAATATATGCCTAGTCCGCTCTACAGAACATCCAACCTCCTGAACCAGCACCCGCCACCGCGAACCCCTCATCACTCGACATCGACATCGACATTCCCCTTGTACACCCCCTACCACCAACCCCTCCGCAAATATCCCAAGAGCAAGAACGCGACATCCTCCAAGCCGAAATGACTGAACTCCGTACACGTATTCCGCAACTCAAAGCCGAGCTCGAGGAGCTATGGCAGTACGACACCAGCGTAGCGTATGAGCTCACCTCAGTGTTCATCCACCGAGGAAACTCACCCTCCTTTGGACACTACTTTTTCTATTCGAGGAATCTTCCGGATAAACCAGACGAATGGTTCAAGTACAACGATGAGGACGTCACGGAGATTCCCAAGGAGGAGGTGTTGAGGGATACAACAGGAGACACAGCGAATCCGTATTTGGTAGGTTTTATCTCTTAAAATACATGCCTGTCGATTGGTTGGCTGACTGAGGTTTTTCCTTCCTGTAGCTCGTGTTCACGCGAAAAGGCTCTCAAGTTGTGGAGACGGTCAATAGATTTGATCCTTCAAAATTCGACGACGACGCTATGAGCTAAAGAGGGGAGTTTGGTTTCTTGACATTTACTGTATCTTTCTTGTGGATTTGCCTGCTAATTTATGCTATCGTCTTGATTTCCCGCAATTTACTGTACCTACTTACCTGCTTGATATGACTGGTACACCTACATGCATTGGTCACGGTTCTCATTAGCATGGAAATAAATAATAAATATTTAGAGCCTCGATATATATACGAACACTTTTCCTAAGTTCCATAATTGGGGGTAAGTTGAAGCTGCCAGTGGATCGAGGAGCTGAGTAAGGTCTAAATAAATAAGCTACATGACTATTCGCAAGTAAGTAAATCAAGACGACATCTGCATCCGCATACGTATAAGCAAAGGAAGAGTATTCGCTACAATATCCCACTGGGATTTGTACTGGTCAAATTCGTACCAATGAGATCCATACTGAATTGAACATCCAGACGGACAAATTCTTCCAAGAAACAGGGCGACATCGTTAGGTCCGCTGTTCTCCGAGATTCCTACGTGCAAGGTCTCCAACTGTGGAAAGTGGGATGGTAAATGACCCCATTGTGTTGAAGAAAGAGGCCCTGCGGCGGCGAGGATACCGATAGTGCGAAGGAGAGGACAATGTTGTGCGAAAGGAATAAGAGAGAGAATGTTCAAGTGGCAAGGAATATCGGGAACTGAGGCAGGAGCCTGGTTCAGCATAATGGATTCAAGACGAGGCCACGATCTAGCAATATTCGCAACGTCGCCGGTGCAAAGGTTGAGTGGAAGCCAATGTTGAATTTCGAACTGAACTATATTCTGAGACGTGAGTATTGGCTCCAAATGACCAAAGCGAATACCGAGCTCAGGTGCAGGGAAAGGTCCCCTGAGTGCTCGCGATGAGTATCTGAGTCCGTGGAATAGCAGGCGAACATGTCTAAGCCTACGACAGTTTGTAGCACGGGAGAGAAGAAATTGAACATCATCCGGCTTTTCTATAATTCCAGAAAACACCGTAATGTGCGTTAAATAAGGAGCATTGGGAAGAAAGTCTGCTAAAACACGATAGTGGGTTGGCAAGGCCAACCAAGTGAGTGTACTTGTTTGATTTGGGAGGGGTGAGGGTATGAGGGTATTGACTTCTCTGAGATGTCTTGTTGTTCCATTGCCACCGAACACGGGTCCGAAGACATTGCACACCGTCAACGAAGATATACGGGAAGGCAAGGAAGGAATTGCAACCATTACATGAGAGAGATCACGGTTGGGAGGTAGCACTATCGCCGTCAAATTTGGCAAACAGCGTAAAATTTCAACGATGGATCGTTGAATGGCTGCATCTTCCCTGATACGATCGAAATCAGAGAGGTAAGGGAGCTCCAGGCATGTCACCGACGGCATTCTTGCCTGCAAAATTTGGATTAGCTCCATAGATTCCGACGTGACCGCCCATGAGCTACTGGGAAGTATAACCTTCCTGACAGAATCATGCATGAACATGGCGGCGTACTGCAACATAACGCGATTTCCCCGCGGAAAATACCACTGGAAAGTGTGTAAATTTGGTAGAATAGGTTTAGGGGAGCGAAGACGAGCAATATCAGCCAAGATATTGCTATATTTGGTAGTATTCGAGTTAACTCGGAAAACTCGAATTCGATGAGCGTAAATCTGCTCGAACCTTCGCCAGAGTGCATATGTTGGTGTTTCGACGTATTTCTAAAAGTGCAAACATTTGAGTGTCAAGGAGTTGGAGCGATAGATTTTCTCGGCTCACATAAATACGTGGCGAGTCCTGAGAAATTTCTAGCGATCCCAAGAGCTCCGCAATCCTTCTCAAGTCTGAAACTTCATACCAGAGGATGTCCAACGCAGTCTCTGACCATCGTTTGCAAACCAAGGCGTTGTTTGTGTTGGAAAGTCCTTCACACTGTTCGAATATGATCCGAAGCAATTCTGAAGGGATAGATATGTCGGCCATCGTCTTTGAAAGCACCAAGTGCGAGAGAGAAAATTGAGGAAGTGGTCGAGGATGAAGTTTGAACCGATAAAAATTGATTTTCTCAGGATCATTGCCTTTTCCGATGATTATTTACGCTTTGACCGGCCTAGGTCCTTTCGCTTTCTTCTCAGTCCACTATATACACATTTTTTCCATAATAATACCCTGATTTACTCCACCTCGCTCGCTTTCCAAGTCCCATGTAGGGATATGTTCCGTTTCCAAAATCAATGGAAGTTTAGTAAAAGCTACTGAAGTGAATGACAGTGCCAGCAATGTGTATTTGCGTGCAAGGAGCTCCTGAAGAAAGGCGGAAGGCTTTCGGTGAAGAATCAGAGATTGGTAAAGGTAAATCCGGTTGAGATCGCACCTAACGGGTCAGTGATGCGTGTAGTTCAACGCCCTGGTACGGGATGAGCTTTGGATGAGGCGCTCGCCCGGGCACGGTAAACCAGCGAACTTGAGCTAATTTGTCTCCCGTGTCGGAGAAGATTAATGACGAGATTAAGCTTTGGATTTCAATATGGGCGAGAGGGATGCCCAACAAGCAAAATGAAACACTGCGACTGGTTCGTGCAGTATTTAAACATGTTCTGTAATTGATCTTCCAAAAACAAGATGCTACAAACATGGGCGATCTAGACATAAACCATTCGGGAATCGAACCCGAGCCACTTGCTCATCAGCAACATCTAAAATCTGTGGAAGGTAAGCATAATAACCACTTTACCAACGGTGTCACAGCCAACGCTACATCTCCATGCACACGTACATGTAGCTCAGCGTTCTTGATTAATTCCATACAAATTAGACTGCATTACATTCTTGGACTAAGATAGATATGAAGATGAGTACGCGACAAACGAAAAACATGTACCTATAGCAGTGGTATCTTGGAGAGAGAAAATAAGGTATAACATACATATCACCACACAGTAGTCTTTTAGAACTACACCCCAACCTTCAAGTTGTTCGCCCTCTCCACCAGCCCCTTGACCCTCCTCGCCAACCTCTCCCTCTCCATCCTCCTCTCCAATACATGCTGAACTGGCATCTTTCTCCGAGGCATCCACACTCCTCCCGCGCCTGTACCCGTACTCGTACCAGTATCTTCTCCCTTGCCCAAGTCCGTGTCTCCACCCGCACTCGCATCCGCACCCTCACCCGCACTCGCACCTCCGCCCGAGTTTTCGCTCCGCTCTCGCTCCCGTTGCTGCATCCTCTGACTAGCCTCCAACCGCTTCCTATTCATCTCCGAAAGATCCACTACTCTAGGCGACGAAGCGAATTTCATGACGGAACGGTAGAGGAGTTTGGTTTCTACTGCGAGGGAGAGACCGTGACTCGGAGGAGAGGTAGTTGAGGATGAAGAGGAGTCGTCGTGGTCGTGTTCGACTTTGGCTTTGGGTTTACTTTTCGAGGGCGCCTCTGACTCTGCGTCTTCTCCAACTGAAGAAGCCCCATCCTCCTCCTCATTATCCTCATCCTCATCATCCGTATCCGAAAGCCCCGAAGGATCCAGTGGAGGCGTAGCCATGCGTCGTGGTTCCGGTATCACAGGCAAAGACCTAATATCTTTGATTAGATCCTGTCCTTTCAAATACGAGTTTTCCATTCTTAGGAAACGGAGGGTTCCTCGGAGGGCGTTGTACTAGAGGGACAAAAATTAGTCGAAAGAAAAAAACAAGTCGTAGAGCGAACGAACCTGGTCAATCAACTGAGCTTGATCGAGATTACTTTCTACCGTGTTGTGATTCTCTTGGTCTGCACTTTGCGGACCAGGGGCTCCGCTAGCACTCTTCTCCGTCCCTCCCGCTCCAGCCCCTCCTCCAACACCCCCTCCTGCACCTCCCGCACCCCCACCCAAACTCTTCAACCTCCCATTCTCCCTCTCCAGCACCTCCACCTCCCCATTCAGCTGCTCCACCACCTCCTCCCACTTCTTCTCCGCCTTCTTCATCTTGCCCATCTCTCCCTCCAACTGACCCACCCGTTCTTGCAACTTGACCCGTTCGCCTTTATCTTTCTCTTGATTGAGCTTGTGCTCGAGTAACGTATTCTTGTGAGTGACTTCGGAAAGGGTGGTCTCGGTGGATTTCAGGGTGCGGAGGAGAGAGGTAAGGTCGGAGGAGAGAGAGGAGATTTGGTGGGTTGCGGAGATGTTGGTGGGGAGCGAAGCTTTGAGGGTTGGGAGGCGAGTTAACCAGGGGGGTGTGAATGTTACTGGGGGAATAGTTAGCGTTAAAAAAAAAGTCGGTAGAAAGTTAGAGGCTTACTCTTCAGCACATTCTCCGGCTCGCCCATCATCTCCAACACCCTTGCACCCTCCTTCACAACACCCGCAATCCTCTCCCCAACCGCTTCCCACCATAACGTACCAGGCTTTTCTCCAGCTCCGCGGATTAGCGCAGCTTGTTGCTTTGCGTAGCTGAGGATTAAGCGTAGGCTAAAGGGAGTTTTCTTGCCCGCCCCCGCAGTACCTGCACTTTCGCCAGTAGTACCCCTCACCTCCCCCAAATGCCCCAACGTCTGCTGCGCCAGCTGAATCGAAAAATTAAGCAACTCTTGCAACGTATTATTCAACGACTCGAGATGTGGGATGAGGTGCGGTTTGAGGGCGGAGGGAGGGGAAGTATGGGAGAGGGAGAAGAGGCGTTGGGTCATTTTGCGCGCATACCCCTTTGCACTCTTACTCCTCTCCAGAAGCTTCTGCAAAGGCTGGTAAAGCTCCGTGTTGATATCGAATCCTCCCATGTCGATCGAGTATTCAGCCTCAGCCTCAGCCTCGAGAGCCTCGGCCTCTCGCACCAACCCTTCCACACTCCCCTTCATCATCCCAATACTCGCCGCAAACATATCCAAATCCATCTCGAACAGCTCGACGCTTCCGAGTTCTCTTTCCGCCATGTCGTAGAGGGGGTTGTACGTCAGGGTGAGCTTGGAGGGCGAGGCCGAGTCAGTGTCGGGGTTCCCGTCTGAGGCTGGGGCGAGGTACACCTCTGCAAGATGGCTAAACTGCGCTTGGAGTATTGCCACATCCCTAACACACTCCCTCTCTCTAAACTCACCTCCACTCCCCCCTCCCATTAACAACTCGACATGAACATCGATCCTCTTCTCCAAACCGCGTATCTCCTCCCACATCCCTCTCCCTACGCTCAAATACATCTCCGCATCGCAACGTCTCAGGACTGAGGCGAATCGATTGCAGAGGGTGCTGAGCGCACTCAAGCGGCCCCGGAGTTCGCATACACCCACGAGGAGTTCCGTGCTAGGCGAATCATCCAACGCCTCAGGCAACCCATGCATCCTCGCCATAACCTCACTAATAATATTCGCTTTGCCCGCCAGCCGCTGGAGGTACAAATAACACTTGAGCGCCTCCCTATCGCCCCCTCCCTCACCCTCACCCCATACCTCCATCTCATCCAAATACCGTTCGAGGATCTGTATTTCCTCCCGAACCTCTCGTACCTCCAACCTACCCAACATTCCCTCCACCTCTCTCTTCTGATTCCTCTCGACGCCGCTTTTGAGGCGCAGGTTAGCTGCGGCGATGAGCGCGTTTTGGGTTTGGACTTGGGCGGATTCGGAGACAGCTGTTTGGGTTTGGAGACGGAGCGTGTCGAGTTGGGATTGTAGGTCGATGACTAGGCTGCGGAATTGAGCCAAGGTGGATTGATGGTCAGCTAACGCAGACGTAAGAGTATCGATGGTTTGGGATTGAGTGTGGAGTTGGGAGGTGAGCGAGTCAATGTCGGAATGGAGAGCTTTTTCAGTGTCGATGTGGTTTTCTTCGAGTTCGTCGGAGAGTTCTTTGATTGCTTCGAGGTCTTCGATGGTTATTCGCATTTCTTCGATTTTCTGGAACGGATGTTAGAAAGCAGAATCTTATGTACATAGCCTGTGGCACATACCTCCCCCAACATAAGATTCCTCTCCGTAAGCTGAACGAGCATATCCTCTGCACCCAGTGCATCGTCCAATTGAAGTTTAAGGTCTTCGATTTGTACTTGAGCGTTGGATAGTTTTATTACCGTTTCAGAGTATTGAGCCTGCAGCTCCTCCAACCCAGTCATATCCCTCTCCATCTCGGCAATCCTCCTGCGTTGGTCCTGGTCCGTTTCCTGCGTCATATCCCTCAGACGGAGTAACGCTTCTTTGAGTCTCTCGTTTTGTTTTTCTAGTTGGATGTACGCTAGGGAGGATTTCTCTGGACTCTGAGCAGCAACAGTAGCGTCAGCGTCGTCCTCTGCATCCTTTTCCTCCCGCATAACCTCCAACTCGACCTCGGCAATAGCCAATTTCTCCTTCACATCCTCCAATTCTCCCTCTGCCATCTCGGCTTTCTCTTCTGCCATCTCCTTATCCAGCATGACCATCTCCAACTGTTCTTGTGCGTCGGCTACGCGGGTATCAGCCAGCTGTGCTAGCTGCTGAGCATCGGAAAGCTCTCGACGGAGGGACGTAATTTCTGTCTGCTGGGACTGAAGCTTAGCTTGTAGTTTTGGACGGAGAGAAACGAAGGATTCGGCTTCAGAGAGGCGGGATTCGAGTTGTCGGAGATGTGAGGCGTCATCGGCGCGTTTGGCTTCGAGGACACGGAGTTTGGCGCGGAGAGAGTGTAGCTCAGAGTCATCGACTACTGGTTGGGGGGCAGGTGGTGGATTGGCTAGAGGGGAGGAAGCGAGGGGAGAGGAGACTCTAGGTTGTGGAGAAGAAGCCAATGGAGAAGAAACTCTGGGCTGTGGGGGATTTGATTGCGGAGACGGCGGAGACTGCGCTTTAAGAGATATAGACCTCCGAGGTTGATGCTGCGAAGGTTTCTTTGTCGGCGACGGAGGACCAAGTCGACCAAATGTAGGCTTGGCTGGACTTTGTGACCTACTCGAAGAAGAAGCAGGCGACGCTCTAATTGAAGCACTATTGGCAGGCGATGCTGCGGCTCTAATCGACGCACTATTCGTTCTTTGGTGACCTAACGATGGCCTGGCTACCTTCACCTTCTCTTTCGCCTGCTGAATTTCAGACCCCAATACACCCTTAATCTGACCAGCCCTCACAAACACTCCGTACCCCATCCCTCCTTTGCACGTAAAATACTGCACTCCCTCTACCGACCCATCGTTCTTCCCTATACACTCATCCAACTCTACCCCAACCCATTTACCCGGTTTGAATTCAGTGACGCCGGAGAAGCGTACTACGCCTCGAGCGACTACACCCCCGCCCACAGAGACTTGCACGATCGTGCCTAGTGCGGGGTCGGGGACGCTCATGCAAGCTTAGGACAGGTAAAGTGACGTGTGACAGAAGTGACTGCGCGTCGCAAATCAATATAGGCGCTCATTCCACTTGCTTCTTCAACTTCCGCTCAAGTTCTGGCGGCGTCCGCCGTACGTGGCTTTCCTTACGTTAACGTTTTTGCGATTCTGCTGCACCAGTTTCTGTATCGGCCCACCTGAACTGATTTTAGAGACTCCTTCCGAGGTGAGCCTTGAATTAACTTGACTCGAATATATAGGCTAAAATATTTACTAGTTCGTAGAATGGAAGTCACAGATTCTACAAATGTTTTCGAGCCACTTCAAGTGTCGAATATCTACTTTTCCAATTTACAACCAAATCTCCCTGCTGTCCACGACGCGCGTCCATTTCATAATTCGCCTGAAGATTCAGAATACTCTCACTCTCCTTCGAGATCTCGCAGAGCTTTCCCGTACTGCGAGCTGCAACTGACCTTCCAAACCGAATTGAACCTTATTGTACCTCTATTCATGACCGCGAACTAGACTTCTCGGATCCCCAGGTAGAGATACGCTTGCTGCTCATATCTGTTATCTCCACCTTCCAATCTGTGGAATCTGTAGATCTTGCCGACCATCTTGCATGGTTTTCTGACGTTACTCGCTCCTACCATTTAGTCATTTACAGATGCACGACTCTGCTGACACTGACAATATACCTCTAGTCAATCTTACTGCTAAATCTATACAGCTAGACTCACTGAATCGCCCTTCATCTATTGTAGATGAAGGAATCTTACATTACGGGGCTGGGAATTATCGGACAAGCTGTCCATGCGACAACTCGCCAGGCTGTAGTTTTATGCCTGGATGATTGTTCTTTATCTCGAAGAAAGTTTTGGCCCAGCGCCGAACGATATAACTTTGGACTGTCTAGTGGTTGACTGCATCGATGAAGCCCGTGTCAACTACTTGGGATTATACAAGGGTCTTCAATGCCTGTCGTCAAATGGGTGGGTAGGGTCTTACTGTGATAGTATGGCCAAGAACAGCGCCATTGCTCCAGAATTATCTACATTTCTTTCGCAAGTGCTTTGAGCGGTGGAGAAGTCTTATATGTGGGAGATGTGTAGCTTTGTTGTGGACACTGGGTGAGTACACGAGCAGAATCCGAATGTATTCAGTGAATCTTATGGATGTATGTACATATGTTCTAATTCGCCATTAAGTATTTCATTGACTGCCATTTTTTGAGATATATCAGTCCTTTTCTTCTCCTCTTACTGCATGTTCCTACTAACCATCTTACTTCGTCTTATCTCTCTCGCGTTTCCCAACCTAACTTAATATATTTTTGTTAGTCTTTTAAAGCCGAATCTTGGATTGTATGCACTCTGGAAGTACGCGAGCTGATTATTAAATGACTCAAACACGTTTTGGAGGAGGAGGAGGAGTATTACATGGCATGGTCCCTAGACAGGAACACCGGTTCTGGCGCAGCACGAGTCGCTGTCCCTAGGCCTGAGTAGAGTTCAAAATTTAAACTTTACCCTTCGCATAATATCATTCCTTATACACTGACCACCATCTTCTTTCCCAACTTCCACCTTGTTTTCTCATCATCCATTAAAACCAACGCCACGCATTTCAGAATTGTTTTTTTTTTGAATCATGGTGTAAGTAATTATCGATACAGCTCTATCCAACTTGACCATATTATAACTGTGCCACTCAATTAGCAAATGCTCTGTTCCCGGGTGCATGTTTGGAAAATATTCCCGAACCGTCCACCAGCATAAGACCGCTTACCATTCAGAGACGGAAACTCTGGTATACCAAAGTAAGTTCAAGATTAACTCTAGTCGACTTATTGAGGCCAATATTGTTGGACGAGGAGGTCAAAGCGTAACTTTGTAAGTGATCGAGCCTCGTCCGGGGATTAACATTGCCGGACAATATACCTTTTTCCTTGTTTCTCTAGTTACGAATTTCTTATTTCTTCATACACGTTCGGACTCCACTTCGCTCCTCCATACACGTTTTGTTACTATGTTTCGACGGACTAACTTTGCACTTACTACAATCGGTAGTTAGACACTACCGTATTTATACACAGACCTTTCGTCACAGCGCCCTCAGTCTTTTGACACCTTACTCGTGTCTGTACTGAGGGTGAGCTTATTTTACTTTTTACACCTGTTCATCAAGCTAATTGTACTTTACTATAGTTTAACGTACTTACACGATTAACAGGTATTTAATAGAGTCTTTTGACACCTTACTTGTGTCCGAACTGAGGTTTAACGTACTTACACGATTAACAGGTTATAGGCCCCCGTGTTGCTTATTTCAAACCTACCTCTAGACTCAGATTCTATCCTTACATCTTGAAACCATGGCCAGTAACTGCGCGATTCCGCCGCCTATACCAGAGGTTTCCGCAGACTTGAAGTTTGACAGAGGCATCCGCGTAAGCTGGATGCCTGTTAAACAAAGGATTATAAATTCCCTGAAGACTCAGGGTCTCGTTGGCTATACCAATGGTACTATCCCTAAACCTTCTCATCCTGTCTCTGCTCCTCCTATCACCGTAACTTCCCCTGATGGCTCTACAACGACCACTACACCTCCTGCAGCTGGCAGCTGCTACAGCGGTCTTCTCGACAAATCCCTCTCAAGAGGAATGGATCTTTCGGAATGACTGTGCCAAAGGCATCATCGAATCTCACATAGACGATTTACCTTTGCTCATTACTGGCTTGGACTTGAAGAGCACTAAAGAACTGTTCGATATGCTCGAATCAGTCTATGGAGGAAAGGATGGGATGCAGAAAGCACCTGAGGCTCTAGCCTTATTAAAATAAAGCCCGACAACTTGTCATAGGCACATTTTAATATTTGCGACAGCTATATAGAGCCTACAGTACTGACAGGGGAACCCTAACCATAGTATGATAAGATGGGGCCATATCTCGGGAACTAGGGGCCGTGGGAAAAAACGGAAACGGCTACACCCCGTTATTTTCGGCCCTCTTTCCGATGGTGCTATCCATTTAACCCTAACCCCAAAAGCGAGTTATGCCAAAAAAGGAAATTTTCGCACTGTTTTGGTCAGGTCTCGTTAGGGTAAGCACAAAGTGCTTACCCTAACATAGAGACCTGATCAAAACAGTGCCAAACAAACAGTGCACATAGGTTAGGGTTAGGGTGGTTAGAGTTTAGGGGTTGAGGATAAAAATGGGGGTGTGGGGGCTTGCCCCCACTGTTATAATATTAGTCATCATTAGGGTTAGGATATGAGGTAGGGTTAGGGTTGGGTGCAGGTGACCTGTATGAGCATGAGAAAAGTGTCCTTTTTTTCCCACGGGCTCTTGTTCTCTCTGTATAGATATTATGACTTTGGTGCTGACAAGTTGTCCCAAATATTAAAATGCACCTCCGAGAACTTGTCGGGGTTTATTTTAATACTGCTAAAGAACCAGCTGCAGAAAGTACTCACCATGTGAAAACTTCGCTCCTGCATTTTCACTTCCTCCGACTCCATTGATGCATTCTTCAAACGTCTCCAAGATCTATGCAAAGAGTCAATTGAGGCTGGTAACAAGATTGATGACCCTACCTTTAGAGAAATCGTTCTTGCTGCATTCCCTAGCGCCGCATTTGACACAATCATCCAGAATATCACTACATCTCCATCCTACCCCACGTCTGCTTCTGTGATCCAGCAGATATCATTCCAATTCTTGAGAATTGAGAATAGGGAGAACGAGAATTGCATCGTATCTGGGGATCGTATCTCCCAGGTGCATGCCGCAGTTCTTGCCAAGATTGAGGATTTGGAAAAGCAAGTAGCGGCCAAGCAATTCAGGGAACGGATACGTGTGATAATTGTGGTAGGAAGGGGCACTCGAAGCATAAGTGCTGGAGGAAAGGAGGGGGAAGTGAGGGTCAATATCCTTCTTGGTGGAGGGGTAAACGTGATCCAGCTCTTTCCATGCCGTCCTCCAACGTCGCGATAGGAAATTTCCCACAGATATATGGTATGGCTGCTCTGTCAGCACCGGTTGAAGGGGGACTCTATGCGGACTTGGGTGCTAGTGACCACTTCTTTAGGGAGAGGTCTGATTTCCTGACATACGAGCCATGCAGTTGAAAGGGACAATCTTTGGAAAGGGGAACGAAGCTTGATATTATTGGAGTAGGAAGGGTAAAGAAAGTCCTGCTCGAAGGTGGTAAACCGGTGACGCTTATATTCAAGAATGCTCTTCACTCACTGAATATCGCTTACAACCTCATCTCAATATCTCGTCTTGACTCTCTTGGCTACACTATCCTTTTCGGCAACGGCAGTGCCAAGTTCTACTCACCCCAAGGAACCCACTTCCTGACTGGTGTCGGTTCTGGGGGTCTCTATTGACTGAATGTACACAATTCTCAGGCTCTTGCAGCCAGATCTCGATCCCTACATTGGCCTGTTGACCTTCAGACCTGGCATTGTTGATTTGCGCATGCTGGTACAGACCAAATCAAGCTTTTGGAGAAAGAGAAGCTGGTGGATGGACTCACCATTATGAATTCTACCCTTGACGGAAGGTGTGTAGACTGCCTTGTCGGCAAAGCTATTCGTAGGCCTTTCAATGCAAATGTTGAGACAGAGAAGGAGGTTCTGGAAAGGGTTCACACGGATTTGACCGGACCCATGAGAACCATGGCCAGGAGAGGCTACCAGTATTCATTCCCTATGGTCGATGGTTGTTCCACGTATGGAAAGGACTACTACATGTCCAGAAAGGAATCGAGTTCTGCATTGACGTGCATGGATGCTTACAGAGTATGGGCAGAGAGGCAGACTGGGAAGAAATTGCGTTGCATTAGGATTGATGGTGGAGGCGAGTTCAAAGGAGAATGGGATGCTTGGGCTACGCACCATGGGATTTTGCTTGAAAGAACTCCTGGGTATTCTTCAGCAGCAAATGGCGTAGGGGAGAGAAAGCATGCGATTACCTTTGCCAAAGTTTGAGCCATTCTTCACGATTCAGGCCTTCCCCAAAACTTATGGGCTGTGGCAGCTGCATACATTGTTTATACCGAAAACCTGCTTCCATCCACGCGAAATGGAAACCGCATCCCTGCTGAAGTCTTCCTGGGCAAATGGCAAGATGTTTCACATCTTCGCCCATTCGGTGCGAGGGCTTGGGTGACAATTGTTAATGGGAAACCAGGGAAGACAGATCCGAGAGCATTGGAGGGAAAGATGGTTGGATATATGGCGAGGGGAGTTTACTTGATCTACTTGCCGACCGGTGCCATTATTCAGAGCAGGGATGTCGTTTTGAGGAGGGTTGCCCTAATCATACACTGTCGGTTGAAGGGGAGGATGACAGTCAAGGAGAAGAACATGTTGATTCAACTGACATCAATGTAAACCCCGGTATCTCCATCACCGATCAAATCTTCCTTCCTGATGCCAATCAAATCATTCCCAGTTCCTTGACATCAGACCAGGTTCTCGATCAAACGACTCTGGACAAACCTCCTCCTCTAATGCCTCCCCCTCTCATTGAAGCACGCCAATCTCCTCGACACCACTCTGGTCCACCGGTGCTCGTTCCACCTCATCAACCTCGTTCCCGCAAACCTAAAGCCATGTTGGCTACCCTGGCAGATGACCTAAACGAAGCAGGTACTGAATATAATACTGCACTTGTTGCAATTGGCATACCTCCTGTCCCGAAGACTTACAGACAGGCCATGGAAGATCCAAAACAATGGACAGCGGCAATCAAGAAGGAGAAAACCAGGATGGCGGAATTCAGTGTTTTTGGGCTGCTTCAAGATCCTCCTCCTGGCGCTACCATTCTTTTTCCATTATACGTATTTGCCCATAAACTCAATGGAGAAGGGGAAATTATTGAGGAGAAATGCAGGATAGTGGTAAACAGCGGTACTCAGACGGAGGGATGCGACTACTTCGAGACTTTTGCTGCAGTCATGTGTTTCGAATCGTTCCGGATACTCCTCGCTCTATGGGTCAAACTCGATTACATTATCTGGCAAATTGATTTTGCATCTGCCTACCTGAACGCTGATCTCGAGGAAGAACTTTACGCTTGGCCACCTGAGGGATGGGAAGGATATTGGTCAGGAAAGGTGATGAGGATTAAGAAGTTGATTTACGGGATGATGCAGGCTGGATGAAACTGGTGGGAGACTTTGGACGCGTCATACCAGGAAATGGGTTATCGAAGGTTGCAAGCAGACCAGTGCATCAGGAGTCGAGTGTCGGAGACAGGGGAGATGATAACGGGGACGTATACGGATGACACCTTAGGGGGTTCATCAAACATTCAGGAGATGGAAAAGGCAAAGAAGGAGATCGGGGAGAAATACCGTATTAAAGAGACGGACAGCATTCAGTTTGCTCTTGGAATTCGTCTCATTCATGACAAGGCTGCGGGTCGTGTCTCGCTCTCCATGGAATCCTACTTTGAACGTATGCTTGCACGGTATGACCTTGAAGGTCTCAAACCGAAATCAACCCCTCTCCCTTCAGGTCTCTCACTCTTGACGAATCAATCTCCTCAGACTGAGGAGGAACGCCATTTCATGCGCAACAAACCTTATTGCGAAATTGTGGGAGCACTCCTCTTTGCCGCCGCCACATGCAGACCTGACATTGCTCAAGCTATAAACACTCTTAGTCAATTTACTGGCAACCCTGGACGAGTGCACTGGAACGCACTCATCCATCTCCTCCGATATATCACTGGCACCAAATCCTATTCAATCGTTTATTCACGCGACGCTCCCAGAGGTATTGAACCAGTTACATATGTCGATGCCGACTATGCTGCGTGCATAGATACTTGACGATCTACAACTGGTATCCTAACTATGATGGCAGGGGGAGCGACGTTTTGGCAGTCCAAACGACGGGATGTCATAGCTCTCTCAACAACTGAGGTGGAGTATATGGCATTGGCAAAAGGAGCTCAGCAGGCATGATGGGTTTATAATTTCCTTGCCGAAATTGGGCACGGAGTCTCTCTCCCATCTCTTCTCAGGGCTGACAACAAGAGTGCAATCGCTATATCCAAAAATCCTAAATTCCACTCTAGGGTCAAGCACATTGACATTTGTTTCCATTATCTCCGTGATGCAGTGAAGTCAGGGGAGCTCAAAGTGGAGTATATTCCCTCGGAGGACAACCCTGCTGATATCCTCACTAAACCCCTTGGAACTACCCTTCATCGTTGCCAAAGTCGGTCTTCTCCAGCTCGAGGTTGAATCCCCAGACGAAGCTAGGGGAGTGTTGGACGAGGAGGTCAAAGCGTAACTTTGTAAGTGATTGAGCCTCGTCCGGGGATTAACACCGCCGGACAATATACCTTTTTCCTTGTTTCTCTAGTTACAAATTTCTTATTTCTTCATACACGTTCGGACTCCACTTCGCTCCTCCATACACATTTTGTTACTATGTTTCAATGGACTAACTTTGCACTTACTATGATCAGTAGTTAGACACTACCGTATTTATACACGGACCTTTCATCACAGCACCCTCAGTCTTTTGACACCTTACTCATGTCTGAACTGAGGGTGAGCTTATTTTACTTTTTACACCTGTTCATCGAGCTAACCGTACTTTACTATAGTTTAACATACTTACACGATTAACAGGTATTTAATAGAGTCTTTTGACACCTTACTCATGTCTGAACTGAGGGTGAGCTTATTTTACTTTTTACACCTGTTCATCGAGCTAACCGTACTTTACTATAGTTTAACATACTTACACGATTAACAGGTATTTAATAGAGTCTTTTGACACCTTACTCATGTCTGAACTGAGGGTGAGCTTATTTTACTTTTTACACCTGTTCATCGAGCTAACCGTACTTTACTATAGTTTAACATACTTACACGATTAACAGGTATTTAATAGAGTCTTTTGACACCTTACTCATGTCTGAACTGAGGGTGAGCTTATTTTACTTTTTACACCTGTTCATCGAGCTAACCGTACTTTACTATAGTTTAACATACTTACACGATTAACAGGTATTTAATAGAGTCTTTTGACACCTTACTCATGTCTGAACTGAGGGTGAGCTTATTTTACTTTTTACACCTGTTCATCGAGCTAACCGTACTTTACTATAGTTTAACATACTTACACGATTAACAGGTATTTAATAGAGTCTTTTGACACCTTACTCATGTCTGAACTGAGGGTGAGCTTATTTTACTTTTTACACCTGTTCATCGAGCTAACCGTACTTTACTATAGTTTAACATACTTACACGATTAACAGGTATTTAATAGAGTCTTTTGACACCTTACTCATGTCTGAACTGAGGGTGAGCTTATTTTACTTTTTACACCTGTTCATCGAGCTAACCGTACTTTACTATAGTTTAACATACTTACACGATTAACAGGTATTTAATAGAGTCTTTTGACACCTTACTCATGTCTGAACTGAGGGTGAGCTTATTTTACTTTTTACACCTGTTCATCGAGCTAACCGTACTTTACTATAGTTTAACATACTTACACGATTAACAGGTATTTAATAGAGTCTTTTGACACCTTACTCATGTCTGAACTGAGGGTGAGCTTATTTTACTTTTTACACCTGTTCATCGAGCTAACCGTACTTTACTATAGTTTAACATACTTACACGATTAACAGGTATTTAATAGAGTCTTTTGACACCTTACTCATGTCTGAACTGAGGGTGAGCTTATTTTACTTTTTACACCTGTTCATCGAGCTAACCGTACTTTACTATAGTTTAACATACTTACACGATTAACAGGTATTTAATAGAGTCTTTTGACACCTTACTCATGTCTGAACTGAGGGTGAGCTTATTTTACTTTTTACACCTGTTCATCGAGCTAACCGTACTTTACTATAGTTTAACATACTTACACGATTAACAGGTATTTAATAGAGTCTTTTGACACCTTACTCATGTCTGAACTGAGGGTGAGCTTATTTTACTTTTTACACCTGTTCATCGAGCTAACCGTACTTTACTATAGTTTAACATACTTACACGATTAACAGGTATTTAATAGAGTCTTTTGACACCTTACTCATGTCTGAACTGAGGGTGAGCTTATTTTACTTTTTACACCTGTTCATCGAGCTAACCGTACTTTACTATAGTTTAACATACTTACACGATTAACAGGTATTTAATAGAGTCTTTTGACACCTTACTCATGTCTGAACTGAGGGTGAGCTTATTTTACTTTTTACACCTGTTCATCGAGCTAACCGTACTTTACTATAGTTTAACATACTTACACGATTAACAGGTATTTAATAGAGTCTTTTGACACCTTACTCATGTCTGAACTGAGGGTGAGCTTATTTTACTTTTTACACCTGTTCATCGAGCTAACCGTACTTTACTATAGTTTAACATACTTACACGATTAACAGGTATTTAATAGAGTCTTTTGACACCTTACTCATGTCTGAACTGAGGGTGAGCTTATTTTACTTTTTACACCTGTTCATCGAGCTAACCGTACTTTACTATAGTTTAACATACTTACACGATTAACAGGTATTTAATAGAGTCTTTTGACACCTTACTCATGTCTGAACTGAGGGTGAGCTTATTTTACTTTTTACACCTGTTCATCGAGCTAACCGTACTTTACTATAGTTTAACATACTTACACGATTAACAGGTATTTAATAGAGTCTTTTGACACCTTACTCATGTCTGAACTGAGGGTGAGCTTATTTTACTTTTTACACCTGTTCATCGAGCTAACCGTACTTTACTATAGTTTAACATACTTACACGATTAACAGGTATTTAATAGAGTCTTTTGACACCTTACTCATGTCTGAACTGAGGGTGAGCTTATTTTACTTTTTACACCTGTTCATCGAGCTAACCGTACTTTACTATAGTTTAACATACTTACACGATTAACAGGTATTTAATAGAGTCTTTTGACACCTTACTCATGTCTGAACTGAGGGTGAGCTTATTTTACTTTTTACACCTGTTCATCGAGCTAACCGTACTTTACTATAGTTTAACATACTTACACGATTAACAGGTATTTAATAGAGTCTTTTGACACCTTACTCATGTCTGAACTGAGGGTGAGCTTATTTTACTTTTTACACCTGTTCATCGAGCTAACCGTACTTTACTATAGTTTAACATACTTACACGATTAACAGGTATTTAATAGAGTCTTTTGACACCTTACTCATGTCTGAACTGAGGGTGAGCTTATTTTACTTTTTACACCTGTTCATCGAGCTAACCGTACTTTACTATAGTTTAACATACTTACACGATTAACAGGTATTTAATAGAGTCTTTTGACACCTTACTCATGTCTGAACTGAGGGTGAGCTTATTTTACTTTTTACACCTGTTCATCGAGCTAACCGTACTTTACTATAGTTTAACATACTTACACGATTAACAGGTATTTAATAGAGTCTTTTGACACCTTACTCATGTCTGAACTGAGGGTGAGCTTATTTTACTTTTTACACCTGTTCATCGAGCTAACCGTACTTTACTATAGTTTAACATACTTACACGATTAACAGGTATTTAATAGAGTCTTTTGACACCTTACTCATGTCTGAACTGAGGGTGAGCTTATTTTACTTTTTACACCTGTTCATCGAGCTAACCGTACTTTACTATAGTTTAACATACTTACACGATTAACAGGTATTTAATAGAGTCTTTTGACACCTTACTCATGTCTGAACTGAGGGTGAGCTTATTTTACTTTTTACACCTGTTCATCGAGCTAACCGTACTTTACTATAGTTTAACATACTTACACGATTAACAGGTATTTAATAGAGTCTTTTGACACCTTACTCATGTCTGAACTGAGGGTGAGCTTATTTTACTTTTTACACCTGTTCATCGAGCTAACCGTACTTTACTATAGTTTAACATACTTACACGATTAACAGGTATTTAATAGAGTCTTTTGACACCTTACTCATGTCTGAACTGAGGGTGAGCTTATTTTACTTTTTACACCTGTTCATCGAGCTAACCGTACTTTACTATAGTTTAACATACTTACACGATTAACAGGTATTTAATAGAGTCTTTTGACACCTTACTCATGTCTGAACTGAGGGTGAGCTTATTTTACTTTTTACACCTGTTCATCGAGCTAACCGTACTTTACTATAGTTTAACATACTTACACGATTAACAGGTATTTAATAGAGTCTTTTGACACCTTACTCATGTCTGAACTGAGGGTGAGCTTATTTTACTTTTTACACCTGTTCATCGAGCTAACCGTACTTTACTATAGTTTAACATACTTACACGATTAACAGGTATTTAATAGAGTCTTTTGACACCTTACTCATGTCTGAACTGAGGGTGAGCTTATTTTACTTTTTACACCTGTTCATCGAGCTAACCGTACTTTACTATAGTTTAACATACTTACACGATTAACAGGTATTTAATAGAGTCTTTTGACACCTTACTCATGTCTGAACTGAGGGTGAGCTTATTTTACTTTTTACACCTGTTCATCGAGCTAACCGTACTTTACTATAGTTTAACATACTTACACGATTAACAGGTATTTAATAGAGTCTTTTGACACCTTACTCATGTCTGAACTGAGGGTGAGCTTATTTTACTTTTTACACCTGTTCATCGAGCTAACCGTACTTTACTATAGTTTAACATACTTACACGATTAACAGGTATTTAATAGAGTCTTTTGACACCTTACTCATGTCTGAACTGAGGGTGAGCTTATTTTACTTTTTACACCTGTTCATCGAGCTAACCGTACTTTACTATAGTTTAACATACTTACACGATTAACAGGTATTTAATAGAGTCTTTTGACACCTTACTCATGTCTGAACTGAGGGTGAGCTTATTTTACTTTTTACACCTGTTCATCGAGCTAACCGTACTTTACTATAGTTTAACATACTTACACGATTAACAGGTATTTAATAGAGTCTTTTGACACCTTACTCATGTCTGAACTGAGGGTGAGCTTATTTTACTTTTTACACCTGTTCATCGAGCTAACCGTACTTTACTATAGTTTAACATACTTACACGATTAACAGGTATTTAATAGAGTCTTTTGACACCTTACTCATGTCTGAACTGAGGGTGAGCTTATTTTACTTTTTACACCTGTTCATCGAGCTAACCGTACTTTACTATAGTTTAACATACTTACACGATTAACAGGTATTTAATAGAGTCTTTTGACACCTTACTCATGTCTGAACTGAGGGTGAGCTTATTTTACTTTTTACACCTGTTCATCGAGCTAACCGTACTTTACTATAGTTTAACATACTTACACGATTAACAGGTATTTAATAGAGTCTTTTGACACCTTACTCATGTCTGAACTGAGGGTGAGCTTATTTTACTTTTTACACCTGTTCATCGAGCTAACCGTACTTTACTATAGTTTAACATACTTACACGATTAACAGGTATTTAATAGAGTCTTTTGACACCTTACTCATGTCTGAACTGAGGGTGAGCTTATTTTACTTTTTACACCTGTTCATCGAGCTAACCGTACTTTACTATAGTTTAACATACTTACACGATTAACAGGTATTTAATAGAGTCTTTTGACACCTTACTCATGTCTGAACTGAGGGTGAGCTTATTTTACTTTTTACACCTGTTCATCGAGCTAACCGTACTTTACTATAGTTTAACATACTTACACGATTAACAGGTATTTAATAGAGTCTTTTGACACCTTACTCATGTCTGAACTGAGGGTGAGCTTATTTTACTTTTTACACCTGTTCATCGAGCTAACCGTACTTTACTATAGTTTAACATACTTACACGATTAACAGGTATTTAATAGAGTCTTTTGACACCTTACTCATGTCTGAACTGAGGGTGAGCTTATTTTACTTTTTACACCTGTTCATCGAGCTAACCGTACTTTACTATAGTTTAACATACTTACACGATTAACAGGTATTTAATAGAGTCTTTTGACACCTTACTCATGTCTGAACTGAGGGTGAGCTTATTTTACTTTTTACACCTGTTCATCGAGCTAACCGTACTTTACTATAGTTTAACATACTTACACGATTAACAGGTATTTAATAGAGTCTTTTGACACCTTACTCATGTCTGAACTGAGGGTGAGCTTATTTTACTTTTTACACCTGTTCATCGAGCTAACCGTACTTTACTATAGTTTAACATACTTACACGATTAACAGGTATTTAATAGAGTCTTTTGACACCTTACTCATGTCTGAACTGAGGGTGAGCTTATTTTACTTTTTACACCTGTTCATCGAGCTAACCGTACTTTACTATAGTTTAACATACTTACACGATTAACAGGTATTTAATAGAGTCTTTTGACACCTTACTCATGTCTGAACTGAGGGTGAGCTTATTTTACTTTTTACACCTGTTCATCGAGCTAACCGTACTTTACTATAGTTTAACATACTTACACGATTAACAGGTATTTAATAGAGTCTTTTGACACCTTACTCATGTCTGAACTGAGGGTGAGCTTATTTTACTTTTTACACCTGTTCATCGAGCTAACCGTACTTTACTATAGTTTAACATACTTACACGATTAACAGGTATTTAATAGAGTCTTTTGACACCTTACTCATGTCTGAACTGAGGGTGAGCTTATTTTACTTTTTACACCTGTTCATCGAGCTAACCGTACTTTACTATAGTTTAACATACTTACACGATTAACAGGTATTTAATAGAGTCTTTTGACACCTTACTCATGTCTGAACTGAGGGTGAGCTTATTTTACTTTTTACACCTGTTCATCGAGCTAACCGTACTTTACTATAGTTTAACATACTTACACGATTAACAGGTATTTAATAGAGTCTTTTGACACCTTACTCATGTCTGAACTGAGGGTGAGCTTATTTTACTTTTTACACCTGTTCATCGAGCTAACCGTACTTTACTATAGTTTAACATACTTACACGATTAACAGGTATTTAATAGAGTCTTTTGACACCTTACTCATGTCTGAACTGAGGGTGAGCTTATTTTACTTTTTACACCTGTTCATCGAGCTAACCGTACTTTACTATAGTTTAACATACTTACACGATTAACAGGTATTTAATAGAGTCTTTTGACACCTTACTCATGTCTGAACTGAGGGTGAGCTTATTTTACTTTTTACACCTGTTCATCGAGCTAACCGTACTTTACTATAGTTTAACATACTTACACGATTAACAGGTATTTAATAGAGTCTTTTGACACCTTACTCATGTCTGAACTGAGGGTGAGCTTATTTTACTTTTTACACCTGTTCATCGAGCTAACCGTACTTTACTATAGTTTAACATACTTACACGATTAACAGGTATTTAATAGAGTCTTTTGACACCTTACTCATGTCTGAACTGAGGGTGAGCTTATTTTACTTTTTACACCTGTTCATCGAGCTAACCGTACTTTACTATAGTTTAACATACTTACACGATTAACAGGTATTTAATAGAGTCTTTTGACACCTTACTCATGTCTGAACTGAGGGTGAGCTTATTTTACTTTTTACACCTGTTCATCGAGCTAACCGTACTTTACTATAGTTTAACATACTTACACGATTAACAGGTATTTAATAGAGTCTTTTGACACCTTACTCATGTCTGAACTGAGGGTGAGCTTATTTTACTTTTTACACCTGTTCATCGAGCTAACCGTACTTTACTATAGTTTAACATACTTACACGATTAACAGGTATTTAATAGAGTCTTTTGACACCTTACTCATGTCTGAACTGAGGGTGAGCTTATTTTACTTTTTACACCTGTTCATCGAGCTAACCGTACTTTACTATAGTTTAACATACTTACACGATTAACAGGTATTTAATAGAGTCTTTTGACACCTTACTCATGTCTGAACTGAGGGTGAGCTTATTTTACTTTTTACACCTGTTCATCGAGCTAACCGTACTTTACTATAGTTTAACATACTTACACGATTAACAGGTATTTAATAGAGTCTTTTGACACCTTACTCATGTCTGAACTGAGGGTGAGCTTATTTTACTTTTTACACCTGTTCATCGAGCTAACCGTACTTTACTATAGTTTAACATACTTACACGATTAACAGGTATTTAATAGAGTCTTTTGACACCTTACTCATGTCTGAACTGAGGGTGAGCTTATTTTACTTTTTACACCTGTTCATCGAGCTAACCGTACTTTACTATAGTTTAACATACTTACACGATTAACAGGTATTTAATAGAGTCTTTTGACACCTTACTCATGTCTGAACTGAGGGTGAGCTTATTTTACTTTTTACACCTGTTCATCGAGCTAACCGTACTTTACTATAGTTTAACATACTTACACGATTAACAGGTATTTAATAGAGTCTTTTGACACCTTACTCATGTCTGAACTGAGGGTGAGCTTATTTTACTTTTTACACCTGTTCATCGAGCTAACCGTACTTTACTATAGTTTAACATACTTACACGATTAACAGGTATTTAATAGAGTCTTTTGACACCTTACTCATGTCTGAACTGAGGGTGAGCTTATTTTACTTTTTACACCTGTTCATCGAGCTAACCGTACTTTACTATAGTTTAACATACTTACACGATTAACAGGTATTTAATAGAGTCTTTTGACACCTTACTCATGTCTGAACTGAGGGTGAGCTTATTTTACTTTTTACACCTGTTCATCGAGCTAACCGTACTTTACTATAGTTTAACATACTTACACGATTAACAGGTATTTAATAGAGTCTTTTGACACCTTACTCATGTCTGAACTGAGGGTGAGCTTATTTTACTTTTTACACCTGTTCATCGAGCTAACCGTACTTTACTATAGTTTAACATACTTACACGATTAACAGGTATTTAATAGAGTCTTTTGACACCTTACTCATGTCTGAACTGAGGGTGAGCTTATTTTACTTTTTACACCTGTTCATCGAGCTAACCGTACTTTACTATAGTTTAACATACTTACACGATTAACAGGTATTTAATAGAGTCTTTTGACACCTTACTCATGTCTGAACTGAGGGTGAGCTTATTTTACTTTTTACACCTGTTCATCGAGCTAACCGTACTTTACTATAGTTTAACATACTTACACGATTAACAGGTATTTAATAGAGTCTTTTGACACCTTACTCATGTCTGAACTGAGGGTGAGCTTATTTTACTTTTTACACCTGTTCATCGAGCTAACCGTACTTTACTATAGTTTAACATACTTACACGATTAACAGGTATTTAATAGAGTCTTTTGACACCTTACTCATGTCTGAACTGAGGGTGAGCTTATTTTACTTTTTACACCTGTTCATCGAGCTAACCGTACTTTACTATAGTTTAACATACTTACACGATTAACAGGTATTTAATAGAGTCTTTTGACACCTTACTCATGTCTGAACTGAGGGTGAGCTTATTTTACTTTTTACACCTGTTCATCGAGCTAACCGTACTTTACTATAGTTTAACATACTTACACGATTAACAGGTATTTAATAGAGTCTTTTGACACCTTACTCATGTCTGAACTGAGGGTGAGCTTATTTTACTTTTTACACCTGTTCATCGAGCTAACCGTACTTTACTATAGTTTAACATACTTACACGATTAACAGGTATTTAATAGAGTCTTTTGACACCTTACTCATGTCTGAACTGAGGGTGAGCTTATTTTACTTTTTACACCTGTTCATCGAGCTAACCGTACTTTACTATAGTTTAACATACTTACACGATTAACAGGTATTTAATAGAGTCTTTTGACACCTTACTCATGTCTGAACTGAGGGTGAGCTTATTTTACTTTTTACACCTGTTCATCGAGCTAACCGTACTTTACTATAGTTTAACATACTTACACGATTAACAGGTATTTAATAGAGTCTTTTGACACCTTACTCATGTCTGAACTGAGGGTGAGCTTATTTTACTTTTTACACCTGTTCATCGAGCTAACCGTACTTTACTATAGTTTAACATACTTACACGATTAACAGGTATTTAATAGAGTCTTTTGACACCTTACTCATGTCTGAACTGAGGGTGAGCTTATTTTACTTTTTACACCTGTTCATCGAGCTAACCGTACTTTACTATAGTTTAACATACTTACACGATTAACAGGTATTTAATAGAGTCTTTTGACACCTTACTCATGTCTGAACTGAGGGTGAGCTTATTTTACTTTTTACACCTGTTCATCGAGCTAACCGTACTTTACTATAGTTTAACATACTTACACGATTAACAGGTATTTAATAGAGTCTTTTGACACCTTACTCATGTCTGAACTGAGGGTGAGCTTATTTTACTTTTTACACCTGTTCATCGAGCTAACCGTACTTTACTATAGTTTAACATACTTACACGATTAACAGGTATTTAATAGAGTCTTTTGACACCTTACTCATGTCTGAACTGAGGGTGAGCTTATTTTACTTTTTACACCTGTTCATCGAGCTAACCGTACTTTACTATAGTTTAACATACTTACACGATTAACAGGTATTTAATAGAGTCTTTTGACACCTTACTCATGTCTGAACTGAGGGTGAGCTTATTTTACTTTTTACACCTGTTCATCGAGCTAACCGTACTTTACTATAGTTTAACATACTTACACGATTAACAGGTATTTAATAGAGTCTTTTGACACCTTACTCATGTCTGAACTGAGGGTGAGCTTATTTTACTTTTTACACCTGTTCATCGAGCTAACCGTACTTTACTATAGTTTAACATACTTACACGATTAACAGGTATTTAATAGAGTCTTTTGACACCTTACTCATGTCTGAACTGAGGGTGAGCTTATTTTACTTTTTACACCTGTTCATCGAGCTAACCGTACTTTACTATAGTTTAACATACTTACACGATTAACAGGTATTTAATAGAGTCTTTTGACACCTTACTCATGTCTGAACTGAGGGTGAGCTTATTTTACTTTTTACACCTGTTCATCGAGCTAACCGTACTTTACTATAGTTTAACATACTTACACGATTAACAGGTATTTAATAGAGTCTTTTGACACCTTACTCATGTCTGAACTGAGGGTGAGCTTATTTTACTTTTTACACCTGTTCATCGAGCTAACCGTACTTTACTATAGTTTAACATACTTACACGATTAACAGGTATTTAATAGAGTCTTTTGACACCTTACTCATGTCTGAACTGAGGGTGAGCTTATTTTACTTTTTACACCTGTTCATCGAGCTAACCGTACTTTACTATAGTTTAACATACTTACACGATTAACAGGTATTTAATAGAGTCTTTTGACACCTTACTCATGTCTGAACTGAGGGTGAGCTTATTTTACTTTTTACACCTGTTCATCGAGCTAACCGTACTTTACTATAGTTTAACATACTTACACGATTAACAGGTATTTAATAGAGTCTTTTGACACCTTACTCATGTCTGAACTGAGGGTGAGCTTATTTTACTTTTTACACCTGTTCATCGAGCTAACCGTACTTTACTATAGTTTAACATACTTACACGATTAACAGGTATTTAATAGAGTCTTTTGACACCTTACTCATGTCTGAACTGAGGGTGAGCTTATTTTACTTTTTACACCTGTTCATCGAGCTAACCGTACTTTACTATAGTTTAACATACTTACACGATTAACAGGTATTTAATAGAGTCTTTTGACACCTTACTCATGTCTGAACTGAGGGTGAGCTTATTTTACTTTTTACACCTGTTCATCGAGCTAACCGTACTTTACTATAGTTTAACATACTTACACGATTAACAGGTATTTAATAGAGTCTTTTGACACCTTACTCATGTCTGAACTGAGGGTGAGCTTATTTTACTTTTTACACCTGTTCATCGAGCTAACCGTACTTTACTATAGTTTAACATACTTACACGATTAACAGGTATTTAATAGAGTCTTTTGACACCTTACTCATGTCTGAACTGAGGGTGAGCTTATTTTACTTTTTACACCTGTTCATCGAGCTAACCGTACTTTACTATAGTTTAACATACTTACACGATTAACAGGTATTTAATAGAGTCTTTTGACACCTTACTCATGTCTGAACTGAGGGTGAGCTTATTTTACTTTTTACACCTGTTCATCGAGCTAACCGTACTTTACTATAGTTTAACATACTTACACGATTAACAGGTATTTAATAGAGTCTTTTGACACCTTACTCATGTCTGAACTGAGGGTGAGCTTATTTTACTTTTTACACCTGTTCATCGAGCTAACCGTACTTTACTATAGTTTAACATACTTACACGATTAACAGGTATTTAATAGAGTCTTTTGACACCTTACTCATGTCTGAACTGAGGGTGAGCTTATTTTACTTTTTACACCTGTTCATCGAGCTAACCGTACTTTACTATAGTTTAACATACTTACACGATTAACAGGTATTTAATAGAGTCTTTTGACACCTTACTCATGTCTGAACTGAGGGTGAGCTTATTTTACTTTTTACACCTGTTCATCGAGCTAACCGTACTTTACTATAGTTTAACATACTTACACGATTAACAGGTATTTAATAGA
The DNA here is from genome assembly GCA_009733575.1 of Gymnopus androsaceus JB14. NCBI lineage: Eukaryota > Fungi > Basidiomycota > Agaricomycetes > Agaricales > Omphalotaceae > Gymnopus > Gymnopus androsaceus. The sequence goes on from ML769440.1 coordinate 125,601, forward strand.
GTCTTTTGACACCTTACTCATGTCTGAACTGAGGGTGAGCTTATTTTACTTTTTACACCTGTTCATCGAGCTAACCGTACTTTACTATAGTTTAACATACTTACACGATTAACAGGTATTTAATAGAGTCTTTTGACACCTTACTCATGTCTGAACTGAGGGTGAGCTTATTTTACTTTTTACACCTGTTCATCGAGCTAACCGTACTTTACTATAGTTTAACATACTTACACGATTAACAGGTATTTAATAGAGTCTTTTGACACCTTACTCATGTCTGAACTGAGGGTGAGCTTATTTTACTTTTTACACCTGTTCATCGAGCTAACCGTACTTTACTATAGTTTAACATACTTACACGATTAACAGGTATTTAATAGAGTCTTTTGACACCTTACTCATGTCTGAACTGAGGGTGAGCTTATTTTACTTTTTACACCTGTTCATCGAGCTAACCGTACTTTACTATAGTTTAACATACTTACACGATTAACAGGTATTTAATAGAGTCTTTTGACACCTTACTCATGTCTGAACTGAGGGTGAGCTTATTTTACTTTTTACACCTGTTCATCGAGCTAACCGTACTTTACTATAGTTTAACATACTTACACGATTAACAGGTATTTAATAGAGTCTTTTGACACCTTACTCATGTCTGAACTGAGGGTGAGCTTATTTTACTTTTTACACCTGTTCATCGAGCTAACCGTACTTTACTATAGTTTAACATACTTACACGATTAACAGGTATTTAATAGAGTCTTTTGACACCTTACTCATGTCTGAACTGAGGGTGAGCTTATTTTACTTTTTACACCTGTTCATCGAGCTAACCGTACTTTACTATAGTTTAACATACTTACACGATTAACAGGTATTTAATAGAGTCTTTTGACACCTTACTCATGTCTGAACTGAGGGTGAGCTTATTTTACTTTTTACACCTGTTCATCGAGCTAACCGTACTTTACTATAGTTTAACATACTTACACGATTAACAGGTATTTAATAGAGTCTTTTGACACCTTACTCATGTCTGAACTGAGGGTGAGCTTATTTTACTTTTTACACCTGTTCATCGAGCTAACCGTACTTTACTATAGTTTAACATACTTACACGATTAACAGGTATTTAATAGAGTCTTTTGACACCTTACTCATGTCTGAACTGAGGGTGAGCTTATTTTACTTTTTACACCTGTTCATCGAGCTAACCGTACTTTACTATAGTTTAACATACTTACACGATTAACAGGTATTTAATAGAGTCTTTTGACACCTTACTCATGTCTGAACTGAGGGTGAGCTTATTTTACTTTTTACACCTGTTCATCGAGCTAACCGTACTTTACTATAGTTTAACATACTTACACGATTAACAGGTATTTAATAGAGTCTTTTGACACCTTACTCATGTCTGAACTGAGGGTGAGCTTATTTTACTTTTTACACCTGTTCATCGAGCTAACCGTACTTTACTATAGTTTAACATACTTACACGATTAACAGGTATTTAATAGAGTCTTTTGACACCTTACTCATGTCTGAACTGAGGGTGAGCTTATTTTACTTTTTACACCTGTTCATCGAGCTAACCGTACTTTACTATAGTTTAACATACTTACACGATTAACAGGTATTTAATAGAGTCTTTTGACACCTTACTCATGTCTGAACTGAGGGTGAGCTTATTTTACTTTTTACACCTGTTCATCGAGCTAACCGTACTTTACTATAGTTTAACATACTTACACGATTAACAGGTATTTAATAGAGTCTTTTGACACCTTACTCATGTCTGAACTGAGGGTGAGCTTATTTTACTTTTTACACCTGTTCATCGAGCTAACCGTACTTTACTATAGTTTAACATACTTACACGATTAACAGGTATTTAATAGAGTCTTTTGACACCTTACTCATGTCTGAACTGAGGGTGAGCTTATTTTACTTTTTACACCTGTTCATCGAGCTAACCGTACTTTACTATAGTTTAACATACTTACACGATTAACAGGTATTTAATAGAGTCTTTTGACACCTTACTCATGTCTGAACTGAGGGTGAGCTTATTTTACTTTTTACACCTGTTCATCGAGCTAACCGTACTTTACTATAGTTTAACATACTTACACGATTAACAGGTATTTAATAGAGTCTTTTGACACCTTACTCATGTCTGAACTGAGGGTGAGCTTATTTTACTTTTTACACCTGTTCATCGAGCTAACCGTACTTTACTATAGTTTAACATACTTACACGATTAACAGGTATTTAATAGAGTCTTTTGACACCTTACTCATGTCTGAACTGAGGGTGAGCTTATTTTACTTTTTACACCTGTTCATCGAGCTAACCGTACTTTACTATAGTTTAACATACTTACACGATTAACAGGTATTTAATAGAGTCTTTTGACACCTTACTCATGTCTGAACTGAGGGTGAGCTTATTTTACTTTTTACACCTGTTCATCGAGCTAACCGTACTTTACTATAGTTTAACATACTTACACGATTAACAGGTATTTAATAGAGTCTTTTGACACCTTACTCATGTCTGAACTGAGGGTGAGCTTATTTTACTTTTTACACCTGTTCATCGAGCTAACCGTACTTTACTATAGTTTAACATACTTACACGATTAACAGGTATTTAATAGAGTCTTTTGACACCTTACTCATGTCTGAACTGAGGGTGAGCTTATTTTACTTTTTACACCTGTTCATCGAGCTAACCGTACTTTACTATAGTTTAACATACTTACACGATTAACAGGTATTTAATAGAGTCTTTTGACACCTTACTCATGTCTGAACTGAGGGTGAGCTTATTTTACTTTTTACACCTGTTCATCGAGCTAACCGTACTTTACTATAGTTTAACATACTTACACGATTAACAGGTATTTAATAGAGTCTTTTGACACCTTACTCATGTCTGAACTGAGGGTGAGCTTATTTTACTTTTTACACCTGTTCATCGAGCTAACCGTACTTTACTATAGTTTAACATACTTACACGATTAACAGGTATTTAATAGAGTCTTTTGACACCTTACTCATGTCTGAACTGAGGGTGAGCTTATTTTACTTTTTACACCTGTTCATCGAGCTAACCGTACTTTACTATAGTTTAACATACTTACACGATTAACAGGTATTTAATAGAGTCTTTTGACACCTTACTCATGTCTGAACTGAGGGTGAGCTTATTTTACTTTTTACACCTGTTCATCGAGCTAACCGTACTTTACTATAGTTTAACATACTTACACGATTAACAGGTATTTAATAGAGTCTTTTGACACCTTACTCATGTCTGAACTGAGGGTGAGCTTATTTTACTTTTTACACCTGTTCATCGAGCTAACCGTACTTTACTATAGTTTAACATACTTACACGATTAACAGGTATTTAATAGAGTCTTTTGACACCTTACTCATGTCTGAACTGAGGGTGAGCTTATTTTACTTTTTACACCTGTTCATCGAGCTAACCGTACTTTACTATAGTTTAACATACTTACACGATTAACAGGTATTTAATAGAGTCTTTTGACACCTTACTCATGTCTGAACTGAGGGTGAGCTTATTTTACTTTTTACACCTGTTCATCGAGCTAACCGTACTTTACTATAGTTTAACATACTTACACGATTAACAGGTATTTAATAGAGTCTTTTGACACCTTACTCATGTCTGAACTGAGGGTGAGCTTATTTTACTTTTTACACCTGTTCATCGAGCTAACCGTACTTTACTATAGTTTAACATACTTACACGATTAACAGGTATTTAATAGAGTCTTTTGACACCTTACTCATGTCTGAACTGAGGGTGAGCTTATTTTACTTTTTACACCTGTTCATCGAGCTAACCGTACTTTACTATAGTTTAACATACTTACACGATTAACAGGTATTTAATAGAGTCTTTTGACACCTTACTCATGTCTGAACTGAGGGTGAGCTTATTTTACTTTTTACACCTGTTCATCGAGCTAACCGTACTTTACTATAGTTTAACATACTTACACGATTAACAGGTATTTAATAGAGTCTTTTGACACCTTACTCATGTCTGAACTGAGGGTGAGCTTATTTTACTTTTTACACCTGTTCATCGAGCTAACCGTACTTTACTATAGTTTAACATACTTACACGATTAACAGGTATTTAATAGAGTCTTTTGACACCTTACTCATGTCTGAACTGAGGGTGAGCTTATTTTACTTTTTACACCTGTTCATCGAGCTAACCGTACTTTACTATAGTTTAACATACTTACACGATTAACAGGTATTTAATAGAGTCTTTTGACACCTTACTCATGTCTGAACTGAGGGTGAGCTTATTTTACTTTTTACACCTGTTCATCGAGCTAACCGTACTTTACTATAGTTTAACATACTTACACGATTAACAGGTATTTAATAGAGTCTTTTGACACCTTACTCATGTCTGAACTGAGGGTGAGCTTATTTTACTTTTTACACCTGTTCATCGAGCTAACCGTACTTTACTATAGTTTAACATACTTACACGATTAACAGGTATTTAATAGAGTCTTTTGACACCTTACTCATGTCTGAACTGAGGGTGAGCTTATTTTACTTTTTACACCTGTTCATCGAGCTAACCGTACTTTACTATAGTTTAACATACTTACACGATTAACAGGTATTTAATAGAGTCTTTTGACACCTTACTCATGTCTGAACTGAGGGTGAGCTTATTTTACTTTTTACACCTGTTCATCGAGCTAACCGTACTTTACTATAGTTTAACATACTTACACGATTAACAGGTATTTAATAGAGTCTTTTGACACCTTACTCATGTCTGAACTGAGGGTGAGCTTATTTTACTTTTTACACCTGTTCATCGAGCTAACCGTACTTTACTATAGTTTAACATACTTACACGATTAACAGGTATTTAATAGAGTCTTTTGACACCTTACTCATGTCTGAACTGAGGGTGAGCTTATTTTACTTTTTACACCTGTTCATCGAGCTAACCGTACTTTACTATAGTTTAACATACTTACACGATTAACAGGTATTTAATAGAGTCTTTTGACACCTTACTCATGTCTGAACTGAGGGTGAGCTTATTTTACTTTTTACACCTGTTCATCGAGCTAACCGTACTTTACTATAGTTTAACATACTTACACGATTAACAGGTATTTAATAGAGTCTTTTGACACCTTACTCATGTCTGAACTGAGGGTGAGCTTATTTTACTTTTTACACCTGTTCATCGAGCTAACCGTACTTTACTATAGTTTAACATACTTACACGATTAACAGGTATTTAATAGAGTCTTTTGACACCTTACTCATGTCTGAACTGAGGGTGAGCTTATTTTACTTTTTACACCTGTTCATCGAGCTAACCGTACTTTACTATAGTTTAACATACTTACACGATTAACAGGTATTTAATAGAGTCTTTTGACACCTTACTCATGTCTGAACTGAGGGTGAGCTTATTTTACTTTTTACACCTGTTCATCGAGCTAACCGTACTTTACTATAGTTTAACATACTTACACGATTAACAGGTATTTAATAGAGTCTTTTGACACCTTACTCATGTCTGAACTGAGGGTGAGCTTATTTTACTTTTTACACCTGTTCATCGAGCTAACCGTACTTTACTATAGTTTAACATACTTACACGATTAACAGGTATTTAATAGAGTCTTTTGACACCTTACTCATGTCTGAACTGAGGGTGAGCTTATTTTACTTTTTACACCTGTTCATCGAGCTAACCGTACTTTACTATAGTTTAACATACTTACACGATTAACAGGTATTTAATAGAGTCTTTTGACACCTTACTCATGTCTGAACTGAGGGTGAGCTTATTTTACTTTTTACACCTGTTCATCGAGCTAACCGTACTTTACTATAGTTTAACATACTTACACGATTAACAGGTATTTAATAGAGTCTTTTGACACCTTACTCATGTCTGAACTGAGGGTGAGCTTATTTTACTTTTTACACCTGTTCATCGAGCTAACCGTACTTTACTATAGTTTAACATACTTACACGATTAACAGGTATTTAATAGAGTCTTTTGACACCTTACTCATGTCTGAACTGAGGGTGAGCTTATTTTACTTTTTACACCTGTTCATCGAGCTAACCGTACTTTACTATAGTTTAACATACTTACACGATTAACAGGTATTTAATAGAGTCTTTTGACACCTTACTCATGTCTGAACTGAGGGTGAGCTTATTTTACTTTTTACACCTGTTCATCGAGCTAACCGTACTTTACTATAGTTTAACATACTTACACGATTAACAGGTATTTAATAGAGTCTTTTGACACCTTACTCATGTCTGAACTGAGGGTGAGCTTATTTTACTTTTTACACCTGTTCATCGAGCTAACCGTACTTTACTATAGTTTAACATACTTACACGATTAACAGGTATTTAATAGAGTCTTTTGACACCTTACTCATGTCTGAACTGAGGGTGAGCTTATTTTACTTTTTACACCTGTTCATCGAGCTAACCGTACTTTACTATAGTTTAACATACTTACACGATTAACAGGTATTTAATAGAGTCTTTTGACACCTTACTCATGTCTGAACTGAGGGTGAGCTTATTTTACTTTTTACACCTGTTCATCGAGCTAACCGTACTTTACTATAGTTTAACATACTTACACGATTAACAGGTATTTAATAGAGTCTTTTGACACCTTACTCATGTCTGAACTGAGGGTGAGCTTATTTTACTTTTTACACCTGTTCATCGAGCTAACCGTACTTTACTATAGTTTAACATACTTACACGATTAACAGGTATTTAATAGAGTCTTTTGACACCTTACTCATGTCTGAACTGAGGGTGAGCTTATTTTACTTTTTACACCTGTTCATCGAGCTAACCGTACTTTACTATAGTTTAACATACTTACACGATTAACAGGTATTTAATAGAGTCTTTTGACACCTTACTCATGTCTGAACTGAGGGTGAGCTTATTTTACTTTTTACACCTGTTCATCGAGCTAACCGTACTTTACTATAGTTTAACATACTTACACGATTAACAGGTATTTAATAGAGTCTTTTGACACCTTACTCATGTCTGAACTGAGGGTGAGCTTATTTTACTTTTTACACCTGTTCATCGAGCTAACCGTACTTTACTATAGTTTAACATACTTACACGATTAACAGGTATTTAATAGAGTCTTTTGACACCTTACTCATGTCTGAACTGAGGGTGAGCTTATTTTACTTTTTACACCTGTTCATCGAGCTAACCGTACTTTACTATAGTTTAACATACTTACACGATTAACAGGTATTTAATAGAGTCTTTTGACACCTTACTCATGTCTGAACTGAGGGTGAGCTTATTTTACTTTTTACACCTGTTCATCGAGCTAACCGTACTTTACTATAGTTTAACATACTTACACGATTAACAGGTATTTAATAGAGTCTTTTGACACCTTACTCATGTCTGAACTGAGGGTGAGCTTATTTTACTTTTTACACCTGTTCATCGAGCTAACCGTACTTTACTATAGTTTAACATACTTACACGATTAACAGGTATTTAATAGAGTCTTTTGACACCTTACTCATGTCTGAACTGAGGGTGAGCTTATTTTACTTTTTACACCTGTTCATCGAGCTAACCGTACTTTACTATAGTTTAACATACTTACACGATTAACAGGTATTTAATAGAGTCTTTTGACACCTTACTCATGTCTGAACTGAGGGTGAGCTTATTTTACTTTTTACACCTGTTCATCGAGCTAACCGTACTTTACTATAGTTTAACATACTTACACGATTAACAGGTATTTAATAGAGTCTTTTGACACCTTACTCATGTCTGAACTGAGGGTGAGCTTATTTTACTTTTTACACCTGTTCATCGAGCTAACCGTACTTTACTATAGTTTAACATACTTACACGATTAACAGGTATTTAATAGAGTCTTTTGACACCTTACTCATGTCTGAACTGAGGGTGAGCTTATTTTACTTTTTACACCTGTTCATCGAGCTAACCGTACTTTACTATAGTTTAACATACTTACACGATTAACAGGTATTTAATAGAGTCTTTTGACACCTTACTCATGTCTGAACTGAGGGTGAGCTTATTTTACTTTTTACACCTGTTCATCGAGCTAACCGTACTTTACTATAGTTTAACATACTTACACGATTAACAGGTATTTAATAGAGTCTTTTGACACCTTACTCATGTCTGAACTGAGGGTGAGCTTATTTTACTTTTTACACCTGTTCATCGAGCTAACCGTACTTTACTATAGTTTAACATACTTACACGATTAACAGGTATTTAATAGAGTCTTTTGACACCTTACTCATGTCTGAACTGAGGGTGAGCTTATTTTACTTTTTACACCTGTTCATCGAGCTAACCGTACTTTACTATAGTTTAACATACTTACACGATTAACAGGTATTTAATAGAGTCTTTTGACACCTTACTCATGTCTGAACTGAGGGTGAGCTTATTTTACTTTTTACACCTGTTCATCGAGCTAACCGTACTTTACTATAGTTTAACATACTTACACGATTAACAGGTATTTAATAGAGTCTTTTGACACCTTACTCATGTCTGAACTGAGGGTGAGCTTATTTTACTTTTTACACCTGTTCATCGAGCTAACCGTACTTTACTATAGTTTAACATACTTACACGATTAACAGGTATTTAATAGAGTCTTTTGACACCTTACTCATGTCTGAACTGAGGGTGAGCTTATTTTACTTTTTACACCTGTTCATCGAGCTAACCGTACTTTACTATAGTTTAACATACTTACACGATTAACAGGTATTTAATAGAGTCTTTTGACACCTTACTCATGTCTGAACTGAGGGTGAGCTTATTTTACTTTTTACACCTGTTCATCGAGCTAACCGTACTTTACTATAGTTTAACATACTTACACGATTAACAGGTATTTAATAGAGTCTTTTGACACCTTACTCATGTCTGAACTGAGGGTGAGCTTATTTTACTTTTTACACCTGTTCATCGAGCTAACCGTACTTTACTATAGTTTAACATACTTACACGATTAACAGGTATTTAATAGAGTCTTTTGACACCTTACTCATGTCTGAACTGAGGGTGAGCTTATTTTACTTTTTACACCTGTTCATCGAGCTAACCGTACTTTACTATAGTTTAACATACTTACACGATTAACAGGTATTTAATAGAGTCTTTTGACACCTTACTCATGTCTGAACTGAGGGTGAGCTTATTTTACTTTTTACACCTGTTCATCGAGCTAACCGTACTTTACTATAGTTTAACATACTTACACGATTAACAGGTATTTAATAGAGTCTTTTGACACCTTACTCATGTCTGAACTGAGGGTGAGCTTATTTTACTTTTTACACCTGTTCATCGAGCTAACCGTACTTTACTATAGTTTAACATACTTACACGATTAACAGGTATTTAATAGAGTCTTTTGACACCTTACTCATGTCTGAACTGAGGGTGAGCTTATTTTACTTTTTACACCTGTTCATCGAGCTAACCGTACTTTACTATAGTTTAACATACTTACACGATTAACAGGTATTTAATAGAGTCTTTTGACACCTTACTCATGTCTGAACTGAGGGTGAGCTTATTTTACTTTTTACACCTGTTCATCGAGCTAACCGTACTTTACTATAGTTTAACATACTTACACGATTAACAGGTATTTAATAGAGTCTTTTGACACCTTACTCATGTCTGAACTGAGGGTGAGCTTATTTTACTTTTTACACCTGTTCATCGAGCTAACCGTACTTTACTATAGTTTAACATACTTACACGATTAACAGGTATTTAATAGAGTCTTTTGACACCTTACTCATGTCTGAACTGAGGGTGAGCTTATTTTACTTTTTACACCTGTTCATCGAGCTAACCGTACTTTACTATAGTTTAACATACTTACACGATTAACAGGTATTTAATAGAGTCTTTTGACACCTTACTCATGTCTGAACTGAGGGTGAGCTTATTTTACTTTTTACACCTGTTCATCGAGCTAACCGTACTTTACTATAGTTTAACATACTTACACGATTAACAGGTATTTAATAGAGTCTTTTGACACCTTACTCATGTCTGAACTGAGGGTGAGCTTATTTTACTTTTTACACCTGTTCATCGAGCTAACCGTACTTTACTATAGTTTAACATACTTACACGATTAACAGGTATTTAATAGAGTCTTTTGACACCTTACTCATGTCTGAACTGAGGGTGAGCTTATTTTACTTTTTACACCTGTTCATCGAGCTAACCGTACTTTACTATAGTTTAACATACTTACACGATTAACAGGTATTTAATAGAGTCTTTTGACACCTTACTCATGTCTGAACTGAGGGTGAGCTTATTTTACTTTTTACACCTGTTCATCGAGCTAACCGTACTTTACTATAGTTTAACATACTTACACGATTAACAGGTATTTAATAGAGTCTTTTGACACCTTACTCATGTCTGAACTGAGGGTGAGCTTATTTTACTTTTTACACCTGTTCATCGAGCTAACCGTACTTTACTATAGTTTAACATACTTACACGATTAACAGGTATTTAATAGAGTCTTTTGACACCTTACTCATGTCTGAACTGAGGGTGAGCTTATTTTACTTTTTACACCTGTTCATCGAGCTAACCGTACTTTACTATAGTTTAACATACTTACACGATTAACAGGTATTTAATAGAGTCTTTTGACACCTTACTCATGTCTGAACTGAGGGTGAGCTTATTTTACTTTTTACACCTGTTCATCGAGCTAACCGTACTTTACTATAGTTTAACATACTTACACGATTAACAGGTATTTAATAGAGTCTTTTGACACCTTACTCATGTCTGAACTGAGGGTGAGCTTATTTTACTTTTTACACCTGTTCATCGAGCTAACCGTACTTTACTATAGTTTAACATACTTACACGATTAACAGGTATTTAATAGAGTCTTTTGACACCTTACTCATGTCTGAACTGAGGGTGAGCTTATTTTACTTTTTACACCTGTTCATCGAGCTAACCGTACTTTACTATAGTTTAACATACTTACACGATTAACAGGTATTTAATAGAGTCTTTTGACACCTTACTCATGTCTGAACTGAGGGTGAGCTTATTTTACTTTTTACACCTGTTCATCGAGCTAACCGTACTTTACTATAGTTTAACATACTTACACGATTAACAGGTATTTAATAGAGTCTTTTGACACCTTACTCATGTCTGAACTGAGGGTGAGCTTATTTTACTTTTTACACCTGTTCATCGAGCTAACCGTACTTTACTATAGTTTAACATACTTACACGATTAACAGGTATTTAATAGAGTCTTTTGACACCTTACTCATGTCTGAACTGAGGGTGAGCTTATTTTACTTTTTACACCTGTTCATCGAGCTAACCGTACTTTACTATAGTTTAACATACTTACACGATTAACAGGTATTTAATAGAGTCTTTTGACACCTTACTCATGTCTGAACTGAGGGTGAGCTTATTTTACTTTTTACACCTGTTCATCGAGCTAACCGTACTTTACTATAGTTTAACATACTTACACGATTAACAGGTATTTAATAGAGTCTTTTGACACCTTACTCATGTCTGAACTGAGGGTGAGCTTATTTTACTTTTTACACCTGTTCATCGAGCTAACCGTACTTTACTATAGTTTAACATACTTACACGATTAACAGGTATTTAATAGAGTCTTTTGACACCTTACTCATGTCTGAACTGAGGGTGAGCTTATTTTACTTTTTACACCTGTTCATCGAGCTAACCGTACTTTACTATAGTTTAACATACTTACACGATTAACAGGTATTTAATAGAGTCTTTTGACACCTTACTCATGTCTGAACTGAGGGTGAGCTTATTTTACTTTTTACACCTGTTCATCGAGCTAACCGTACTTTACTATAGTTTAACATACTTACACGATTAACAGGTATTTAATAGAGTCTTTTGACACCTTACTCATGTCTGAACTGAGGGTGAGCTTATTTTACTTTTTACACCTGTTCATCGAGCTAACCGTACTTTACTATAGTTTAACATACTTACACGATTAACAGGTATTTAATAGAGTCTTTTGACACCTTACTCATGTCTGAACTGAGGGTGAGCTTATTTTACTTTTTACACCTGTTCATCGAGCTAACCGTACTTTACTATAGTTTAACATACTTACACGATTAACAGGTATTTAATAGAGTCTTTTGACACCTTACTCATGTCTGAACTGAGGGTGAGCTTATTTTACTTTTTACACCTGTTCATCGAGCTAACCGTACTTTACTATAGTTTAACATACTTACACGATTAACAGGTATTTAATAGAGTCTTTTGACACCTTACTCATGTCTGAACTGAGGGTGAGCTTATTTTACTTTTTACACCTGTTCATCGAGCTAACCGTACTTTACTATAGTTTAACATACTTACACGATTAACAGGTATTTAATAGAGTCTTTTGACACCTTACTCATGTCTGAACTGAGGGTGAGCTTATTTTACTTTTTACACCTGTTCATCGAGCTAACCGTACTTTACTATAGTTTAACATACTTACACGATTAACAGGTATTTAATAGAGTCTTTTGACACCTTACTCATGTCTGAACTGAGGGTGAGCTTATTTTACTTTTTACACCTGTTCATCGAGCTAACCGTACTTTACTATAGTTTAACATACTTACACGATTAACAGGTATTTAATAGAGTCTTTTGACACCTTACTCATGTCTGAACTGAGGGTGAGCTTATTTTACTTTTTACACCTGTTCATCGAGCTAACCGTACTTTACTATAGTTTAACATACTTACACGATTAACAGGTATTTAATAGAGTCTTTTGACACCTTACTCATGTCTGAACTGAGGGTGAGCTTATTTTACTTTTTACACCTGTTCATCGAGCTAACCGTACTTTACTATAGTTTAACATACTTACACGATTAACAGGTATTTAATAGAGTCTTTTGACACCTTACTCATGTCTGAACTGAGGGTGAGCTTATTTTACTTTTTACACCTGTTCATCGAGCTAACCGTACTTTACTATAGTTTAACATACTTACACGATTAACAGGTATTTAATAGAGTCTTTTGACACCTTACTCATGTCTGAACTGAGGGTGAGCTTATTTTACTTTTTACACCTGTTCATCGAGCTAACCGTACTTTACTATAGTTTAACATACTTACACGATTAACAGGTATTTAATAGAGTCTTTTGACACCTTACTCATGTCTGAACTGAGGGTGAGCTTATTTTACTTTTTACACCTGTTCATCGAGCTAACCGTACTTTACTATAGTTTAACATACTTACACGATTAACAGGTATTTAATAGAGTCTTTTGACACCTTACTCATGTCTGAACTGAGGGTGAGCTTATTTTACTTTTTACACCTGTTCATCGAGCTAACCGTACTTTACTATAGTTTAACATACTTACACGATTAACAGGTATTTAATAGAGTCTTTTGACACCTTACTCATGTCTGAACTGAGGGTGAGCTTATTTTACTTTTTACACCTGTTCATCGAGCTAACCGTACTTTACTATAGTTTAACATACTTACACGATTAACAGGTATTTAATAGAGTCTTTTGACACCTTACTCGTGTCCAAACTGAGGTTTAATGTACTTACACAATTAAGAAATATTTGTTTGATCTCAACAGCTACCCCGCCGACAATCGTCACTGTAGTACAACACAAAGATGGAAAGTTGCCATGCCCCTGCGGACACAAGGAACACGCCAGATTCAATTTTCAGAAACTCCTCCAAATGTCTCGCACGCGCACTCACCCAACACTCGATAACCCTTCTTACAATGATTTCTGTGATCAAGATGGAGTGCTTCCAATGCATCACAGTATTCATACGGCCAAATCAAAAGGTGTACACAAGTGAGTCGGAGCTTCGGCGGGTACTAGTGGCTTCGCCCAAGGGTCTGTTAATGGGGCTACTTCAACTAACCTAAATAAACTGGAGGCAAGTATATTGCATTATTTATGACTGGTATATGGAATTTAATACTCTCAATTACAGACTAAATTGGAAAACCTTGAGTGAGAAGCGAAGGTGCTTGAAGCTGAAAATGCTGAAAGAACCCAAGAGGTGAGTTTTTTACTACCTACCTACTTCTAAATCAGAACCCATCGCGATTCGCCATACCACCTCTTCCCTCGTCACTAGTTCCAAGAGAAAATGGCCAACGCCCGCATTGCCATTCTAGAGGCCAAAATCAAGGCCAAAAGAGCACAGAATGCTGTATTAGATGGGATGCTTGGAATGTAGATCGAGCATTTTTTTCGTCGATGAATTAGCTGTAAACTGATGATTGGGAATTGTCTAGTATCCTGTCCACATTGCTGTTGTACCTATTGCACTTTCAAATTACATACATGTAGGCTCGATGCAAATCTTCGTTATCAAACTTGTAAATATATATTTTTGTTTCTCAGATGGAAAGGGCAAATGACAATGAATAAGAGAGCATACACTCCATAATATCCACAGGAGCATTAGATGGCAAAAGCCTCTTTACCCTGAAATCGAGCTTCAATACGTAGTGTTTACAAGAGGCGTACAGTGGAAAGTTTGAGATATCAGTTTGTAATAGAATAGTAGGAAAAGCTTGTGGCCTATAGCTTACGAGTAGGACAATAAAATGCTTTGCTGCGCCATAATTTCGTTGTCAATGTTTGCAGGGTTTGAGAAAAAGTGTGTTGCAGGAAATGCCCTCATGCCCCGGGGCATTTGGGCATATTGGGGCATATTGGGGCATATATGCCCCAGTCCGATCATAGTCAGCTCCGGGAGACCGGAAGTAAAATAATATATATGGGACTCTTACGGGCACCGGCCCGGGCGGCCACTGCGCGTGGTGCGTGGGGACCTAGGTTCCCCAAACCCTCTTTGGCTGCCGCGAGCCACTGTGTGATGCTCTGCTGCGTGGGCTTCTTTCTCCTCTCCCTTCTTTTTGGACTAAAACATCTTCTCAAAGTTAATAGGCATACTTATCACATTGACTCTGATTGCGGCGCGGCCGCGACGGCACTGGTGGAGCACTGGAGGAACTGTGTTTCCCCAGACCCCCTTCCTTGCGCTGCGCGAGCCACTGCGTGGTGCTTGCGCTGCGCGGGCTTTCCTTCATTTTCTTCTCTTCCGGACTTGACCGGCGAGAACGGATCGAGCTCAGGACATATGGGGCATATGGGGCACATGTGATCGGGCACTTCCTGGTGTATAGTTATACACGAGGGTTTAGAGGAACACATCCATATTCTCGTCTCTACTTTTTCGGCCCCCAGAGCTCTTTTGAAGATGAATTTACACCACAACGATCGTTTTGGGTTATCGTAGCTCCAGCCGAGCTCCAGCGCATGTCATATTTACACCGCGTTGCCCGATTCAGCTAACTTCAGTGAGTACATGACTTAACTCACGCGAGATGGAAGACCGTTCGGAGGGACGATAACAGACGTCCTCACCGTGGTTGTACCTGTTTCAACGTCGAACACCGTCTCACGGTCATCGCTGACTCGCATCTCGCCAGTTATCGAAGGGTCGACGTCGCTATCTGTCGCCACCCAATATGTAATTCCATTATTCTCTAGCTTGGGTCCGCGAACTCGAGGTGGACGCTGGCTATCACGGTGATCTATAGTTTCACCTTTACATTCCGAGCCATTCGTGGGCCATCTAAGCTCTCGAGCGTGTTTCGAGAACCAGGATAGGAGCTGATGTGGCAGTAGGAAAAGAACAAACATTCAATGGATACTAGCGGATCAACACCCACAAATATTACAACTCCGATTTACTCGAAGAACGAAGTTCAAAACTGATGTCGTACTGGAAAGAATGTCGGAACTGTGCAGCAATGATTCTATAAGGTCCATCAGATTTTGGATCTCCCTCTTAAAGTAAGTACCCCGAGAATTGTGTTCTGCACTATCCAAAAAAATGACATATAGTATAAACAAGATTTAACGATTTACTCGATGCATGAAGACTCAATCAGACGATTAAATTCGGCCAACATTTGCTTTTTGGCCTCGTTTTCTTCTTTCAATTTGGCAATCTTTTCGTTCTTGTCATTAATTATGAGGTGAACCTAGATGAAGAACGAGACGGTGGATGGGAATGAAAGAGGGAGATCAGAACAAAAAAAAACATGAAAACTACGAGGACAAATCCTGACAAACCTCTTTCGCACTCGCGAGAGCCGCATCCAGCGCCCTACTTTCCTTCTCCAGCCTTTCAGTTTTTTTCTGTAAGTCAAATAAATATAAACTATTCGATAAACCTAGCATTAACCCACATTGAGGAACGCAATCACGGATTGAGCTGGTACTTTGGGAACATGTACACCATCTAGCAAGCCCGCTCTGGAAGCAAAACCAGAGCCACAGCTTGGGCTAGAGGCAGGCTCCAAAGGTTGTCGTCGCCGTTTCGCATTATGTATGTCCGAACCGGAAGAGCGACCGCCAACGACATCAATTTGTGGATTCGAATGAACAACTCCTGAGGGCTGACTAGCTCTGACATTTGAGCTCACTGAAATAGAACAAGCGCTATTGTCAGCAGCATGAGCACCATTGCCTGAAATTATAGCTTCAATTCGGGGATCATGTTCAGATGTAAGCGATATATTACCGGGAGACGCGTTAGTTGAGCACGCAGAGAAGGAGGATAGGAAAGGCGGCGGTGAATCTGAGATCTCTCTCGGTAGATGTCCACCGCGAGCACTATCGCTAACCGTTGAAGACGGTGACACATCACGTTTCCTTTTAGTCCCAAACCGTACTATCGGAGAGCCAAGCGAAGAATTAGGAGAGGAATAATGATCTGCGATGTAGTTTGAGTCAATGTGAGGATACAAGGAGATGGTTATTCACTATCATCAAGTTGGTGTTCGTTCTAGGGGAAAAACATGAGCGCTCATGGTCAGATATCACGGTGGAAAACTGGGAAAAAAGGAAAATCTACCTGACCAAAATCAGGCATCTGAAATGCAGTTTTATTTAATGCTTGAACCCGAGAATGCTTTTCATCCCTCACCTCCATCATATTGAGCCTTCCAAATCCTTCACAAGAAATTCCCGCGATGTCGATTTTAATTGGATGTAGACAGAAGGTCCTGCGATTGCATTTGCGGCTTTGACTGGAATATGAGGACTAGAGTGAGAGGAGGAGGGCTTAGCAGCAGAGGTCTTTAACTTGTCAAGCTCTGCATACTGCGTGAACAAAGCTGCGTCCATAGTAGCCCTTCTTCCCGTTGATGTCCGGTAGCTCCTTCTCGAAAATTTCGAGAGCCTGTGTCAGTGTAATGCCGAGCTGGGACGCTGCATAGCGAAAACGGATGAAGCTCCCGAAAGTGCATTTCTTCTTGTCTCGCCTGCACGCTTCGCAAATAACCTGTGTCCCATTGGAGGTCTCACATCGCCTCCCCTTCTTTTTACAAGCGCGGCATCCACCAGATGCATTAACAAATTCGGCCCACCCCGGTTCAATAAGAGAAGTAGTTGGTGAACGGAACAGTTTTTGAAGAAATTCTTTACGCTCCTCAAGCGTTAGGTTGGCCACAACGGTGATTTTTGCTCCAGAAGCGTCCTTCAATTCGTTTTGAGGACGCTGATAGTGATCGCAAAGCGACATGAGGCTAAACGCGTGAAAAGTTAAAAGGTATAGAATCGTGTGTCAGCGCTTACAGTTACTACAGTTACAGTACAACGTAAAAGCTCTCTGAGCAAAGCATCTCGTAGATATTTTTAGATCTCAGTCAGAAAGCACTCATGAATTTGAGGCGGAAACTAGGTAGAAACTGGAAACTTGAAGAAGACGAAAATAATGTAAGACGTATGAATAGTACTATTAACGCTGATCAAGGGCCCATTTGCTCCTTGCGTGTAAGGTCCAGTAAGGACACTCTTTTGAGAACGCTTATCACAAAGAGACAAGAGACATTGGCTGCTTCATGGAACAATGTAATTTAGATGAAGCATATCCAAATTGATCATATACATTGTCGAAAGATACTATGAGCAAGAAAAAAGTACAGCGTCGGGGAGTGAGGCTTTCGAGACTCAATCGATTGATCGCCTCAACTCATCCAACAAAGCCTTCTTCGCCGCGTTTGCTGCTGTTAATTTCGCGATCTTGGCGTTGGCGACTATGACGCGAACCTGCAGATGTAGACCAGGATAGGGCGAGGAAGAACAGGCGGGAAGCAAGGGCGTAGAGAGGAAATGTTAGATATGGGTGATTTTTCGTTCATTAGTACCTTGAATCAATCGAACAGAAAGCCATCACTGACCGCCATAATCTCCTCATCCAGGGACTTACTCTCCTTCTCTAGCTCTTTGACTTGGGCTTCCTTCTATGATGCAAGGGATTGAGTACAGACATTCAACAGAGATTAATGAACAAACTCACCTCAGATAAATCATTGAACGAGACCGAGGCAGCGACATCCTGATTCGACAGCGTTTCCGTTGTTCCAATTACTTCATATTCCCCGAGATCCTCCGAGTTGATAGAAGACCAGCTCGTTGAAGCAGCAGGTTCAAGCTTCAACAGCTCTGGCTTTACCTTTCCCTTACCTTCAGGCTGGTTTGCCTGCTCGGTTTTGATTTCCAGACCCACAGGAAGAGCTATAGGTCCAACTTCAACACGATCTCCATTCCCATCATTGCCAGTGCTACCCTCAATGGCCTCCTCTTTCTGAATTTCGGAAGGAGATTTCGGTAAATCGACGTCGAGGAAGGGTGTCGTTCCAAGCATCGTTGATGCTGTAGGGACAGTTGGAATTGGTGGCGGCGACGAGATTCTTAACTGAGAGAAGACGAGGTGTCTGTCTGACAGTACTGATTGAATCCGATGATCTGTCGCTAGCAGCATCTGAGAAATCACCATCTCCGGCTCCCAAAGTCCCTGCTCATCTTGTCCAATCGCGATTCGAGTGCTGATACCCACGAAGTTCGACCAAGAATAGGAGTTGCAGGATCAGGAATGGGTATGGGAGTGAGAGTAGACGACGACGAAGCAGTAGCAGCAACTGCAGTGGAAAATGAGAGCGGACCGTCTTGTGCAAAGGCACTGAAGCCGCCAGTGGTCTGAAGCGACCCTGTTCCAGGGTCCGAGGCGATCCTGTTCCAGGGCTCAAGGCAGATTTACCAAACGAAGATTCTCCAAAGATTGGCCTTGTCAATGGCCTACCCAAAAAAACAGTACGCTCCTCGGTATATGTAGCGTGCGCTGATGTGAAAGGAGAGGCCTGGCCTGGCCTTGCGTTGTTGATGCTAAACGGACTATGGGTACTAGCGTTGGAGTTGGAGACGCTGCTGCTGCTGCTGCCATTTCCTTCAAGCGATCCAAATCCAACTGGAATGTATATAGTACCTCCACTTGCAGATGCGCTTGGTTGATTAGAGGGATTCGGAGCTCCAAACGCTCCAAAGGTGGGGAGTGGTCTGGCATCCTCTGCGGGAGTGGGAGATCCAAGGCTTCCCGTGCCAGGAGAACTTGTAGAGCCAGATGCAGCATTACTAAAGCTACCAAAACTTGAAGAAGAAGCTGCAAGTCTCGGCGGTGGGGGAGCACCAAACCTGGATGCTGAGTTTCCAGGAGCGTCCTGGCTAAGAGTAGGTGACTGAGAGCCAACGACAACGGACCAAACGGAGAGCTCTGTGGTGCTGGATTCGAAGCGACCATGATGGAGGAGAGGTGAGTCAAAGGGGTCGTTCTGCAGTCCATGTGGCCGCTTAGTCCGCGCTCTTCCGAGCCTAGATTCTCACGTTCCAGTGCAAGTTACTTAAATATGTAGGCTGTTACATCGCACCTATAAGCTGCACGCGGATTCCATGAAAATTATCCACCGTAGACTTTCAGCCCAGAAGCCAAGGGTTTTGCATGAATTTCTTCTTCACTTCTTCGGCACGGGTAAACATGTACCTCGACCCGCGGGGCTGAGGCTATCTCGGGCGGGTAAAAGAGAGCTACTTATCTTGAGACAATTGGACGATTGAAATTTATCTCTGCGCATATTTAGAAGATCGCATGAACTTGGCGTAATTCAGCCCATCTCAGACATCATCCTCAAAGTTCAAGTGTCACTTTCCTCATCCACCATCTCACTCTCTTCAACACCCGACCCCAACTTCCATCTCATCCTTTCCATCCATGTCGCGTGATCTCCATACCCCGACAAAGCCCTCATACTCAGTACACATAGAACGATTCTTACCAACAATCACATCCCAACTCAAGGTATACCATCGTTTAGGTTACATTCTATCACGAAAGAGCTCAAGTCTCTCGTACTTACCACCCTAGCATGGCCGACATATGTTATGGAGACTTGAGATCGGAAGATATTAAAGATCTCGAATGGCTCCAGTTCATCATCATTCCTCCAGGCGCGCTCTTCCGTTGGAACGGATGCTGCAGGAAAGTAGCCTCAGTGACGAAGTACCGTGTGTGGATGAAGCAACTAAAGCTGCGCTGATCGCGTATTCTAGAGAAGGATTTGAGGGGTGAACGGCTATCGATTCTAGCTCGCGAAGGTTTGGATGAAGCTATGATTGAAAAGATAGAGCAAGAGGGCCGGCTCTTTAAGCAAGCGTTCCAGGTGAAAGGGAATGTAGGAAACACAGGGCAGAATTCGAGATGACAGAATAGACATCAAGAGATGAGCAATAAGTCCATACAGTGCGCTAGTTGGTGATATAGATACATTGATAAACGAGATAGCTGATAGATATTATTCGTGGAGTCGCAGAGGTCAGCAATGTCATAGCTTCGCAGAGTTGGGTTGCATTTTGTTCAAGAATGCAGAAGCTATTGCTCTTCCCGTCTTGTTGTCCAGTATCTTGATTGATGTTGCAAGATGTGAATACTCAACATAAATCACATTTGAAAGCCGTAGGCACATACCTCGCACCTCGATGTCATGACTCTACCGCCAAGTGATACAGATGTGCTCACGATTCGTAGAGATGTTCCCCTGCAAGTGGTACACAGAAGGGTAAGAAAACCGATGAGCTTCATTCTGAACAAAACCTCACAGTGGTGCCGGCGAATGGAATAACACATTCAAAGCTTGCGTGACCCCGACCCCATTGACGTTCTGAACTAATCCTAGGACGACAAGTGGTGTGCTACAGCAACTATAGGCGGCATGAAGTTTGGCGGAGGACGAAAAGCAAAGACGTACTTGTCAATGAGGTATGCCAAGCACCCGCCATGGAGCATTCCAGCCCCGTTAAGCATATCTGTAGAACGTTTTAGTTCATACCACAGGAAATGTAATCCGAGTCATACATACATCTGTTCACCGTAACCTCTGCAGTCGTCGTCGCTTCCAGCCTGCCCTGACGTTCCAGTTTCCGATCGATGCTCACATCGACAAATTCGACTTCCTTGCCCACTTTATAACCAAAACAATCCTCCCCGCCAACACCGTAGGAATGATACGTGTTATAGTTGAGCTGTTTCACATAATCTGGAGCGTTCCCTGCAATAGAGCTAATGTCTCCCTGATTAGGTAGGGATGCTGGGTCGATCCATGCTTTGCCTTTGCTGGTCTTGGCCGGAGGAGTATGATGAGAATGGGATGAAGACATGAGTGTCGAGTGTAGGAGATGGTGATCTTTTAAATACGTCCGCAGAATGCGTGAACATGACCCCCTATATACTATATTAGTGGATCCATGAGGAACCTGATGAGCTTTGAGAAGATGATGATACGCCCAGAGCTTCCCCACGACTTGGGATTTCTCAGGAAGGCGGAAGGGGTATGATTCTCCTGAGACTGAGGATATGGGAGCGGATCCAGATCTCGAAAGAATAGATAAGCATGGCAGATCGTTTCCCAGTTACTCCTTCAGGGCCAGCCAAGGTAGAACTGAGTTTTTACCTAGTGTCGGAGCCCGAGCTAGAACCGAGTTATTACCTGTCGGAGGCTGGAGCCCAAGCTAGATATTACTCGAAAGTTTCTTCAATGAGCGCAAAGAGAAGGCCTGGAGTCGCGGAAAACTTGGGGATGGTCACGATCATTCGGCCATTTAATCATAATTTTTACTTTACTGGAATTAGCATAAGAGGTCTTTGATCCAACGATAGAAGAACGATGTAGGATTTACACTAAACTCACAGAGAAAGGATGACCATAATATAATGAGCATTGTGTGAACGCATAAAGGGTATGCGTGGAAGTAGCCTTCATGATCGTGGATGCTTGAAAGTGACGTCCTATGCCGCTTTCAGGGAAAAGGACAGAAAGGAATTGATGCAAGCTATGTGGTAGTGTTGAGTGCATCATCATCGGTACTCGACAGATGCCAAGTAACTTCAGCGCATAATGATTAGAGTTCTGCCTTCATGACTGAATATTCTCTTCCCGGTCGTCATCCAAGGCTATCAATCTGGCAGACAGGTGGGTATGAGGAGGAGATTGACTGGATGTCTTGCAGCAGTGGTAATGTCGGAAGGAAGTTCAAGGTGCTTTCGGCGTTAAAGCGGGCAACCTTGAACTGTGGGAACGAAGAGGATCGCATAGCCGGTTAACTTGTCCTTGTCTTACCGAGGAGCGAGAGATGAGCAAGCATCAGTATGGTTGGCGGCTGAAATTCCATTCATACACAACCTTAAGTAGAATCGCCCAGAGAAGGTTAGCAGGGAGCAGTGCAGCAGTCTACAGAGGCTAAGTGGGAGTATAGGCAAGTTTGGAAGCCAACCACGTTTAGCGCTCATCAAGCTGTCTAGGGAAAGGAGGCTGAAAGGCGAGTATCCAGAAGAATTTAAAGATGAGGGAGCAAGGTTGAAGTAAAACAGATACACCAAATGCCCTGCCAAAGCGAAAGTGGAAGTAAAGAGATAAGGGATATGAAGTTGCACCGGAGGAGTCTTCGGTAACGACATCCATAGCTGGTCATTGACTTCTGTAGACGCTTCGAAGTGCGATGCGAAATCCAATCCCAAACCATCGTAGCCGTAGAAGTAGAACCCAATTGCTTGTGCTCGTGCTCGTGCTCGTTCCATCGCAATCGCACCCTGCCCGCACCATCTCCAGCGTCTTGCTCGCAGCTACAGCGCGAGGGTGGAAGTGATTATTTCGCGTCTCCGCGCGTTCGTACGTATTCCTGCTGCAGATCCAGGGGTTTTCGTCAAATATCCAGCATCATCACTAGTGTCAGTAGAGGTGGAATATCACTGCCATCGCCGTCGTCAGCAGAGAATAATCGCTGAATCCTCGTTCCCGGAGCGATACCAGTCTGTTTCGCCCTTCCTGTGTTTCCTTCCCTTTCGGTTATTGCATCCTCACCGAACCCTTCTCATAAGAGGGATCCTTGACCTCCACATCCGGGCCTGAAGAAATTGGGTATGTTGTTTTGGCCGATAATGGAGGGAAGCCCTGAAGTGTTAAATCAGTGGACAGACTGCATCATCGAGTACGAATATAAATAAGGTGCCACAGATGAGGATGTACGCCAGCGCCAAAAAATCGATGTGCCAGGGCACTTAGAGCGACTCGAGAAAAGAGTATGGATGATCGTGAGTCGTGACACGAGAATCCCGGACCGTTTACTTTGATTTTGCAGTCTTCGCGTTTGCAGTCTTCGCGTTTTCAAAGGTGTTTTAATTAAGAGGAAGAGAGAGAATCGAAAATCAAGTAAAAGGTAGGACAGGACAAAACATCGTCGAATCAACCACAGTCTTGGATGAATGAACTACAAATTGGTGGCGGGATTAGTGAGGTTATTGGTTCCGAAATCCTCAGTAGAAGTCGGCCTAGAACCCGAGCCTAAGGACTCCAGCGGGAAGGGAAGTAGCAGCCGTCAACAAGCCCCAAAGCAGTAGGCCTTCCCTTCTGCCTTTTGTGCCCCACCGATTGTCGCTGTATTATCAGGAGTAGCATCCCAGCGACAGCAGAAGTAGAAGCGGACCACGAAGGTGAAGCATTGGTGCTCGTGCTCGTGCCCCTTCCTGAACGACGGGTCTAACTTGCGAACGGTGGCAGAGCATGAAGCAATTTACTGTACCTTCATACTAGAGAGAATTCTTCGATAATCTGGCTCGGGTTTGATTGGAAAGGCCTTCAATCAGCATTGTTCTATAGATATAGCGAGCAATGATGCACGGAAGGTTCGATTTCGATGAATTCTTGAAACAGAGATAGACAGACGGTCACCGTAGCCATGTTTGTTTTACGAAAGGTGCGAGGATATCTATTTGCCGCCCGAGCAGCTGCATTCAAATTATCAGTAAGTAAAGTCAATTGCTTCCAAGGAAGAATGCCATGAAGATACGAATGTCGCCTCGAAATCTCGTATCTTACCCGCTCGCATCTGTATCGAATCTCGTGTCTCGGCCGCTCGCGTCGCACGCGACCAAGTCAGCTCGCGATACATTACGTTACCTTCCCCACACTTGATCCGACCGGAGCTAAACCTCTCCTCTTAAGCACCCCGTACCCCAGATTTCCCCAAACCAACATGTCGTACACATCCACAATACTATCACTCATCCAGCAACACCCCATCTACACCCTCTTCGTCTCTTTCCTTAGCTTCCTCTTCATCCCTTACCTCCTCGACCAACACCACCTCCTTACCATTCCTGGCCCCTTTCTCGCCAAGTTCTCCGACCTTTGGTTAACCTATATCTCAGTCCAAGGCCACCGCAGCGAAACCGTTCACTCGCTTCACGAAAAATACGGTCCTGTCGTCCGAATTGCGCCTAACCACGTCAGTATCGCTACCCCGGATGCTTTGCAGACGATTTACGCCCATGGAAACGGTGCTCTGAAATCCAATTTCTACGATGCCTTCGTGTCGATTCAACGAGGACTGTTCAATACCAGAGATAGGAACGAGCATTCGAGGAAGAGAAAGCTAGTCTCGCATATCTTCTCCCAGAAGAGTGTATTAGAGTTTGAGCCACATATTCGGATGTATGTTGGGCAGTTGTTGGAAGAATGGGAGAAGATTTTCGAAGCTGGCTTGAAGGGAGGAAAAGGAGAGGAAGGAGAAGGGTGGGTGGGCAGGGACGGAAGAGTTTGGATGGACGTGCTACCGTGGTGCAATTACCTCGCTTTCGATATCATCGGTGACCTGGCTTTCGGAGCTCCCTTTGGTATGATCAAAGCCGGGAAAGACACCGCTCCCATCCCCGCTTCCGGTCCCTCTGCTGATTTGACCGACTCGAAGAATCAGGTCCAAGTAACCCACATCCCAGCGGTCAAAATCCTCAATGGTAGAGGTGAATACTCCATGTCCATGGGCTGCCTCCCTCCCTCCTACCGTCCCTACTTCAAACGTATCCCGTGGTTCGCAGCCGGAGCAGCAGACGTTAAATCCTTGGCCGGAATAGCTATCATGGCTGTTCGTCGTCGTCTCCAGGCGCAGGCCTCTGGCTCCCTCGCCATTCGCAATACAGACCTTCTCGAGAAATTGCAGAACGGTAAAGACGATAACGGGAATCCAATGGGAAGGGATGAGTTGACGGCCGAGGCGTTAACGCTGCTTATCGCTGGGTCTGACACAACATCAAATTCAACATGTGCGATATTGTATTTCCTGGCCAAGACACCCCGAGCGCAGAAGGCATTGCATGAGGAGTTGGATAGGGCGGTTCCGGACCCTACGAATGGGGAGGGGCTACCAGTTACGGTGGAGGATGTCAAGGCCGATAAGTTACCTTACCTCGACGCTTGTATCAACGAGGGCTTGAGGATCCATTCGACAAGTGCCTTGGGCTTGCCTAGGATTGTTCCCGAAGGTGGTATGACTGTTGAAGGGATCTCGTTTGTCGAAGGAACCGTCTTGTCCGTTCCTTCATATACCATTCATCGGGACACGGAGGTTTGGGGTGAAGATGCCGAGGAATTCCGTCCCGAACGCTGGCTCGACCTCGATTCGGAGAAGAGAGACCTGGTGAACAAGACATTCAACCCGTTCTCTGTTGGGCCGAGGGCGTGTGTAGGACGGAATTTGGCGTTCCTGGAGCTGCAGATTATTGTGGCTAGTTTGGTGAGGAGATGGGAGTTTGTTCTGGAGGATGGGGTTGAGCAAGAGGTAAGTCGAGCTGGCTTTAGAGTTTCAGAGTCTGTACTGACCTCGGACATAGCTTAAGACATCAGAAGGGTTCCTCCGCAAACCGCTTGGATGTCGGGTTGGGATTCGGAGGAGGGATTAGAGATTGCATGCGCGCGCTGCATGTATGCTTCCTGGTGTGGAGATGGTCAGTCAGAGGCGAGAACTGATTATTTGATGCACCTTTTCCGCTTGAACACTGTTTGGTTTGTATGCGTCGGGAGATGAAGTGGCTGGAAGCCCAAGACATTCGATGGATTGATCTGTACCAAAATATGCAGTACACTGTAAATTTCTGACAATAACGAAGCATTGATCTTTTTTGTGCTTTGGGGAACATATATACAAAACAAGATCATTCAAGAAGACCAACAAGAGAAAATGCGTAGTACGTACCGGTGGGATGAGCATCGATTCAAAAGTTTTATTGAAATATGGGACTACTACAGATGTCCGTTCCATCGATACGAAAAGGAAAGCAGAGAAGCACAGACCGATAGCACAGTCTCAACATCATCCGCCCAGATGACAACTGTAAGATCCAGATGTGTATGGGTGACGAGCACTGAATCCCGAAATATAGCTAACATACATCAACTTCCTCCTGCATCGTGCGTTTTCGTGGTTTATTCGCTTCACCGTCTATAGGTTTCGGGGCTATGCGAAGCCAGTCATTTCCAGCGTCTTCGCTACCACATTAACAACGACAGGAGCCCAAGACGGATCTGCGTGTAGATTTGTAGCTAAGCGAACGTCCCTGCTTGACTAAGACTTGCAGCCAAGCTGTTTTCACTCGGTTCAAATGGCACACCAGGGGATCATTTGAAATCGTATAAGCTTGGATCCCGCCGATTGCAACTGCGCCATCTCAGAAGTAGCAGGGTTTGTATGTTTCGTAGAGCCTGTTTTGTGAGGAGAAAGGCGAGGTTTATGGGAGTTACTATCGACACTGGACGAAAGAGATCTCGAGCACTATGCACGTAGGAGGAGGATCGTTAGATGTGGAACCAGCAGGTCGCTTCAGATTCATATCTAAATCACTTGCGGTAGATGTGTTGGTGAGAAAAAGGCAAGTGTTGTGCAAGATTACAACATGGATCAATATCCGACTAGACTTGTGGCTAGGTGGACGTCCTGTTTTCCACTGATCATGAGAGATGTTGTAAAGCCCAGCACGTGAAGCGCGCAACGTGTGTCATCACCTAATTCCTGTAATCACGATCACGTTTGCTGTTAGGCCTTTGATGACTACGCCTCAAATCAGTCTCGGTCTATACGCCTCTTCCTCTTCCTCGTCATATCACATACCATGTCCCCTTCGCAAACAAATTCACTTGCGTCTTTATACAGACACGGCTCGCGTCACGCTTTAGCCGGGTTTTCTCTACAATCTAAGGGCAAAAAATGTACTCATCTCGTTCTAGTAATGAACATCGATCGCCCCTCGTCCTGCGCTACATCTTGGCCTGGTTCATTTCTTCAAGACCTACCTTTCGAAAGCGGAACTTTTTACGAGGATACCCAAGCTGGAGATTCGCCTGGTACGACGATTACGACGACTCATAGTTAACCAGATGTCGATCCAGCGATGCAAGATCTTGGGCTCGATGAAGTTCAGGAGACGTAGGTTCCGTCGAAAATGAAACGGAGGTCGATGTATCGCAGGAAGAAGCTGCATATCGGGATTAGAGTAGTTGGCACGTCTATGTATGGAAATCTCGTCCGGGTCTACAATTGTAGGGATAGCAACGGAAGATGCTGATGATAGCCGTGCTACAAAATCCGGTGTTAGTACTTTATAAAACGAATTGGAACTTCCAATTCGACTTCCAATTCGTTTGAATCAATACAGACTAAAACCAAAGTTTACATTTACAAAAACCTACCATTCTAGCCCGAAATGGCGTTCAACCCTTCGTCAGAGGTTATAAGTACTGGGTATCCGATGATTCTTCATATGCCTGGTAGTGGTCCACTGCTTGAGATCAATGGTAGTGTGTTTTCAGCGGAGGCCAATAGACGGCCAACGGGAGGCAGTTTTGCAAGCGGTCATCTCAGGAAGATCCAAGCTCGAATAGTTGGTTAACGCAATCGTTTATTGGTGATTGTAACTTAGGTTTAATGGCCTTTCTCCTCGATCATCACTGATCAGAAACCTTGATAATCAACTTCCCCATCGTCTTCCCACCAACCAAGTCGCGCTGCGCCTGCCTTCCTCCCTCAGTTGTAAAAGGATATTCCTTATAGATATCCACCTTTAACACACCGCTGGAAACCAACTCGAACACCTTGTTGACGTAATAATACACTTCGTCTGGCGTAACGCAATACTTGCCGACACTAGAAAATGCAAGGTCAGTAAATTGCGAACATGGGGACGATGATACACACGTGGGCCTCAAGAGCTTGATATTTTTTGGCATCAACTTCAATGGTGAAAACGGTTCCACTGCGCCTGATGCATTCCCTACTGAAACCAAGGTTCCCTTTCGAGCGAGGATCTCAAAATCCATCTCAAATGTATCTTTTCCAACGCCATCAAACACCACATCAACCCCCCTCCCTCCAGTAAGTTCCATCACTCTCTTAATGATACCATCCAACCCCGCCTCCTTGTACAATATAACCTCATCAGCGCCATGGGATCGCGCCAGCTGCGCTTTATCCGAAGTCGAGGTGGTCCCAATGATCAGTTTTGCTCCGAGATGTTTCGCGTATTGGGTCAGTAGCAGACCAAGGCCGCCAGCTATGGTGTGGATGAATACTACAGCCTCGGAGGCGTAGGCAGAGGGATGAGATGAGAACGGGGATGCGGTGAGTGGATAGGCTTCGGAGAGGAAAGTGATGGCGGTGGTTGCTCCTGATACAGAGGCTGCTGTGATCCTGGTAGATACACCACGAGTGGGGAAAACTCGGGCCCATGGACCGAAACGTAGGTTTGGTTTACGCCGAGGGCACCCTGTTATCAATCACAAATCAGCGACTGCATCTCATCTCTGTTGTAGCAAGTACTCGCCACCGCAACAGTACCCCCAACTTCAAATCCCCATCTTTGATAATTCGGGTCGACTAGAACAGCAGGATCTGTAGGGAGCTTCGCGATCACACCCGCCGCTTCTTCTCCTAACGTAGCAGGGAAGCTGTCTAGAATGTACAAACCTTTGCGGAAGTAGGTATCGATAAAGTTGACACCGATGTATTCAATCTGGTAAGTTTAGAGGATATTGCAATTAGTACTAGTGGAGAGAGGAAAGAAGCCTCGAGAAGAACGACATGTAATTTCAATGAAACCCAAAGCGAAGAATGATACACACCTTAACAACAATATGACCCGGTTCCACTTTTGGGAACGGCAGCGTCATGAGTTCCACGACGTCGATGTCCCCAGTTTGAGCGATGGCTAGCGCTTGAACTGTAGAAGGGAGATTCAAGTCGGAACCCTGTTCAAATGTTTGGGTCGACATTGATGATAATGATGAAGTATCGAGCGTCTTTTGACAAGTTTTTCGTGCTGGTTGTAAACTAGAAAGAAAGAGAGTTGTTGGAGAGAGCTCGGACGTTCCAGTTATACATATATATACGTACCATATAGACCCGGGGCGTCCGACCTGACCGACCTCACTTAGCACCTCTGAGGTAACCGGTTCCTATCTTTGAGAGCCATTAGTCCCAGTCTTCTGACACAATGCTGTCCTTCGAACAAAACCTTCGTTCCGAAAAGTGCGAATTTAATCGGATTCAACACAAACTGGAATCGGTTAGTAACAAATGAACATATCATCGATTGATCACAGGCAGGTTTTCCTTCCCTCCCTTCCCGGTGCAACCCCGCGGATACAAGGGTGTCATAACTAGTAGTACTATCATTTAGATAGCTAGAAAAATTCATTCCGTCAGCGTAGAGGCTCTGAATGCAATCAAATCTGAGGACTTACCCTCTAAAATGGAGGTAATGATATGTCGCTCGTTGGCAGATCATTAGTAAATTTCCTTCCATTATGTCGAGGAGTTTGACTGATGACAGTAACCCTCCTTATGCTTGCCCTTATCCAGCGCGCGCAATCCGTGCAGCAACGCGCGTCCGACAAAGCAGAACGGACATCATCGGGGACTTCCTGAACACTCGGCTAACTGTACCTTACGTGCACACATTGCGGATGGAAGCTCGAGGAATGTTATTTGAGGCTTGGAATCTTCCTCTGGCACACCGATATAGAATCTCCTTGCGAAAATTCCCCCATTTTTAATGACTGTTGATACAAAGTTGATTAAAATTAGTTCGTCCTTTCCCCCACCAGTCTAATCCTCCAAAACCTTGATAAGCAGCTTCCCCGTCGATTTACCGCCCGTTAAATCCTGTTGCGCCTGTCTGCCGCCTTCCTGAGTGAATGGGTACTCTTTCCAAATGTTAATCTTCAGCACGCCGGTAGAGATCATCTCGAAAAGCTTGTTCGAGTAGTAGATTTTCTCATCGGCAGTAACGACATAGTTGCCCATTCTGGATCAGAAGAAAAGTTAGGTTAATTAGAGATTGAGGTGGTACAGAGCATAAACTCACGCAGGTCGTAAGAGCCTGAGGTTCTTGGGCATGAGCTTTAGTGGAGAAACTGGAGGCACTGCTCCAGATGCATTGCCAACGGAGACCAGGGTACCCTTACGACGGAGCATCTCAAAGTTGCTGTCGAAACTATACAAAGGAGTCAGAATCGGGAACCATCTTTCAGCTAAAGAAACGCACGTATCCTTCCCAACACCGTCAAATACCGCATCCACACCTACGCCGTTTGTGATTTCCAATACCCTCTTAACGGTATCTTCCACTGTGTATAGAATAACATGATCTGCTCCGTGCGCTTTCGCCAACTCGGCCTTTTCCTTTGTCGACGTCGTCCCGATTACAGTTGCTCCAAGGTGTTTTCCTAGCTGCGCCATAAGGAGTCCCAAGCCTCCGGCGACGGTATGAACGAGGATAGTGTCTCCCTTTTTGACCGAGTATGCCTCTTCCATGAAGGTAAGAGCGGTGAGACCTTGCGTTAGTCCTGCTCCGGCCACCTTTGGTAGAAACACCGTGTGCGATGGGGTAGGCATTGACCCAAGGAAAGGAGATATATGTCGAGTGGGTTCCGAGACTGTCCTACATTATTAGGCTGATGTCAGAGAATAGATCTTGAAAGAAAGGAGAACAGGCGTACAACAGCGACCTTGCCTCCGACTTTATACCCCATCTTCACGAAATTGGGATTGTTCAAAACCTCAGGATCGGTGGGCAAGGCGATGATTTCACCTGCAGTTTCCTTCCCTAACACAGCCGGGAAAGAAGGAAGCGGGTACAGTCCTTGACTGAGAACCAAGATCGACTGAGCATATTTATCGGCTTGAAAAAGTAGGTTGAGATTACCGGTAGTATGTATCGATGAAATTTACGCCAATCCATTCGACCTGATTTCGTTAGTGTTCAATGGATTAGAATAAGAATAGTGACGCATACTTTGACAACAAGATGGTTGGGCTCGACTTTTGGGAAAGGCAGAGTCATCATCTCGAGTACTTCAATGCCACCAGTCTGAATGCCACTTTAATCCTTCTATCGCTAACTTTGGAAACATCTGCACAAACCTTCTGAATGGCTAATGCCTTTATCGTCTCTGGAAAGCTTGACATCGTTCGTACGCCGGAAACTGATGGTAAGTTGAAATGGTTAAAAACTCGAAGAATCCTAGATGAAGCCCGCAATGGTTGAGTAAGGCGAGAAACGGAGAGCATGACACGCCGAAAGTGCAAAAAATCGCTCGAATGAAATATGCCTGTTGCATTAGTCTGGTGTCGATGTTTTTGACTTGTTGAACTGTTGTTGGTCAATGATTGAAACTATGAAACCAAAGCTAGCGAAAAGAATATAGGCCTATCATTCGCATAGCCCTATTCATTGCGGCCAAATAAACACAACAAAATTGCTGACACCAGAACTAATGCAACAGCAATATTCAGCAATGCAACCGGAGGCCACTTCGGAATTCCCCTGGTGTGATGGCCGCTCGGCAAAGTCCCACTAGTGCTCAGTAGGCGCCAATGCGCAGCTCAACCGTAACGACGTTGGACGAGTTTATAATTGTCGCTTCACTGTTGTTTAGCTGCGTGACACAGAATAGAATTTCATGTATTTAGGTAAGTAATGTTCAACTATGTCTGTCGTCCAAGCTCGTCACTTATTGACAGTTGGTCGCTTGAACTTTTTTGCTCTGCTATATTTAATGTACAATGGGCAGCCCCAGCCTGAACAGACATCGGTATACTATATTGATGGTTATGTGACCCTATTCCTCCTCTTCCTACACTGGAAGTAAGCACATGAATCGAGAATGTCAATGGTCTCAACAGGCGCTTGCTGGGCGCCAGCAGGGTGGTGCCGGGCGGCGATCACACCAGGGGAATTCCGAAGTGGCCTCCGGTTTTGCAATTTGCTGGAACGACTGACCGAGAGGATGATAAATACACCATACAAGTCAAAGTTCGCCCACGCTGATGACGACATTTGATTGGATTCTAGGTCGACGCGACGCTGATCGATAACGGTGGCTCGCGCTCGGTTTGCTTTCGAATTTGTGGACCATAGAAGACTGTAGAAAATTAGAAGTAGACGGGTTTGGTTTGGCCTTGGATGCACGCGAAGAGTTGTGTCATAACAACTTCGGACTATCGGTGCCGAAGCTGAATTAACCCCTAACGTCTCTCAAACGATATTTTGATTCAACTTTTATCTGGCTCACTCCGGTTTTGTGTTCCGCATCTGTTGCCGGCTTAACTCAGACAACTGTCACTGAGCCTAAGTAGTTTACATTCTTATCCCGATATCATTCAGCTTTGACCACTCGTTTACCTTCTCCTCAAACCACAGCAGAATGGCCTCTACAACGTTGAAGTACGAGCTAGGCGATCATCTAGGTGACGGTGGATCTGTGATTGAGTTCAGCAGACACTCTTTCCTTCCTTCTGAATAACGGCCTTCCTAGAGCCATGTTTACAAAGCCACTGAAATTTCGAATCCCAAAATTGTAGTCGCTCTTAAAAAATCACGCGTTTCGAGGAAAATTAAACGCACCCTTCTCCGACACGAGAGCCGTGTGCTTCAGCTCTTGCAAGGTCACGTCGCTATTCCCGCTGTTTACGCGTATGGTCATTTGGATCACTTTGAATACTTGGCTATAGAGCTACTAGGTCCCAGCCTGGCAGACAAGCTCCATTTTTTGGACGGTGCAGGATTGAAGGTGAAAACAGTCATCCGGATCGTAGATCAGGCAGTAAGTGAAGATTCTATGTGTTTACACGGAAGCTGGGCCCAATTTCTTGTATGTTTTGTAGCTCTCTGCACTGGAATACGTCCACTCCAAGGGAATCATACATCGCGACATCAAGCCTCACAACTTTCTCTGCGCGCAGGACGACGACTCGATAATCAAACTTGTAGACTTTGGCCTATCGAAACCTCTCGCCCATGGTCCACCCAGCCAATACAATCCGTATCAGGAACGGCGGTATATCGCAGGATCACTGTATTGGACTAGCCTCAATTCACATAATGGACTTGGTCAGTCTAACCTGCCTTCACGCTGGTGTACTAATCGTTAATCGACCCTCTAGATCTAGCACCGCGCGACGACCTCGAGTCCCTAGCGTATGTTACCTTGCAACTTCTCCACGGAAACTTCCCATGGAAACCTCGTCCACGAGAAGAATCCCAACTCCGCTCGCAGGAAATTGTCCGAATCATGAAATCAAAGTGCACTGGCGAACGTCTCGCCGAAGGCTTCCCACACGAATTCGGCGAGCTTTTGATTTACAGCCGCTCTCTTGAATTTGACCAACTCCCCGATTATACAAAACTTCGACGTGAGTTTGCTGAGCTGGCTACAAATGAGGAGGGTGGATCATCAGACACTTCGGAAGGTTCATTTTGGACCGCTAGTGCTCCAAGTCCGATTGCGAGCAGTGCTGCTAGTCAGGAGGTGGACGAGATCGATATCGACCTTCCTCCAGAAAACGAGGAGGAAGATGTCGAGCACGATAAGCTGGAAAACAGTTACCGTGGGTATGATCTGGATCAATGGGACGACCTTCAAGGGGAGCGCGATAAGGATTTGACGCTCTCTGCAGAGCAAGCAGAGGCATTGGATAGTGGTTTACTTTTAATCGAGCAAGTATCGTTTCTGCTCTGACGCCACTATGACCTCGTTTAAATATCTGATAAATAAAACGCAGGGAATCCCAATCTCGCCCCAGTGCCACGTATGTGTGTTCTCGACTGCTCATCCCTGGCCTTACAGTTATACTAGCGACGGTAGCCCATGCAGTAATTCGAAAAACCTGTTGCTGCAAAGCACTTTCTGATAGTCAGACTAGAATTTTTGAATCGGTAAAGCCACCGCATTCCGCTTCTTGAATCCCACATTGGCTGTCCTGTCCTAATTGTGAGACAATGGGGAAGAAGGTGAAAGTGCTAGGATGGTCGTTACTGCTGTAGTTGGTAAAGTGTCCCGTAGCGATGGAATCCCCGACAGAAGTGACGAATGGATATGCAGGAGGAGCCGGTTTCAGAGTGCGCAAAAGCGACAACGATTCGCTGTGAGCTAACTTGAAGGTAATTTTCGCTACCATTCGATAAATAAGTAGCGTTGCCATCCTCAATCTGATTCCTCAACGAAATCTATGCTGAAGTTGAGCTGAGGTTGAAGATCGAGGAAATAGTGGTTGAGGGATTTCCGGTTAATAGAGGGGCGTATTTTCGACTTGTCTTGAAATAGACAATAGTGAAGAAGGCAAATCAGCGCGCGAGAGTATCTTTAGCGCCGAACGACTCTTTCTCTTCAACCACGACATGCTCATAGTATAGGGTCAATTACCTCTCATTTGCACATCTCAAGCTCGCAAATGGAATCAACCATGATGGTTTTTGGTATGAACGAGAATTCTTCTCTGGAAAATGTGGTTCCATCGACTTTGATTGGAACTGCTGGCTCTACCAGTACCACACCGTCTCAGGACCAGGACCAGGATCAGAATCAGAATCAGAACCAGAACCAGAATCAAAACCAGAATGAGCAGAACCAGGACCAGAATCAGAATCAGGAACCAGGTGCGCTGCATAACAATACTCCTTCACAATATGTTCTAACCCTTGGAAACACAGTAGTTCCAAAACGACGAGGCCGTCCCAAAGGCTCCAAGAACAAGGTCAAGATTCAAGCTAATGGCGACGCTGTACCCGGAGAACAAACAGGCGCGTGCTTCTCTAAATTCAATATATATCGTATATTCTGAACCAGAGTAGGAGGAGTATTAAAGCGTCCGCGAGCACGGCCTAGCTCGAAAATTACAGACCCTCTCAACTTTTACGCCTATTTACCCTCTGATGGTTCCGGGTCTACAATCGTAAAGCGCCCTGTAGGCCGACCGCGTAAATCAGCTCCAGGAGCGACATTTGCGTCAGCACCAATGGCCTCGATAGCAGTTCCAGCAGCGACATTTATGTCAGCACCAATGGCCCCGACCGCATTGTCACCATCGGCAGAATCTACCATATCCGTACCCACAGTAAGTTTTCATCTGTAGTTATCGCGTTGATATTCAAAACTGAACGAAATATCTTCACAGTGGGCCGATGAATATGAGGTGGGGTCTCTTAATCTTCTATTCCAATTCGCCCTGAATTTGGCCATTGTAGCGAGAAGTTGAAGAACTCAAGAAGGAAAGTAGAGCGTTGGATGAAGAGATTGCGAAAGCGGAAGAGGTCAGTTTTGTTATCGATATGAGCCGTATCCCATATTCATTTGCACACCCTCCTCTCTCTCTCTCTCTCTCCTGCGTGCTATTCCCCATCCTCCCGTCCCACTCGATATAGGGTCGCATTGAGAAAGCCAAAACAGAGATCGCTAAACTGAAGGCTGAAATTCACGCAAAGCGAGGAAAGTTGGAGATCTTGAAGAAGCCCAGCTGAATTATAGTCTTTCTTGGATGACTTGCATGAACATTGGAATGGACCTTTTTATTTTTTATTTTAGTGCTCACAGAAACCGCAGCCAAAGTGCTTGTTCAAAAGTTGTTGTATATAAACCATGCCCAAATAGTACATACACTACAATTACTGGTATCGATGCCCCGGCACGACGCAGCAGACAAAGTCACCGAAAAAGGATTGATTAATCTCGGGGTTGTATATATGATAAGGTGTCATGCATCTGTGTCGGTTTTGTGAACAAAGATGCCAAGGGGCTCGGGGTAGAATTTAGTGAGAAGGTAAAGAATATGTACATCATTCGCAGATTTCATAACTAGGCAAAGGTAGATAAGTACGGTCAAGAAGTCCTCGAAGGTTCAAACAATCCACACCACAAAACTCTGCGGACAGTAAACTCTATTTCGTTCAACAGGTTGAAGATGAACAGTAACTGGCCGACCTCCTTTGGAGGGACGACGCTTCAACGATGCCCATCTCGGATCCTTTAGTTCATCGAGCAGCACGGAGCTGTTTGCTGATATCGTGATAACCTGAACATAATCCTCCAGGAAAAGAACACTCGTGCAAGCGTAGGGACTGCAGTTTCGAAAGATTTGTTAATTCAAGTAACTTTCGGTTGGTTCCACCCCAAAGTAAGCCGGGGAGAATGGGATATGAGATCGAGTATAGGACCGGTGGCGTTATCTGAGAGAGCTGAGATCAATGAGAAGCCGTTTTGTGAATATGAAAGGCTTTTCTTGGCTGGAGCGAGAAAGCTCTGTGAGATTCCGTAGCAATGAGGGTTGAAGGATTGTGCTGTTTGACTCTTCTTCCAAGTCTGCGCCGTGGTGAATCCAGATGAGCCTACGACAAATGGCTCGAAGATTACTGGGAGTCTTGCGATCTTGCGCCTGCGAGGAGTTAGCCTATCATAAGCCATAAAGTCAATGATGCACCGGAACCCAAGACAGAATCTCTAGAATCACTTCCGTTGCTACTGTACTGAGAGTCTCTGGGGGCGTAGTCTAGGAAAAGAGACAGGTTCATGGTCTAGCTGCTGGCAGTCATGGAAAGCGGCGACATACCACAGTACCGACATTACTAGCTGTTGAGAACGTAGACATCCTGATCTACTCTGAGTGGGGATTTTGGAGGATAAAGCTAATTTTCTGAAACTGCAAAAGTCCTGCGTCGTCCTTAAATTGTCGTGATTTGAACTGTGAGATACGAGTGAGACAAGAGGAACAAGAGGTGCAGCCCGACAGACCGGCCTTGATCCGTTCCTCCATGATTCGATTGTGACTTTCTACTGCATTTGATCGTTCGACTTCCTTAGGGCGCGCCGATACTACTGAAGGAAATCCCTTCATATTTTTTCTCGGTCATTCTGGTCCGGAAGTATGCGACTCACTGGAAAAGAGCACGGCAAAGATGGACGCCATCCTCTGTCTCGTGAGATTGTTTCTCGTCTTTCGAAAAGGATACGACTCGGAGAGCTTTCTAAACCACAAGTGCTTACACTTAGGAAGATCTATTCATCCTGCTACAGAGAACAGTGTTCATCGGCTGTTCATCGGCGTGGCTGCGCCATATGCCTTCACATGCCTTCCAACTGGAGATACTACAGCCTGAACCATGTTTGTCCTCTTTACAGGGAGCTCACAAGTGAAGCTGACCGTGGTCCATATGCAACTGAATTGATGCAGATGGACTCGGGGGAGCTCATCCCTGCTAAATCTCGACTGAATGAAAGTTAAGCTTTCCATTTCCAAAGATAGTCTCGTTTGATTCAACGGCGACCCTCAATCTACGTCCAAAACTCTACAAAGTGGGATGTGACCGTGGTCTGATGGCATCACATTGCTCGATCTGTTTTGGCCACAACTAAGTGGACGACTCGTCTCTGGCAGGAGATGAAAGATCTTAATAGTGATGTCCAATAGATCAGCAAGAACGAATTTTAAATAACAGAGAATACAGCAAAATTCTGGATGTGAAGGAAGCGCCGAGTTTTGTTCTATACTTATGATCACGATTCTGATACGATTCTACGCTTTGACTTCCAGGCCAGTAGTATCACTTTATTTCTTCTGTCATTACCTATAGGCTATTTGGTATTATTTTGGTAGGAGTATCAAGCAGAGGAAGGGCATGAATAGATCAACTCAAAGGCAAGCCAGACTTGAGCCCCAGTAGCCATGAAATGAAGTCTAGAGGAGTTTGTCTAATAACTATCTATCTCTCTACGCTTGGAGGTTACATTCAATTTTCATCAGAAGATGCCATTATGACTGAAACTTGAAAGGTTTTTGTTAATTACTAGTGAACGTAAAGCTTCTTTCTCCAATCTTTCTCTCGCCGTTGGAGGAAGTTGGTATTGGGAAGATGTACCATATATCAACAACACTATACTTACAATGGTTGTTCATCAAATACAGAGTTTTTGGGGTGTTACTTCTGTTGTGAGTACTTTCACAAAGTCAACTTCGCCGCTGGCTGATTTTTCTGGGAAATAAATAAGTAGAGTATACTTTCGATATCAAGATACAAAAAGCAGCTAACAGCTGAAGGTACTACTAGTGACAAGGATTATCTTTATCAACAAAATGCAGATTTCAATACAACAAACCCAAAGCAAATGAGCACCAAAAATTGTCCAAATTACCCATCGAGTCAACGGACCAGGAGCTGGTCCATGCGTAATCAGTTTTTAGCCCTTGTAATTCCCGTCCGATCGTCCGAGTCAGAGCCCAGATAGTTCTCCGAATCAGAGACCCAGAACAGTCTTTCTGGGGCATCGTCGTTGTCACCGTCATTCAGCAACGCGGAAGTAAAGCCAAGAATCCCGGGAAATCGACTCTTGTATTGATTACCTTCCAAAGCGTCGAATGGACTTCCCTGAGCCTCGAGATTTAGGCTAGTCCCACCGTCCACATCATCGACCACCAATTCCACGCCAATTTCGTCCCTCCCCTGGGGCATATTGGCCGCGACCACTACTTGTACCACGGCAGTATCCTCACTTTCCAAGCCACTACTGCCCTCTGTTTGACTATTTCCATCGCCTACTACCGCTTCTTCCATGGCAATATCTGAACTCCCCCGGAGCTTGCTACCTTCACCGCTTTCCTTTTCTACAGCCTCGACCGCTAATTCCATGGCAATAGCTTTGTTCCCCTGCATCTGGCTGCAGGCTTCAGTTCCATCATCCACGGCTCCGTTCTCCTCTACTTCCATATTGGTAGCTTGGGTCTCCTTAGCCTTATTTCCCTCGCCGGTTTGACCACTACCACTGTCTACAGCCGCATTCTTCAATTCAAGTGAAGCACTGATTTCTAGGGACTTATTATCGCTCCTATTTTTACTCCTTGCACCTCCGCTAACTTCATCCTTATCATCCGCAAGCTGTGTTAGCATGTCATGGGCAAAAAACTCGTTGTACCCGATGCATTCGAGGGTAAAGATATTGATTTCCTAATGATATGAGGGAGTAGGAACATCAACGAAGTTAGTATG
Source organism: Gymnopus androsaceus JB14 (assembly GCA_009733575.1). Taxonomy (NCBI): domain Eukaryota; kingdom Fungi; phylum Basidiomycota; class Agaricomycetes; order Agaricales; family Omphalotaceae; genus Gymnopus; species Gymnopus androsaceus. Next base: position 165,322 of record ML769440.1, read on the forward strand.
GCTCAAGAAGAGATAAGAAATGCTCGGTGGGAGAAAAGAACAAAATAATAGCCACTGACCTCCTCAGCACTCATGAGCGCATCTTGCACATTCCGCGCATTTACTTTTCCTACAGGTACCCTCAACCAGTCCGCGATCCTTTTTCGATAATGGGAATGTTTGGACCTTGATAGAATCTCGGATTCGAAACCTTTTTGGACCTAAAATATGGAAGAATGGATGAGCCACTGTTTCGTTACCCTTCCTGGAAGCACTCCCCTTTGCTGACAACTGCTCATACCATTTCCCACCCAGCTTCCCGTTAAAAAACATCCTATACTCGCCTGTATATTCCCACAGCAGCTTTTTCTGTTTTCGTTTAATGAAAAGCGAACACTGGTCGAGATCAAGGTCCGCCTTCAGCTATGAGAGAGAAAAACACCCCTGGACCGCATGGTTTCTCAGGGAGATACGGGTTACAATCAACATCCACGCAGAAGACGCGGCGCTCGCAGCTCAATATAAGTGAGGAAACGGGATTGCGCGAGAGAGAGGATACTGACAGGTGCCATGCGACACCATACCATAAGCAGTTCTGAGCAGTTCCCGATGGATTGCAATGGGTGGGTATGAGATGGGAGCTTTGAATGGGATGCATAACACTACAGAAGCCTGAATGTGAGCTTCAAGGCGATAGACGGCGTACTGTTACTGGGTGTAGAAGCAACGATGGAAGGAGGCCTTGAGCGCACTCCAGGATTTGGAGAGGTGGGTATAGGCATGACGACGGAAGGGAACCTTAAGTGTGCCACCTCAATGTCAGGATTTGGAGAAATAGGCATAGGCAAAGTAACAGAAGGGGACCTTGTGCGCGCCACTTCGAACTCCAGGATCTGGGGAGGTAGGCGAAGGCCTCAAAATGGAAGGGAACTTCGAGCGTGCTGCAACTGCATGGTTTGGAGAAGCCTTTGCCGGCTGTTCATTGCTTGTCTTGCTTCTCTTTGACATGTTTTGCAGCCGGAGCTATAGTATCAATTGGTATATCAGCCTTCCGCTTCAGAAATGTCGGTGTAGGGTGATTCAGTGTCGACATGGATTTTTGTGGTAATTCTGGAGTCGAGAGTGGGGTTGGCGGGAATATGACAGCTTGGGACGGTTTTTTTCTAGGAGTCTCAACGGCCATTGATATTGGAGACTTTCGTCGGAAAAACTGCATTTTGAAGGTCGAAATCACTCGGGTCATCCTGGTAGAGGAGAAAAGTGTAATTTGACGTTTATGAGCAACTTGAAGTGGAATAGATATACCTGATTCTCAGAAGCCATTTCAATGTCTGCGACGAGTGTAGTCGGTTTTGGGCTCAACGGGTTCAATTCAACGTTGATGTCGGTCTGTGGGGAGCGATGAGGACCGAATTATGAGCTAGTCTGTTGGACATACCTGAGCAACTTCAGGGGTGGCATGAACTTCAGCGGAGACGGAAATGGGCCTCGAAGTTTCGACGATAAAATCAGTCTACGGAAAGCAGTAAGAAAGGAAGAACGACGAGCAAGTGACTTCGACTTACTTGCACAGCGTTTCCAGAATACGGGGGCGTCACCTGAGCCTCAGCGGTGACTAGAACTGGCTTCGGAGATTCAACAACAGGGTCAGTCTATTGAAACCAGTCAGCCATGAGCGATGAGCAATTGAAAGGAATATACCTGAACTTCGTATGCAGCATACTGAGGTAGAGGCAGAGGAGGGTTCGTCTGGACTCCAGTGGTCACAGAAAAAGTCTTTGGAGTTGCATTGGATTCGATAAACGCGGTCTATAGAAGAAGTAAAATGCTTTATCTTTCAAATAAAAACACAAAATGGTACCTGAATGCCTGTCGACTTCCTGGGTACGATAATGGATTTTTTTTCTATAAACTGGGCAGCAATCTCGATCTGAGAGCGATAAAGCTCAAGCTCAGCATCTTTGTCGGCCATTTCAATGCGGATTTTCTCCATCTCGATTTGTTCTTCCATAATTTCCCTTTGTGCCTCGAGCAGCTGCCGTTGAGTAGCGGCTATCTTGGCTTGGAGAGATTTTCGTTCGGCCTTTATTCGAAGGCACTGGATACATTGATCTGGAGAGTAAGAAGTAAAACTTTATTAGACTCTTAGTACGGCAACAAAGGAACGAACAAACCGTTTCTGCTTTAGAATCGAACGAAAATCATCGCCGAAATAATGCGGCGCCATCGTCATAAATTAATCAGCGATGAAGACTAACTAGTAGAGAAATATGGCATCTATATCTCCATCGAAAGTTAACGGGTATGCATGAAAGAGTAGAATGACGAAAGAAGGAATTCTTACGAAGTTCGTTTTTTTGATTTGATTCTGGGATTTAGCGCGCGCCTGCTCACCTTCCGATGCCCTACTTTTTCATTAACTGATGACGTTTATATACTAGACCAGCTCAAGCACCTTTCAATTGGTGAGGAGAATGGCATGCGAACTGCAATTGCAAAAACGACGCTTCAAAATCTTAACTCAATGCTGTTCTCATCTCTCCGTGAAACAAAAAGATTTCTCAAAGCATTCAGACATAGCACTCGCACAGACCTGCCCATGAGATTTCTAAGGTGTACTCAAAGTGGTCTAACCTTGTGCTCTAGCGCACGATGTCATACAGTAGTATATAATCGTGGATCTGTATCGGATCTGTATCGTTACCCCGCATCGATCGAGATCGAATGAAAAAAATATGTATATTACAGTATAACGTTTGTATAACGTGGTCAAAATACAGTAACACCTTGGTAACACCTCTTGGAATACTTGGATATCAGCCACATAGAACCTTCACGAACATTGCTTTTTTTTCCCTTTGCATGAGCGAATATGGCTATACAGTCCAAATCTCGAAGACACGAAGGGTACCGAAAAATGGCATAGCATGTACATCCCGTAATGTAATATACAACAAAAACAACGATAAAAACCTTTCAAGGGAAACCACTGGCAGCAGCCGCTATGTAAGGAGAAGTGGTGGGTGCATGAAGCGAAAACCAGAATCCCAAGGACATAATATAACATTAAGCAATAAACGAAGACGTCGCTGAAAAATGAAGCAAACATGTCCACTCCCTACCCATCACTCATCCTCATCCTCACTCAACTCCGTAAGCTCCCCATCCGAATCAAAATTCAAATGATCACCGGGAGTGAAGCTTACTCTAGGACTAGGTCGACTATCTTCTGTTGTGTCCGCTTCCACCTCCTCTTCTGCATCCTCGTCTATATCCATATCCATTTCTCCCTCTCCTTCCCCTTCGGCGCCTACTAGCACTTGTATTTCCGCTTCGACTTCCATCTCGGACCCGTAAGACCCGTATCCCGAGTCAACGATGGAGAGTGAATTCGGTTTCGATGTCGAGCTCGCATGGCCACTTGTCCTTGTCCTGGCGTCTCCCGCACTCTTTCCTTCATTCTCACTCTTTCCTTTAGCCTTGCCTCCCTCTCGCCCTCGGTCCCCGACTAGGACTTGGACTGCATCATCATCATCATCGTCTCCATCGTCTCCCACACGTCTTTGCGATTCCTTAATCCTTCTCAACATATCATTCGCGAAAAACTCGTCGTAGCCGATAGGTTCGAGGCAGAAGATGTTTATTTTCTGTGTGGAAGGGGAGAAGGGGAGGAGGGGGTGAGAAAAAGCACAAAAGAAAACGATAACGAAAACAACGAAGTCCGAAATACGTAGTACTTCGATAGATAGATAGTATAAATACCCACCTCCTCCCCACTAACCAACGCATCCCTCACGTCCTCTATCGCCAACCTTCCAATAGGCTTCCCCAATCTACCCGCAATACTTTCCCTATAATGTGCGTGTTTGGCCTTTTTCATGATGTCTTGTTCGACTGATAGGCGGACCTGCACATGCGGTGAAGAGAGAGAAGTCTCGGTTAGCAAAATCCGTGTGATGAGGGTGAAACGAAGAACGAAGAACGAAGGGAGCTAACCTTTGCCGTCAGCTTGGTATACCACCTCCCTTCAATCTTGCCCGTCCAATACACCTTATAATCCCCCGTATATTCCCACACCGGCTTGCTCTTACTCGGACGTTTAACGAACAACGAACAGCGCTCCAAATTCAACTGATCTTCTCCACGGGCAGTGAATAAAGCACCGGGTTGACAGGGACCTTGTGGGAGGAAGGGGTTTCGGTCGAGGGAGGGGAGGAGGACGCGGCGTTCCCAGGGCGTAGTGTGGGAGCCCGTACTCGAAGAAGAAGAAGGGATGGGATTCCTCTCGGCACAAATGCGGACCAACATCTGTTGTCCAGCCATACCATATGACGAGGACAGTAAATCTCGACGGATTTCGACTAGGGATGTTAGTGGACGGGGTCGATTGGATCCTGAAGGCAGGGAAGAGTGGAGGTTTTTGACGTAGGTTTGGAGGGTTGTTTCTGTTTCTGTTGTTGGAGGGGGAGGTAAAAATGGAAGGGCCGAAGGCGGAGGCGGAGCAGGAGCAGGAGCAGAAGATGTATCGGGGGTCGAAATCGAGTTTTTCCGCGAAAACTTCAACTTTTTCAAAACGTCCGTCTTTCTCTGAGCTTCCTCTGATTCAACCGGTACGGCGAGTTGTTCTGCTTTGCGTTTGAGAGGGTTGCCTGGTGGACTCGAAGCCGAAACGGAGGTGGATATCGAAATCGCCCGCGATGGACGAGTCATCTGCGTCCGAGCCTGAGTCCTTGGTGTCGACGGTTCGGGCTTGAGCTCGGGCTTTATACTTGATTTAATGGATCTATGTCTATATCGAGGTCGATAGGGCGGTAATCCGATGTACTGAACAATTCTGGTTTTCCGCTTCGTATTCGTACTGGCAATAGCAGTACCAGTAGCGACATCAAGAGTAGCAGCAGCTTGGGTATTCTAGCAAAAGAATAAGATAAATCTCGCAAAAATCGTAAGAACTTTTGATTACATTAGAATGCTGCTCGGCATCAGCATACGTCGGAGGAGTATCCGTCTGACACACCGAGTCCCTCAAACTCCTCCGTGCCTTGTTCTTCCTCCTTCCTTTCACCTCCTCCAATTCTTTCCTCAACGAAGCTATTTCAGCTTCTCCTTCCTTCAGCAATCTCTTGAACTTGGCCAGCTCGTCCTCCCTATCTCTATCCCTTCTTCCAACATCTACAACGCCAGCGCCAAGTTCCACTTCGCCCGCCGCTTCCATTTTGCGTTCAGCCAACGCCAGCTCAGCTCTAGCATCACCCAACTCGCACTCCAACCTCTCCTTCTCGATCCTTTCCTCCAATATCACCCTCTGGGCATCGATTAGCTGGCGTTGGGCATCAGCGAACTTGAGTTGGAATGTTTTGCGTTCGGATTTGAGCCGGGATACCTCGGATTTGGGTGTTGGGAGGGCTACGTTCAAAGAGACACTATAGTTGGGAATTGGGAGGGAAGGAAGGAAGCAAGGTACGAACCATTTGCGTTTGCGGTAGATTCCATGAGTGTTAGTGGTAGGCGCTATCGATAGATAGACTGATACTTCCGAAGGAGCTTGCCAGTGCCTGGCCAATGCTTTGTAGACCTGGATGTTGGAGGATCCGTGCAGGATACGAGTAGAAACCGAGTAATGTGGATGTGAGAATCTAAGATATCGATGTTGAGATGGCAGTGTGCTATTAGCGCTCTTGCGCGCTAAAGCACATAGTCAAAAAAAAATCCGAACAAGAGTGTAAATCAATGTATTTTTTTTTGAAGTCAGCGAATCCACTTCGATTGGAGTCAACTTCATAAAAAGCATCCGGCTGGTATCAAAAATATGAAACAGAAAAATGAAGGCAAAAATCCTGTAACCATACTTACAATATAAACCATCCGGGAATTGAACCTTGATTGAACCCGAGGGAGACCTATAGGACATTAAGTCATGGTGTTTTGCTTCACCGAATTGTATCTTGAATATACACCAGATTCAATACTCATGCACCATTCGGGAATCGAACCCAAAATCACTCAAAAGCTCAATAAATAGTAAATACTTCAGTTTATGGTGCTTTGCTTCAACCTGAGCAATGCTTACCCAAAGTACTGACAAACTGGATTTGAATGAAGGTACCCTAGTACATGTAATTCCTAACGGTAAAAAGGACGTGCCTTCCAGAATTCAAATTGGAGACCAGTGGCTTGTGACTTGCTTGTGACCTGGGTGATTTCAAAAAATCTTTAAAAAATCCATGAATTTGTTGGATGGCTTACCATACATCATTTGGGAATTGAACCCATTTTACTAGGCAGTGTTTCATAAGTAACCGCTTAACCGATGTGCTTCCTTTGAAAGTAGATAAATTGTCCCATGCCTTGCCAATGAAACACTTTGATAGTCCTCCACAAGTCCTTCATTCATTTCGCCTACTTTTTAGTAAAGCTACACTGAAAAGTACTATCCATCTGCCTAAACCCACTATCATAAGCTCCAACATTACACCATCCCTTTTTATCTGTATTAAAATTATCTTTCCCATACTTGATACCTGTTACAAACACTTTATCTTATCTCATGCCACATGGACTATTACTTAACTGTTTCTTCTATTTGTCTTTGTATATCTCGGCGCTTGTTTAGGCGCATGGCTGTGTTGTTTACTCATGTTTCATTCCTTATAGTTCATTGGACACATGTAGGTTCGGATCAAGCCCCGATCACTCTGCATCCCTTTTGGGATCTTGTTTGGTGAACAAACAAAGCTTCGTAGAAGGGGCTTGTATCAAACTCCGAAATCAAGGGGGGTAGTTGTTGCTTGTCTCGAGCTCGCACTTCTCACTTTTTCCACTAACTTTTAGTGAGTAATCTGCTCTTCTAGATCAGTACAACCCACTGAAACCTCAGCTTCATTTGTAGGTTATATATAACTTATTTTGTAATGTCATATTTCCACCTTGTAGAACGTGGAATTTGCGCATTGAAGTGTCGCGATTTTGAGAAAATTGTCTAGGTGAGTCTTCAAGCTCTTCTCAAACGATTCCAAGGATATAGTCAAACATGTCTAGCACTTTCATAACCCCCATTTATCCCATACATGCTTGTTGTAGCTCTACAGTACCAGAAGCTACGCCACACAATGGCTTTGACTCTCAAACCTCTTGGCTCAGCTCAACCTCAATACAAGGTGTGCCACAGATACATGAAACCATTTGGAATCCACTAAGCTATATTCTAGGCCATTTCAGGTAGTCAACTTTGCATTGGACACTGCTTGCTGCCTCTGGTGACACATGTGACTTCCGTGACATCAGCCCCTCGCTCGTCGAAATTCGAATGCGAGATGTGCTTCCCTGTACGGGACCTTAAACCGCCTCACTAATACAATTATAGGGTCATTCTTAGTGTCCTTAACCACTACCATCATTTCAGTATCAATTTATCTATGAAAACAAGCACTATTTTGTTTTCGGATGTGACGCAACTTACTCAATGCATAGCAAGTGAAGAAATTGATATATTAAGTTTCTAAGTAGTTGAGGGCCTTCAGATGCATCTCAGGTAGATACTTACTCTATACAAGTGAAGGGAATACAAATTATATAATGGGTTATTGAGGGTTGATTCACCCCCTCTTATTTCGGAGTTTGTTACAAGCCCCTTCTGACGAAGGATTACCCATTACCGGGCCGGAGCAAAGGGCTTGCTCCGAACCTAGGACACATGTACGATCTTGTATGATCATTTGATCCTTGATCATAGGACTTGATCATCCAATTATCCTTTGATCACTTTGATCACACCTCATTCTAGGATGCTGCATTTGGTACTGGATACACATGTATGATCACTTATTACTTACAGACATTGGAACTGTTGTACTTCATAGTTTCATGCATTGTTACAGTATGTCAGGGTATAGGGTTATGGGTCTAGGGCTTGTACAGTAGTATATATAAGTAGTTGTAGCTGTAGCATAGTCCTTAGCTTCAATCTCGTCAATACCTCCTAGTCCCCAATTCATTCTTGTTCTCTTTTCCTCATTGTTCTTGCTATTGCCTAAGTCTGAAGTTGTGATGCCTGGTACCTCGTGTTGTGAGGAACTAGTTGCTGACAATACCCAGCGGCGCATTATTGTCCTTCCCAGCAGTGAACACCAGGGGTAAAGGTAACTGACTTTTCACCAAAACTGAGTGGGCTAGATCTCCATCCCCTTCAAACCCAACAATCATTCCACCACCGTCTTTGATGATTGCAGCAATTGCATAGTGAGGAAGGGGATTCTGGCTGGTGCCTTGCTGGTAGTGGTAGATATGGATTCCGCATTTACCGGATTTGGGTTTGTTCTTGGATGGGGGTCCTTTCCTGTGAGTGATAAGTAAGGTGGTTAAATTCAGTGCCACAAACCAGGGCATTGTCTTTGGCTTACATTATCAAACAATGGTCCTGTTCCCCTACAGCTTTAATATGACTACCTTTGTACACCCACTGTTGTACATATGTAGAACATCAGAGTTTCCTTGCATACCCGGATATATACCTAACCTACATTTTCAAAACCACCATCTCCATTAAGGAAGAAAATTCCTGCACGAGGTAGATAGCACAACATTGGCCTTTGAATATGATTGCTGTTGTGGATTAGAAAATACTCACTGGCATAGACATTGTATTTGAAGGTCCCCATGCTCTAAAAAACGGTTAGGCTAAAGGTGAGCACAATTTTTCATACGTAGCAGCAGTTGTTATAGAGGTAGTTTGATGAGACCAATTGGTATGTTCTGAACCTTGAAAATAAACATTATGGGAGTTGCAAGTGGTGACAACATTCCATCCAGGATGTTCTGCCAAGTGGATCATGCTCCAAATCAGCAGGAGTTAAATCCAATGTCCAACACATACTCTTCAAAGTTTTCACTGCAAGATCCTGTGTGAATTTCCCTCTAGAGAATGAGTAAGAATAACGATGATACACCTATTTTTTGAATAGGCTTATAAAGCCTATAAAACTAGAATTACAATATTATATGGAATAGAATACAGATTAGTATACCAAATTAGTGTTTGGTTGGAATGTACTAGTAAGACAAAAGGATACCAAAATCAAGTTTGGCTATTGGACTAGAATCGAGATTGGAATTCATAGAGTAGGATTGAGTAAATGAAACAAGAACTCAAAACCACGTTAGACGAAAAGTATCAAACAGGCATGACCACTATTTAGGGTCCGAAAGGGAAGCATGAGGAGTTGGCCATGGCCAACAACGGAACCATAACTAATGATAAGAGAATGTAGTCCAACTATGAGGTACTGACCTAGAATATATGCATACCATTCGGAAGCTAGGATATATGAGAATTAGCTAGTGAAGTGTTCTCGTAACGGGATGAAGAATAGCTAAGAAAAAGGACAAGATGAGAATTAATGATCAGGTAGTAATATTAGGAAGAACTCACATACAGAAGTAAAGTTGGCGGCTGTTCAGGATGAAACAGTTGTACTTGAAGGACCAATGTAAGTAACAATCAAGGAGACGACTATATATGGGTATATGCACAGGATTATTATAAAATTGAATATTTACACGAATTATTGGATGAGAACTTTACTGTAACGAGTAATAATAATTGTTAATTGTACATTTAAGTAGGGATATTTGTTTAGCCACATTTAATTAGCTGCCATGGTATAAGTAGCGATCTAGTGGTTTGCGAATACAAGTTTGTTTCCCCCTCACCCGAGTGATAAAGGTTGTCAGCTGGCGAGCACCGGTCTGATCTGCGGCATAGACTCCAAGTGTGAATGAAACTCAACTTTGAGCACATATCCTTTTGCCCGTTGCACCTTCGCTATACACTAGAAGTGTCAACACAGAGTTTGGTCAAACTTTAAATTACCAACACACCCAAAAACCCAAGCTAGTGTTTGGTGACTATTGTTCGTGTGGTGATATAGCTCACGCCTCGACTGTAGTTGGTCAACTGTTCGTGTGTTCATATCGTTGAAGCCTCGACTGTTGAAGCTGGTTAGAATACCACACCCATCCATATCGTTGGTTGGTTTTTATCAAAATCGTCTTCGTATCATTGTTGACGTCTGTCATATCGTTGACAGTTCCATTCTTGTACCCATTTTTGATTATTATTACCAAACTTTGAATAGAGAACTTGGATCAAGTAACAAACGTAGTTTTGAGAACGTACTACATTGGACTACAGAGAGATACAAGTATTTGGCGGAACCTTTGACAACGCCTTCACCAGTACTCGCGTAACATTTGAGCACGATCATTCCTTACCATTTGTGTTGTTGGTTCAAACTTGTGTTTGAACTTTATATATCTACGGTTAGGACCACATTAACGATATCACCCAGCTCAATTTCACAGACTCGCTTTTTCTAAAGACAAGCTGAAAGTCAGCACTGGCCTTCTCAGCCTCTGCCACTGCATTCAAAACCTTCATTCCTTACCATTTGTGTTGTTGGTTCAAACTTGTGTTTGAACTTTATATATCTACGGTTAGGACCACATTAACGATATCACCCAGCTCAATTTCACAGACTCGCTT